>JARHVA010008843.1:0-411067 GCA_037957365.1 Torreya grandis
GTTGGTCTCTAAGCTAAAAAATGGCCTCATTGATGTTTTAATTGCACTATGATATATCTAAAATCTATTTACTCATCCTTTAAAACATTTTAAAATATGGTATAAATCACTTCTAATTCTAAAAGTGTGATTGGCCTTCCTTCTAGGGTACTAGGCTTGCATATTTACCCTTATGCCTATTTTGTCTTTTTGAAGATCTATGGGAGTTCTTGTTAGTTTTAATTAGTCCCAAATATATTTAACATACCTATTAAAACCATAAAAACATGTTATAACATTCCACCAAGATTACCTGGACTTAAAATTGCAAGTGACCCTTAATTGGCCTCTTAGGCTTGTTCATTGCCTAGCCTTCTTGACTGCAACTTCAGGTGATCTGGGCCACCTGTTTGGTTTCTTATCTATATGGAAGGTTATACATGATTATTTAGGTATTTTTCAACTTTAAAAACCTCCTTATATGTCTACATCACCTCTAAATTTCCCTAACACCTCTTTTCCTTTAACTTGCCTGTATTTGCATTGAGGGGAGTGCCCTCTATCTGAGATAGAACAAAGGACATATCCCTTGTATTCCTAGACAAAGTGAACCTTTTATAGTGTTACCCAAGAGTTATAGATGTTATATACCAATTTTTATATCTTTTTCATATGTTGTGGCCTCAAAACTTTCCAAGGAACAAAAAATTGAGTGTTTTTGTATACCCTACCTACTATAGGTGGAATTTGGATTACAAGAAGGCCTATAAGACTAAGTAATTATGTTTTTAGACCTTCATTGTGGCTCCTTGAGGTCAAAAATATGTTTATAATTAAATTATATCAACCCAACTACTACTTCACCCTCTTAACACTTCACATGATCCTTATTCCTCAAGAGTTGTAGTTGATTGTGTTAAAAAATATGGACCCTATTGTAAATGTATATGGTCTAAAAGGGCCTTATTTGAAGTTTTATAAGGGACTAATTTATGAGTTTTAAGGTAATAAAATAATTTAAATAATCTCAAAAATCATAAAAATAGTTAGACCATAAGCTAACCCCTACCTGGTCCTTTGAAACTCTACTTAACTGTATTTTCATGCCTTGGTTGTAAGTTACTTTTAGGTCCTATAGTGTAATTTTAAGAGTTTGTAAAGGTTTATAAGGAATTATTGAAGTTGATAACCTTGAAATATTATTATTTACAAATATTTCATATTCATCTCCCCAAAAGTGTTTTCATAATCAAGATTATGACCTCACTAACTTAGATTAAAAGGTACCACTGGTTATAGGTCACTATTTGGGCTCTATTGTATGGATAGGGAGTTGATTGTGAGAAAAATGATGAGTTACCCTATATTCACCATAATATTAGGTTGAGGAAACTCGTTCAACCATTTTAAACCTTCAAAACATGATGACAAAGGTCAAAATTATAACTTTGAGTGAAAGAAGGGTTTATCTTCCCTCTCAGGCCTATAGATATTACTGAGGTATTTTAGTGGGGCTTGATGGTATATTTGAGGTTTGTCAATTCAATCTTCCACCTATTATATATCTCTCAAAATTTTAATGGCCCTAATATAAACTAATGGAAATATTACTTACCTTTTTATGTGCCTTGATACCCTTTCCTTCATGTTTTAGGATAATCTCAAAAAGTCTCTAGACCTCTATTCCACCAATTTAGGGAGAATAGGCCTATAATAGTTCACTACCTTTTCTAATAATCTCACACTATTTATTATCCATTTAACTAATTAAAACATGTGTATAATTCTTCCCTATCCTATCAATACTTGAAAAGGGTCTCCTCTTTTCTTTAACACCTTCAATGAATACCTCATCCCCATCTAGACCACCTGCAAGTGGGCATTTGATGCAAAAACAATGAAAATAAAGGGGTAGGTAGGGTATGGATTTGATGAAAATTTTATTGACTATCTTGATTTGTGATTCAAACCACTTATAACATGTATTATTTATATATCCTAAGAGCTTAACACCAATTATGATGTCCTTATCATGGCATGACATCACCCAATAAACCCTTGTGTATGTGCAGGGGTTGAATATATGTAGATAAGGTGTGGATTTGGGTAAGAAACATGCTAAATAACATATTAAAGACCACTCAATTTTTATTCTAAACCTTCAAACCATGAAATTCATCAAGGATACCCTAAAAACTAACTTCAACACACTTCTTCCAACTTGAAAGTCACTTGTGTACACTTGCGATTAGAGCAATGAAGAGCATCAAGTGACTACTTGGGTGTCATGGAGCTTGAAAATCATGAGAAAACCTTGGAAAATGAAAATTAAAGTCTATTAATAAGTAAATATAATTTTTAAAACATTAATAGGAACTAACACCACCCATTAGAATTGCTTACAAAGCATGACAACCTGAAAGTGATGAAAAACTACCCATTACATCCAAAGTGCATCTCCTTAAAAATTTGAGATGGTTTCCTCATAAAAACCTTATGAAACTTGAAAAAAAGTGTTTTAATAATTGGATAAGGGATGTAAAATTTCCCTAAGAAAAATCTTAGAATTTGGTTTGTATGAAATCTCCCAAAATAAAGCAAGACTTATAGGGGTACATAGATGATCAGGCAAATCTAAAAAATCAAATTTAAATGGATGGTTCATAAAGTAGAGTTGAAAAAAATTCAAAATTATTATATTTAAATTAAGGAATTATAGTTCAAAACAACCTCCCAAAATCATTTTCCTTGAAGCATCTTGAGCTATCTGTACCAATTAAAACCCTATAAGTTACTTTTGTATGCCAAGAAGAGCTGAAAAGGAGATGAAATTTTTTTCAAAATGGAAATTTAAAATAATTTAAAATTTAATAAGTATATGTTGGAATGTGGATAGTCACATTTAAACATTTTACAAGTGGGAACTTCCCAATGAGGCTATACAAGTGCCCTTTTCTTCTTCTTTCACTAGAAAATTGCTCTTTCTCCTACATAACCTATAATTTTTCAATTTTACCAATTTAATAAGATATATATGGACACATGGTACATGAAATAAGCATTTATAACTTGCACATTTTTTAAGGAACCTGTACAAAGCATTAAATGCACATATTTTGACCTCTAAATGACCTAAAAAGATAAATGGACTTAGAGAACTAATGACCAAAGGTAATAAGACATTAAATGACATAAAAAAAACCCATGAAACACCTTATAAAAAGGTATTAGACCCCATATATACTTAAAAAATTAAAAATTTACCTATAGGTACCCTAATTTGACTAAAAAGTCAAATTTGGTCAACATTAACCCTAGCATAGTTCTTTTTGGCCTCTCCAAGAATGATCAAAGAGAATTTATCCATAGTACCTATTATAATACCATTATGAGGGGATATCCTATAAGCATTGCTTTGATGACATTCTCTTCCATTGCCTACATAGTCATGAAGCTACTCACACTATCAAAGAAATGCATGATGGTATTTATGGGGGCCACTTTAATAGCCTTGTTGTAGCTAAGTGCATCCTTAATCTTGGATATTACTAGCCTACCCTTAACCAAGACTATTTTTATTATGTTAAAAAAGTGTGTCTAAGTGTCAACAACATGCTATTTTACATCATGCACCTAACCATATCCTTTACATTTCTACCAATTTCTAGCCTTTCTCACAATGGGGTCTAGACTTTATGTAAAAAAATCAACCCTCATTCCTTATAGTGACACCATTCTATCATTATCACAACTAAGTATTTTACCAAGTGGGAAAAGGCTAATCTTCTAGTCTTGACCAAAGTAGAAAATATTTTCAGCTTTATTAACCATAACAACATCTGTTGCTTCGATGTCCCTCTTAAGATTATCACTAACAATGGTAAATCCTTCAATAAAAATCAAGTCCAAGGTCTTTATGATGTATTTGGTATTAAGCTATGTTTTTTGTCGTCCTATCATCCACAAGCAAATGGACAAATAGAGGCTTCTAGCAAAAGTCTTAATAACATGCTAACTAAAAATGGTCAATACATCTAGTCAAGATTGGAATTTACACATTTTATTTACCTTATGGGAATATCATGCTAGAATTTAAACCCTTATAAGTGTCACACCCTTTTCTCTCATATTTGGAGAAGAGGCTATTTTGAATCTTGAAGTCCAAATCCCCTCTCTTCACATATATTTGCAAGAGCTTATTTTGAAGGATGATTATCATAAGCATCATTTAGCCCAACTCGAGCTATTTGATGAGCATCATTTAGTAACCCTTATCCATCTTCATGTCTATCAAGAATGTGTCAAGCATGCCTATAAAAATCACCTTAAAATGTGAGAATTCAATATCAGAGATCTCTTCCTAAAGGAAAACTAACATATCACTAATATGGAGAAAAAAAAAGCAAGGCAAGTTTGCTTTCAATTGTCTTATATCATAACCGATAAATATAGATCAAGAGATTACCAATTGTATTTTCTCAATGGCCACCTAGAACTTGATCTCCTTAATGCTTTACATCTACATCCATTATTTTGTTAAAAAGGATCGCGTTCACCTTTTTATCTAACTTAATCTCATCCTTTGTTATTCAACCACATTCCATGTCCCTATTTTAGGGGAAACTAATTAAAATTGAATCATGTTAATTTTTATCATCGGCATATCCTTATCTTTAACAATGGGTATCACAGCTCTACCCATGGCATGGTTCTCATGGTATTTTTCACACCTTCATAGGATGGATTCCCATGGTCATTATTACCTAAACCTCTTCACACCTAATCAACCTTCTTGTGCTTTTAGTTTTGCCTTTATAAAGGTGAACCACTAAGCCAGTCTGAGCAAGTCTATCTCAAGCAAAATAACAAAATTTCTATCACTAGCAATCATGAGTAATTCCTAGCATTCACAAACTACTCCCTTGAAGGATACCTGTTGAACATCTATTTGAAATTTCCAAAATGTAAGGTGGATTAATCCCTCAAATCATAGCTATAAAAATCATTAAACAAATCACATAAACTTATACCACTAGCTCAAAGGATGGTTGAATAAATATTGGTCAAAATCATAACAATTTATCGAAAGCTTCTTGCATCAATCAACTTCTCATAATCAACAAAATATCCATTATTAAAATCATAGAAAAATCAAACTAATATTGAAAGTTGAAATCATATCCCAAAATAACATAATAACATGAAATATACAATCAAATATCACAAGTAGACTTTCCACATCAATCAGTCTACACACTTTGGCATAGGATTTTTTACCTTGGTTTTTTGGACACCTAGAAAAGAGGCAAGCTAGTCTCACAAGAAGGTTCCATTTTCACCTATCTCCCATTTACACTATATGCAAGGTATCCTTGAGCTTACTTGACATTATGTGGTCAAGACACATTTTTAACCAACTAATGAATGTTCATGCAAAACATTCGAACGGATTATGTTAATTAAGTTGGTCTAACTTCTATTTTGTTTCAGTCTTTGACAATACAGAGGCATCCTTCCCTCTTCTTATGCTATCGTGACTAGTTGATATTTTCATGATGATGATTATCTCATGATTATGTTATTTAGTCTCCCATCTAATGTTGTTAATTAAAATACCTCATATGTTTTATCCTCCAAATTAAAAACAAAGTATTACTATAACAATAACCATAGAAAACATCATAAAGCAATAACATCCATAAGCACTTAAATAATCAACCATTTTCCACCACATGTCTAAAGTCTACAAATGTAGTATATACACATTAATATTTAACATGACATAAGCATAACCATAAATCCAATCCATCTCATGCCTAATTTAATCATTCATAACATAATCATAATCCATGATCACATATAAACATCACATTTCAAGCATTAAACATCAACATCAAACCATAAATCATACACCATGAACATGAGCATAAATAAATGATCATATATGTAAACTCATGAGTTAAATAGCAAAACAATGTGTATATGTAGATAGATAGACTCTCTCTCAAAAATGTACATCTCACCACATTGGCTCATAGGATGGAATCAAAATGATATACAAAAGTCACATATCTAGCTCTATCTATGCCTTAGGGGCACCACTACCTCTTGGAACACCATTGGATCCTAGTGCTTACCCAACTATTGTAACTTTCAATCCCTTAATTATCCCTATCTAACTAGATATAGACATTACCCACTACCTTGGTGTTGTAAAACTGGCTCCACCTACTAAGCTAGCCTTATACTCATCCCATCGAATCTCATTTGGACACTAGGCCAAAAAAATAGCCTCATAATACCATATCTCTTCCACTATAGCTACGTATCATGCTATAGGGGTAAATATAGGTGGTGCTACCTATCCTCCTACTAATCCTCCTGCCCTCTACCTTAGGGAGTCTCTCTCTTGAGTCACCAAGCCTAGAGAGGTCCTATCTTGATCCCTCTCACCTATGATAGTACTAAGGTGACCCTATAAGGTCACAACCTGACCCTATAATTTGATAATATGGACCTATAGTGTGGTTACCTATCCCTATAAAACTTTTACCTATCCTTGTATAGTGGCTAAATCCACCCCTTCCTATTCATCATGTCTAGCTAGATCTAGGGCCATTGGCCTCACACCTTTATCATCTCTACCAACGTATATAGCTATGTATATGGGTTGGTATCATGCCATGTACCCATCTAAAAAATTGACATCATCTATTAGAGCCCTAACTAGTAGTTCCTTGTATTCACCATCTAGTAATGTAGGAATAGGTTGTGCCACTAGTAATAGGATATCTAAATCCTCTCTTTGGTACCTATGGAATGCACCTAGGATGCCCTATATGAAGCCAAACTATGAGTGTACTATGTCTAATGAAATCAACTTCACCTCCCCATCTCACCTACCAAATATCCATCTATATCTCTATAGTGAGAGTGTCTATCTCCTATAACTTAGCCATATTATAAATTAGGTATATGGCCTCCAAGTAATGTACCCTATCATTGATGCACCCAGTTCACCCTTAAACCACTCCACATCATGAACACCACCTCCTACACCTGATGTAACAATGTCATCCCGCTACCACATAAATCCTACATGAAAATCTATTTATGTGTACCCTACTAATGATAATCCCATTAGTCTCAGCACTCAAATATGCTCATAGGCCTAGCACTGTAAGACCAAGTTGACACTGATGCCATACCTCTTATGGGCCTTGAACCCCTATAGCTCTCTATAGATCTACACAAGTGAAATTAACACCCAACTAAAGACAGTCTACCCCAATAATAGCCCAACTAGTACCTTGAGTATAAAATAATGAATTCTCCTTCTACTCAAGTTAAGAAGCCTAAATCATGTCACTACAATAATGAGCATGGTCATAAGTATCCTCTCATAAGGATCCCTTTGATATAGCATAGTATACCTAAATCCACTAGCATGACATCTGACCTAATCACTCTCATCTCCATACAACAACTCAACATGATCATCCCACTCCTCTCGCTCTATGTGGTATATTAGATCACCATAGAGTCAAAGTTGAGTAATCCTATGAACATCCTTGGGTATAATAGTCATCTCCCTGGTCAACAAAAAGAATGTATTCATAGAATAATCCCATCTCTTGATGATTACTATGACTATGGATGCATCTTAAGGCACATATTAACATTACCTCATCATTTCTAACCCCACCTCATCTATGTGGGCCTAGTTGGCTGGGGTCATCCCCTATTGTATATTTTCAAAGATATATAGCACTTGATCATGCAGCTAAATTTACTCTTTGGCATGCACCAATTCATTAGCACAACTTAGTCACCCAACCCTTTCTATTTTACACAAGCAACCTACCTTGACACTCTAAACCTCCTAGCTAATCCCACACTCAATAAATACTTTATCATCTACCCTATTTGTTTCATAGACATCTGACCTATTTCCTTGCCCAACCTATCTCTCCTACCCCCATTGACTATACTCACCCTTTGGACCTACCTTGCTAACCTAAGCCTGATGCACAAGATTTGCACTTGCACTAACCTTTTAAAATACTTAAGCAAAAGCTTCCCTATCCTCATTGACCACCAATGGTCATGGTGACCATTGATGGTCATGCACCCATATTATTTATGGTGTTGACTATCGATGGTCAAACCTAACCATCGATAGTCACTATGGGCATTTGGAACTCCCAAAACCTATCCCACCCAAAACATACCTAAAATACATGTAAATCAAACAAATCTATTACCCTACACCCTCAACTAGCCAAACTTATGTACCCAACCCATCAATTTCCACTTTCACCCATCTACATACTTGAATTCCACATAAACCCTACCTAGGGTATACCTATCAAAAACCACCCATTTTAACCTACCCTAACCTCCTAACCTGATGAAATTACACAAATCAAGATAAGCTATCAAAATTAAGACATCCCCTACCTCATTTCATGATCACCATTATGGAGTCAACCAAAAACTATTCATCTTAGACCAAGCCCACATGCTCCTTATATCTTAACTAGTCACCACTATCCACCTAAGTAAGCACACTCTCACCACTTAATGACCAATTTTCCCAGAGCTCAAAGTCAATGATTAAAAATAAGTGAGTAAAAGTAATTTTGGAATCACTTTTACCCCATAGATGTTTAGTGTTCATACCCTAACTATTGATGGTCAGGGTGATCATCAATGGTCTCCCTTGAGCACCCTAACTATCAATGGTTAGGATGCTCAATTTATTCATTTCCATTAAACAAGCCCCCTTTTTAGCAAAACCAACCATTTTTTACCCACCCTTGGAGATTACATTCTCCACCCACCTAAACCACCTCAACACCTCACTATTGGTCTATTTTAGCTCAACTAGTGCACATTTTATGACACATTCTAGTTGGTCCTTTAACCATAATGATATCATTTCCATGTTGACCGTTTGATCTTATACCACCTCATACTTACCTGATTCACTTGTGTCTTCTTGAGAGTACTTCCTACCTTGGATACCCATGACACTTAACCTATTTGTGTTTTCTATAGGAGCACCTCCTACCTTGGATACCCATCATAAATATTGACCTTTATTTAGGAGAATAAAAAGTATACCCAACTACCACACCTAAATATGGTCATGAAATACACTGGTCACTTATCCCTTAGAATTGACCTTTATTATTATCAACCATGGAAAACTTGTCTTTGTATGATCTTGGCTATCATACCTTTTACTGCACTTTGTGCACCTATTTTCCCTTTAGTACCCAATGATGTCCACCTTCATCATTACCTTCACCCACTTTGTCCAACTTATACCGGATTCTAGTTTACCTCATCACCTCTTGGTTTGAGGGTGGAACACCTCCTCCCATACTTAGGTCAATCAACAAACCTATGACCAATATCATTTTTTCTTCAACTAGTTGATTCCAAGATTCACAATAAAAAGGGGCAAAATATAGACACCAAAAATATACTGACTATGATTTTGAATGTCAAAATACCCCTCAAATTGCCTTAGGACCCCTTTGGGACCATTTAACCATTCGAACCTTGATGGAGCTAGCCCATAGTCAATTTGGCTCAACTAGTTCAACCTATCCTTTTAGCCTATTTTACCCTTTGGCACTTGATTACCAACAGTCAGGGTGATCATCGATGGTCACCTTGACCATCGATGGTTAGGATGCACCTCATTAATAGCTAACATGGAAGTCACCTACCTTGATTTTATAAAAATAGCCCATCTAATTCCTTTTATGAGCTTTGGCATGGATAATTTATAATTGGATATCCTAGTTGAACCTTCACTTCTACCTCTTACTTATGCCTATAAGAAAAGACAAATTGGGAGGTAAAATCAGTAATTATTATCAATATCTTTTGTGCATCTAGGAGTTTCTTTCTTTTAGGTTAATCACTATCAATAATCCATCAATCATATTAGAGAGTCAATTTTCTACCACCTCTCCACTAAGTTCTAAGGTACTGTTACTTTGTCAGAATCAAGCTAGGTTCCACCAATAGATCAACTACCTCCACCATCCACCCAATTGACTTCTGGTAAGATAAGCACTTATTTTTTAATATTCATCTACTTTATTTCCATTTCACAATCAACATAGACCTTACCCATCTCTTGGAATCCATATTTTGGATCTCATCAATTAACCAAATTACCATCCTATATCCTCACACAATAACCATCGATGATTGACTCAATCATCAATGGTTTATCCAAATATTAATGGTCACCTTGACCATCAATAGTCACCTTAACTACTAATGGTTACCCTAACTATTGATGATCACATTGATCATTGGTGGTCACCTTGACCATTGAGAGTTAGCCCAACTATTGATGGTCATTGTGGTAGTGAATACTAGCAAGCTAATTTCACCTACCTACCTCCAACTAAACTTAATTTTCTATGTTCTTACCTATCCACAGACCCCTTTCTGATTTTTTAAAGTGTACCCCAACCTTATAACACTAGTATTAATTATTTTGTTACTAATTTAATTATTTATATCATATTTCTTAGCAAACACTTTTGTATTCGATTTTAGTACCTTTTGATTCATTGATCCAAGTACTTTCCTATTCTATTTATAAGCTTAATAGTTTAAAATGTGTGGATTGATAGCCCTTAAGGAATATCTCACTTTTAAGATCTAGCTATTGCTAGGTAATCCACTCAATTATCTATTTAATAAATAAATTACTTCAGTGTTTTTTATCTACAATTCATCCTTCCAAGATAAGAGTTCTTTATAGTCTTTTTATTAATATGTGTAGACAATAGAAAATTTCACACATGGTCCTAGTTGTTGAAATGCCTTTAGGTTTTTCTTTAACCTCTTTCAACTACACCTACAAGGTTGACAAACCTACCTAACTTAGCCCACTTACCTAACCCAAAGCCAAGTTAGCCACTTGACTAAATTAATTTACTTTTTCACCATTTTAACCCACCTTTTCTATAGGTCCTCAACTGATAATGGTTAGGGTGACTGGCGATGATCACCCTAATCAGTGATGGTTAGGTTGCATCACCTAGACTTTTAGCATGCAAGACACATGCAAACCTCTACTTTTCTTTTATAAAATAATATTTTTTAATTCTAGTTTCAATCCCTTTACATGGATGAATTATATTTAGAATCCCTCTCCAAGCCCCATTTATAACAACCACTTCAACCTCTTACCTTACCTATAAGAGAGAGAGGGTTGGAGGAGAAGATCATTTGTAATTATTATAAGGATATTTTTGTATCTAGAATCTCTTTTTTATGGTCAATAAACATCATCAACATTATCAAGTGCCATCAACCATCTTATTGGGAGTCAACTTACCATCACCTCTTAAACAAGCTTTCAGGTACCATTACTCTACTAAAATCAGCCCAAATTCTACCAATAGGTAATTTGTCTCAACCATCCACCCAACTGACTTATGATAAGACATGTACTTACTTTCAAGTATCCACTTATCATATTTCAATTTTAATATTATCCTATCCCTTATCTATCTCTTGGAACTTGCCTTCTGAATCATGTCAATCAACAACACCAACCCCAATTCCACTCCCAATTCTACTACCCAAAAATCCGTGATGGTTACTTGACTGGTGATGGTTAGCCTTAACCAATGATGGTTAGGTGACTCATGATGGTTCTCCTTGATCAGTGATGTTTAGATGACTGACGATGGTCACCTATGGCACCAAAAACTAGCAAGTTAATTCCACCTACATGTACCCAGATAAATTGAGTTTTTTGTGTCCTTGCTTGTTCACAAGATTCTTTTATATTTTTTGAATCATGCCTCGACCCCTAAACACTATTACTAATCATTTTATCAATAATTTCATCATTTCTAGTCTCTTTTATTAGAAAACATTCTTGTGTTCAGTTTCAATACCTTTTGATTATTGATGCAAGTACTTTCTTTCAAGTTTTTTGAACTTAAATATTTAAAATGTGTGGATTTACATCCCCTAAGGAAGCTATCACTCCTAAGATCTAGATATCACTAGGTAATCCACCCAACTATCTATCTAACAAATGAGTTTGATTTAGTGGTTTCTTATCTGTATGTCTTCTTCCCAAGCCAAAGAGGAGCTATTCACATATTTTGATTCAATGCATGCACAACCAAATAGGTATTTCAATAATACTCATATCAAGTTTATTTTCTCTCTTATTTAGAACATAAGTGAAAATTTACATGAAACATTATGGCATGATTGATGGGACATAAGTGGGTATTCTACCTTTGATACTCATGACACTTGACCCGTTTGTGTTTTTCCCAAAAACAATTCCTACCTTGGATACTCACTAAAAACATAGAAATTACTTAGGATACTTGCATTAATGAGTATTCCCAACCACCATGCCTATAAGTAGTCACGTGGTTCACTTGTCACTTGTCCTACTTAGCACTAAACCTTATTTTTACCAATATTGGCAATTTTAGTATTTTTATAATTTATCTATCATACCTTTTTTCATATTTTGTATGAAAGTTTGCATCTCAAATGCCCAACCATTATTTTATCACCTACCTCATGATCCACCATCTACCCATTATCAAACCCACACCCATTTCAGTCTCATCTCACCAACTCCTGGTTTGAGGGGGAACACCTCCTCCTACTCTCAAGGCAACCAGACCTTGATCCATTCTCTATTTTTGTTTTGCTACTCATTCACACAAGATAAATAAAAAAAGGGGAAAATGTATACAATAGAAAACTACACACATGGTCCTAGTTATTAATATGTCTTTGGGTTTCTCTTTAACCTCTTTAGACTACACCTATAAGGTCTAAAAAATTACTTGACCTAACCCACTTACTTAACCTAGAGTTGAGTTAGCCACTTGACTAACTTAATTAACCTTTTCACCATTTTAACCCACCTTTTCCCTAGGTCTGTGACTGATGATAGTCAGGGTGACTGGAAATGGTGACCCTAACTGATGATGATCAATTTACACTACATAAAATTTTAGAATACAAGCCATATGCAAACCACTACTTTGCTTTTCTAAAATAATATTGTCTAATTTTGGTTGTGAGCCCTTGACATGGATGACTTATATTTAGAATCCCTATTCAATCCCCACTTAAAATAACCACTTTAATCTCTTGCCTCTAAAAGAGATAGGGCTATATGATAAAATCATATATAATTGTTATCAATACTTTGTATATCTAGAATCTCATTTTATAGGTCAATCAACATTATGAAGTGACATCAACCATCTTATTGGGAGCTAACATGTCATCTCCTCTCAACCAAGATTTTAGGTACCATTACTCTTTCATAATCAGCCTAGATTCCACCACTAGGAAATTTATCTCAACCATCCAACCAACTAACTTTTGGTAAGACAAGTATTTGCTTTTAGGTATCTACTTATCATATTTATATTTCAAGATTATCCTAGACATTATCTATATCTTAGAACTTACCTTTTGAATCCTATCAATTAGCAACACCAACCCTAATTCCACTCCCAATTCCATTGATAGGAAACTAGTGATGGTTGCCTGACTGGTGATGGTTAGCCTCAACCAGTGATGGTTAGGTGACTAAAAATGGTTCTCCTTGACTCGTGATGGTTAGACGACTGATGATGGTCACCTTTGGCACTAAAAAATAATAAGTTAATTCCACCTACCTCTACCCAACCAAATCTAATTTTCTGTCCCTACCTATTTATAGGCTTCTTTTAAATTTTTTGAAGTATAACCTAACCCCTCAACACTAGTACTAATTATTTTATCAGTAATTTGATCATTTCTAGTCTATTTTCTTAACAACATTCTTGTGTTCATTTTTAGTACCTTTTGATTATTGATATAAGTACCTTCTTTTCAATTTTGTGAAATTAATTATTTAAAACATGTGGATTTATATCCCCTAAAGAATATCTCACTCCCAAGATCTAGCTATCACTAGGAAATTCACCCAACTATCTATCTAACAAACAAGTTTGTTTTAGTGTTTTCTTATATGTAGGTCTTCTTCCCAAGCCAAAGAGGAGCTCTTCACATCTTCTGATTCAATGTGTGCACAACCAAAGAAGTTTTTTAAACATATCTATATCAAGTTTATTTTATCTCTTATTTATAACTCAAGTGAAAATTTACATGAAATAATATGCATGCATAAACAAACAAATTTTTCAACCAAACCCATACTGAGTCTCTTTTCTCTATTTCTTTAGAACTTAAGTAGAAATTCATTAAAACACAAACCTTTTAATAATAACTCTTAAAGGTATGCCTTTAACTCAATAGGTTCAATGGTTATCATTTTGTATGATGACTTATACTACGGTTTTGATCCATGTATGATATCAGTCGAGAAATCAAACATGTTCTTAGGTGCAAATCCTAGTAATTCTTCTAGAAACATGTCATGGAAATTTCTCAGAAAAGGATAATCTTCGATAGAGGATTCCTTGGATTCTTCCATCTCATCTATCTTAATGATAAATTCTTGGTATCCCTTCCTTTGATCTTTCTTGAGTTAAATTACATAAATCTACCTTAGCTTTAACTCCCTTCCCTCACCCTGAAGTTGTATCTAATTTCTAGAATCATCTTGACACTCAACCTTTTTCAAAAAACTAGTCAACCTTGGATTTATGCTTTGCAAGCCAACTGACTCCTAGGATAACATAATATGATACCAATAGTGTTTCATAAAGATCAACTATTATAGTAAACTTAGACAATCTAATCTCTACTTTGACTAAAAACTTATAAACTTTGACCTTTGACTCATTCTCATACTGTACCAACCATGCATTTTCCATTACTCCAACCTTTATAGACAATTTTCTAAGCATTCTAAGAGCAATGAAACATTTTGTATATCCTATATAAATTAAAATAGAAATTAGATTATTAGACAAAATAATTGATATTTCTATGGGTGAAGCTTGATACTCAGCCTATTGATTTCAATAATTGCATGAATCCAAAGTTGAAATGTACCTTGCTAAGAAGTTGAACCCTTATTTTTTGATTTGTCCTAAGGATATTATCTAGCAAATGGGTCACCTCCACAAATGATGCAACCTCTAACTAGTCCTTTCTTTTTAGACTATTGGTTTCCCTTGAAACCACCCTTGAAATCATTACCAAGCTTCATGTTCCCTAAACCACTATTGAACTTGGCATTTTGATTCTTGAATTGACCCTTGGAATATCTTCTCCTCTAAATCTAGTTATTCTTCTTTAATGTTTTTTTATAACTTCCAAGTTTATTTTTTAACTTCTCTCTAACTTGTGCAAGATATTTCTATTTATATTTTTGCTTGACTACCTTCTCAAACACCTGATCTAGGTAGATGGACCATAAACATCTATTTCACTACCTATTTAGGGTTTTAATCCCATGATGAATTTGCTAATTATAAACCACTAATCTACCTAATATTGAGGTACATACTTAATAATCTTGGTGAATTCTTACCATCATTGACTATAAAATCCCCTTGCTTAAGATTATGGAAATTCATAATTTTTTGGTTGAAGTAAAGTTGTGAAAGCCATCATGACCTAAATAGTGTCACAAGTTATTCCCATATAGTGATGGTTGAATTGAGGTTCATCTCAAACTTCTTATTTTACCACCAAGTCATTACTTCACCATCAAGTTGATAATCTCCCCAAATTGCTTTGGTGACTTTGGAATCATTTCAAATCTCAAAATACTTTTTCATTTCTATTAGCCATGATTCAGCTCCATCCCCATTATAGTTCCATCAAACTTGGGTGGATTCATCTTTTTCATGTTGCATGATATCTCTATAATTACTTGAGATCTCACATCTTATGGCACCTCTTCATGTATATGTTCTTGAAGATATTTTTCTTCATTAATATGAGCTTTAGGTTCTTCCCAAACATTCTCCTCTTCATGTCCATTCTTTGAGACCATAATGTAACAACATCACTAGATATTATCAGAATATTATAATAATTTTTTTTAATTAAATACACAGATTCAACATATATATTTCACCATGATAAATCATATGTAGTGATATTTAATTGAATTTATTAATTTAGTTAAAAATTAAGGTTATAGCTAATCCACTTAGCTAAGGATCACCATGAACAAATATAGAAATCATGAACAATATTGAATAACCATAAACATTTCATCTCGATATAAGTGAAATAGTATAAATTTAATTATAACTGATACAACATTGTATCCATTATTATATAAGTACAATGTATAAATATTATAGTTTTCAATAATATATAATATATCTCAAATGATAAAACATGATACAAATCTTCTCTAAGCAGATTCTTCATGACTCAATATTATCAATGACTCAAGTATCAATATGTAATCTCATGTGTAGTCTCAAATACAATGCTCCAACTAAGAGGGAGAGCACCATCTAAGTTATTTTACACACTAACCATGGACCATATATCCCCCATACTATCTTCCAAATAAAAGGATGAACCTCCCTTCATGGATGGGTATATAATGATAGTGCAATAATCTAGAGTAACAAACCAGAATTGTGTGTTGAATATATCTAATACATAATATGTAATATAAATACATCAATTCTAATATGATATCACACAAATATGAAAAATATATCAACATATGAAATGAAAATGTTTATCAAACATTACTTTGTCCAAAGTTTTCAATAATAAATGATCTCTAGGATCATTTAAATTTATACACACCACTTGATCAAATTACACCTTATTTTGCATTGATGGCACTAATTAAGCCATTGAAATCTATCCATTACTTAATTAGGGTCATGAATGGAAGATTCGGTAAAATAAATAATAATATAAAAACCAATAATTCATTCATCATATTTCTCTTTAGCTAATCAAAATTATGTTAAATATAGAAATATCATAAAAATTCATTTAGTCTATCAAATGATGTAAATGAAATCCAAGCATCTAGTCTATTAAAAATAATAAATAGAATACAAAAATAGTCCTTAAAATAACATACCCTTTGGATAATGAGTATTTAGACCACCAATTGATTTATCCACTAACTTATAATATTATTTCTCCATGAAATAATATTATAACCCTGGCTAATAAATCATTCATATTCCAAATATAACAACATCCAATCCATAACATACAATTATGTTTTGTACCTAAACTCATAAATACATCATTATAATGTTTTTATACTAACCAAATATAAACAAGCATCAATTATTTATTATTATAATAATAACAATTATAACACAATTATATGTATTAATATATATCTACATATTAATTCATACATATAAATACATTATATATACTTAATTTATATATTATACTAATAATATGACATCTACTATCATTTGTCTTAGATTATATTGTATATGTGAAATATACAATCAATTCATAAACAAAGGCCCAATAACCTTTATCATTAAACCAAGAAATTCATATGCCCATGATAAATAAACACATAGAATTTAGTAAATTAAACTCAATTACTCCATTATTAATCAAAACTATTTAACCATTTAAATCCAATCAATCATTCATGTTTTCCAATTAAATATAGTTTAAATGATCAAATATAAATAATCACTATCACCCTTAACCAAATTGGTAATTAACAAAAAAACAAATAACACACAGTCAAATACCCAACTTGGTGTCATTTGTATTATCTTAGTTTTGTTCAAATAAGACAACTACAATACAAATTAAATAAACAATATAGGTGAGAAAATGAACCCATATATGTTGTCCATGTCTGGACTATGCAAACAAAATATAGTTCATCCTAATAACAATAATACAAAGTCAATTATGAGTATGGGAATTGTTTAATATAAATAACTAAACTTTTTCATTAATTCATTATCAAACCATTGATATACATAATTCCATAATTCCAAAAGTAAACCTACAGTAAATTTTTTCATCTGCTCATACCTAGATTTCTCAAAATAACTATGCAAAAGATCCCAATTTTGTATAATATCTATTATGAATAAATTAGGATTTCATAACCAAGCTTTAGAGTCCAGCTATAATTTAAGTTAATCCAAATAATAACATCATATTTTAACTATAATACACACAGTCACTCATAAATTTTAACTAAAAAATTACAATTACACACACACACACACACATATTATCACATTTAAGTTTATCAATTCATCAAATAAGTGTGTGTGTGTGTGTGTGTGTGTGTGTGTGTGTGTGTGTGTGTGTGTGTGTGTGTGTGTGTGTGTGTGTGTGTGTGTGTGTGTGTGTGTGTGTGTGTGTGTGTGTGTGTGTGTGTGTGTGACGAGTATAAGTATTTACATGTAATCATAACTAACTAAATATACTTAGGTATATATAATTTAAGTATATATGTATATTCATTACCCTTGAAAACCCATATTTTAACCCAAAAGTTCAATTTGGTTTATTATTCGAATGATTATATAGACTAACTATTTCAGGTATTTGTTTTTATATACCTAAATGAATATATATTAATTTGATTTGAAATAGCTATTATAAGTCATAGTACTTATATACACATCATAATAGTCCTCAAATATTCAATAGAGATTTATAAATAGCTAGAGATCTATAGAACAAAGCTTATTTAAAAACATAATAATAACCATGGCCAACTCTACGTCTCTACATCATCTCCTAAGTTACCCTAGTTTGAATGTGGGGTTATATGGAGGTTGATCCTTCCATAGGACTCCACATACAACATAGTATTACTAATAAATTGAACAAATAAACCAATAAACATACACATTCATAGAAACCCATTCATTATTTCATTTAGAAATTAAACTGCAAGACTAACCTGGTAAACATATCATTATCAGATAAATTCAAGATAAATTCCTTCCTTGTACTTGTTCACCTATTTTAAACCCTTTATCTTCTCTTATTAAAATGTTGTGAGCTATCTTTTATGCCATGTATAGTGTTCTTCATAGCCTCCATTATCATCTTTTTATCCTTTTTCCATCACCTATATTCTTCCACTTCTCCATACTCTTCAGTTGATTAAACTCAAAGAATATGCATGATCAGATATCTTAACTAACTTATAGTTCACCTCCATGTAAAACATAGTAAACCCAATAATTTTCTCCCAAACATTGCTTAACTAAAGTTAATGAATGATTAGTAGCCTAATAATTGTCGATGCTTCTCTATAATACCTAATTAATCATTCTTTATTCCTTTATCAAATCTACATGGTAATGATTTAAACAAACCATCGTCAACCATCTCAATCATATAAGTCACATAATCCCTGTGTTATATTCCATGCAAGATTATCAACTAGTTAGTATCTAATGTATTTCTCATGTAACGACTAAACACATAAAATAATATAACTTTGGCAATACAACTAGGTATCTAGACTAGAGTTTTACATTTAAATTATATCCTCCAACATACATAAAAATTATAATAATTTCTTAAAATCATTAAATAATTAACATTAATGTATTAATTTATATATAATATAAATCCTTAAATGAAATAATTAAATGCGTACAATATATTTTAAAATGATGTCATTTAACTTTCGATATTATAATGTAATATAATAATTATAATCTTTAATTATTATTGTCTAAATCTTATAGCTTAACTAACAATTATGGAATCTATCACAACATCATAATGTTTTACTATTCAAAAATACATAATAAGGTAATGATATAAATAAAAACAAATAAATTCATTAGTTTATCCAAACAAGATGAGCTATGTAAGATCACAAAAATAGTGAAATCACTCAAACCAAAAATATGATCATTAACAACAATCAAGATTATAATAGAAAATATTAACAATTATCTAAAATATAAGTATACAAAACATGTTATGTTTTATATATCAAACAATTATGAAACATAATATACTAAGTGGTGTGTACAAGGGTTTATAGATTTGTTCTCTCTCATCCCCCAACATCTCCATCTAGACCACCCTCTCCAATGATACTTTCCCTCCATTATGATCTAAGGGAAGATTATGCCCTGCATCCACCTCACACCAATAAAGGTAGTTAGCCAAAAACATCACTATATCCATAAAATAATGTTGTATAATAATCAAACATGATCATAATGAATTAAATGTAAAAATAATTCTAACTCATAACAAACTAATCATGTAAATTAAGCAACACAAATTGTCCCATGATCAACATATGTCATCAAGATTAATAAAAAATTAGTTAATCAACTAATCAACCACAATAATCCATATATTAAATAAGTTATTTATCTTAGATAGAAATAAGGATGTGATATCCCATCTTACTTGTGATAAAACAAACATGATGTAAAAGGACTATCACTACCTTTCAGATATCTGAAACGGTAGTGTTATAGCATCAATTTACACCCTTGAAGAGGGTTATTCAAGCTCTATCTAATTAAGCTACACTATGGTAATAACCCTAGGCTATGGGTCATCTATCTTGGGGTTTGACCTCTTAATAAGGCTAGCTTCCTTATGATTAATCACCTAAACTAATGTTATCACAGGGAAAAGAGATAGAAATGGGAAAATGGCTCTTAATAAGGATAAAAATGTGATGCACCAAATAAAAAATGGGAAACTCCCATAATCTTAAAGCCACACTAGATCTATATAAGACAATGTTATCTCACATAATCTCACAATCTAACTCAGTTTATAAGTGTTTCATGGACTAGGTTCAGGTAGAAAACTAATCTAGACCTATAAATAACTTGAAAACACCATAAAAGAGGCCAAAAAGGAAGACAATGGATATGAAAGAATCTCCTTCACATGGCCATCATGGAAAACTCACTAAACACTAATTCAAGGAAAGAGATAGGTAAAGAAAGTATTTTATTGGATCAATAAGTAGTTCTTAAAAATGCTTGACAAGGTTTAGCCTAATAAAGATGAGCATATTTTGAAGTGTCATAAAGAGTCCCTTGCTCCTCAAGATCAAAGAGTCCTTGTGAGAATCTAGAATTTAGGAAAGAGAGAGTAAAAATGGAAAGAATGGGTGATATAGAGAAAGGCATAAGAAAGAAATAACACGTTAACCAAGAACCATCAATGAGCTAACAATTTTCAATTAATACTACACCATTCTTTTGGTCTAATTAGGACTAGTCCTTCATTAACAAGTTAACCTTCTTTTATCCCAATAGCCTTCAAGATTTTCTCATTGGCTGAGAGATTCATTAGAAGACAAGGGTATATTTTTCATGATGATTCATGATCTTATTATGAATAAAAACCCTTAGGCACACTAAAAATTTATTAAATGCTCTAGCTGATTTCCCTAACCACCAAATCTCTTTGCTTCAATTTTCCATGCCATATTCCACTTACTTTCACTGTAATGATAAAGTCCTCATACCATGAACCTAGTAGAGCCATGCCATGTTTTCTTCTAGTGGTTATAGATACTTTTTTTCTTTTGAAGAATGACTATATAGAATATGAGACACTTATTCATAACCATATATCTACCCCTACTTTAAAATCTGAGCATATATCTTACTATAGATTGAAACCCAATCCAAATTATTGGTTTTCATATAATCACTATATAAGCAAAGATCCATGAGTGTTGAGTCTTACTTAAACAACTTCTAGTCTATATTTGATCTATGTATTAGGCCTTAAGACCTATTCTACCTATACTGAGCTTTAGTGACAATGTTTGATCCTAAAATATCTGCTCTGGTTCAACTTGGATCATGTTTGACCTCTACTCAAAGTCTCATGTTCTTAACTTTTAATATCAACCATCAATCTTGATCTATGTCTTTGATATTATGACACCTTTAACCTTCATCATTGGATATCAATCTATGATTTGAAATTGGACAAGCATCATTGGATCTTTTTTTTCATGCACCATTGATCTTTCTCTTTTTGAATGAACATGAGCCATAGATATTCTATTAGTTTAACATGATTGAGATACTTATCACCTACACATTTATCTTCTATATTCACTAAATTTTTAACCCATCATTCACTATTGATCTTGGGTGCATGATAAAATGCACACCATTATATCTTCACAACCCACTAACACCATTGATCACCTACTCTATATTAATCTTCTTGCTATAATGGATCTCACACCATTGATCAAGTTGGACACATTGGATTTATTAGTCACTGCATGTCATCAGATCTTTTATGCATGATTGAATTCACACCATTGGATCCTTGAAACATTTGAATTCAAATGGATATTTTTAAGGCTAAAAATTAATGTCCACATGCACATCCCAAACTTCTTAATCAACTTTAAAGCTTTATATCTTGAGATAACAAACTCATCAAGATACAAAATTTGTAGAGGATGTTTATGGGACCAAAATCATTAGGTCCATGTAATATTTTGGCTCTAGTTCACTTCCCGAGTATATTTATTAAATATTCAACTAGACTAAGCTATTTATTTGTGAATGATATTTGATGATGGTCTGGTACATCTAGGCTTATGCAATTCATTTATTGATCATCCATTTAAATTAGGACTCTAGTCAAATAATATATACAGGTAAAATATTGGTATGTGGGGAAAAATTATCCAATAGTTAGATATATACACATCAAATAGTTACACTTTTAACCCCTAAAAATATCTCTTAAAATTAATCACCCATCAGGTTAAGGCATGTCTCTCTAAATCTACCTCAAGGGAATCACAAATAATATTAGTCCCAATAATAATAAGTCCAGTAAATAATGGACATCTTTTAAGGTGATTCCCACCTATATGGTATTCCAATCCACCTCCCATCAAAAAGTGTTGGTTAGTTACTCCCAATTTCCTAAGAATATCATGACTAACTCAACACCAAGGGGAATCCTCTACATCTGCATGATGCTACCAAAACTTAATGATGCTAACTATACATGATCATAGACTATCAATCTATAAAAAAATAGGTAATTAGGCTACATAGACTAAATTTTAGAGTATCTAATGTCCATATAAAATGACAAACAAAAAAATATGTATTAGTCCTCGATCTTAGATACTCAAAAATATACTCTAAAATTTATTACAAATATGCTTAATTGAAAAATTAACTACTTCATCAACTTGTTATTACAATTTTTATACCACTACATACTATTTTGGACACATAACACACTATTTTTGTCAAAAATAAAAATATATGTCCTACTAAGCTCACCAATTAACAAACTATGTTGGTCATAGTGTCACCATTAAAACTAAGTTAGCCATATACGATGTTGTTAGCCGAGTATCAAAACTAGATTATCCATATGATCGTAGTTATCCATGTTAGTATACTATGTTGGCCACTTTATACTAAGTTGACCATTATTATAAACTATGTTAGATAATTTGATACACTAATGTATCAGTTAATATGTACATAGTTAGCCACTTAAACTTTACCAACTAGATTTGACTTCTTATACACAATCAAGCACTTAGGGTCATACTAGATCAACCATATGATTTGTAGTCAGCCACCCTCTTTCTCCTTTATTTTTTTAATTAACTCAACTTGTATGAGTTATTTCAAAAAATGTAGTGCCTTTCATATATTTATCATTAATGACCTCAACATTTATGACTAATTTTGAGACCTATCCATTAATTGTCCTGCTCTCTACCCTACCCTAAAAATTATTTGGGAAAATTTTAGTATATGTAGTTACCCCACCATCTAATTTTACAAATTAATTATATTTTTCAATAAATACTCAAAAAAATCCAAAAATTAAATCATCACTTACCTAAGCCACACTAGCTATTGTTGTTATGCATTCCCTACCTCACACATGTCTTATCTAGGCCATAATCAATCTATTCACTCTCCTGGGTCTCTCATAGCTCTATTTTCTCAAAATATAAAAATTATAAATTAATAGTTTAAAAATCTTATTTATATTTTAATTTTCAAATTCCTTAACTGCTAATTATTTTTTGAAAAATTCAAAATTTTGCTCAAAAATATGTTTTTACTATCTCTTTTTCCAAACCTTAAAAAAATCTATAATCTTGACATTGTAGAGAAGTTTTTTTTATCTATAACACATATTTTTTGTAAAAAAATTGACTTTTATCTTATTTTATAAGTGTGCCTAATGTCCCCTACATTGGACACCTCTACAATTTTCTCACATGATATATCTTCTACAGAGTCAAGATAAGTAAAGGTATGTATTTTTTAATTCTTTCCTTTCAATTATTCTCGTGTTTCCTAATACAATTTGTACTAGCTTAGCGTTGTGGGTTGCTAGGTTTTTTTTCCCCGAATCACCATCTTGTGTTATAACTATGTGACATGTGATGAACTTTGAGTGGGGAATATGTATATACATAATATTTTTAGCTTTATCAATTACTAGCTTTTTCTCTCTTATAAGAACCCACTGAATCTCAATCTCTCTAAGTGTACACCTTAAAGGGTATATTGGGAAAGGGTTTTGTAGACTTTTGGTGGTTTATAGGATTGTTGTTTCTTATACCACCACTTGAAAATAATACAAACTACTATTATCTATTTCCCTAGGATTTAAATCCTTGTTTATACATTTTCTGAGGAAAATCATCACCCAAAATATACCCTAACTAATGAAAAACATATTTTTACCATGTCTCCTACTAGATTAATTAGGTTGACCCTGTTTTAGTATTTACTACACATAATGGAACTAGTCTAGGCCAAGCCGACATAATTTGAGACCTAATAGCTCTATTTACAACTTGATGAAGTCAATTAGGATGACTCTATTGGCTTAATTTATGGAAATTTTTAGGGTCAATATGTGGATATATAAACCCCCTTTCATTTCATTTCTAATAGCGGATCAATCAATTGTGCATCATTAATGCTCACAAATCCTCATATATAATCAATAGGATGTTTCATTGTTTAGTTTTTTTCTCTTGGAGGAGTAGCACTTACATTGTGTAAGTCTTGTATGCATAGGAGAGGTCTTATATCCTATATTTTATTTATCCTTATGATCCTTATAAGCCCATAATAACCTTTTGTAAAACACCATTGGTCAAGGAAGAGATTGAGGCACAACAGTTTCACTTCAAAAAAGGTAAGTATATTCCTAAGCCCTTTAATATATATATATATATATATATATATATATATATATATATATATATATGGATCTTCACTATGTTATAGATAGATTTGTCTTTTTATGTTTATCGTCTTCCCCATTTTTACCACAAGGTTTGGTGAGCACTATATTATATTGTATATGCATTTACTAGATTATCTTGCATAGTTGTTTAGTAAATTATCTTGCTCAATATTATTTACAATCAAAAATATGTAGCTATGGTTATCACAAGGTGACATTTGACTAGAGTCCATAGAAATCTCTCCTTTCCCATAGTTTGATAAGAGGCCCCATAGTGTAGGTTTAGTGGATCCATTATTGGTTATGACCCTAATTTAAATGTATCCCCAAGCATATTTATTATTTAATTACCTTCTTCTATCTTGAATATTATTAAGTAGGATAAGTTATATAACTATCTAGTTTTACTTGCATACAATATTGGCTTTGGTTATGGTTTAGGTATCACATATTATGAGGTGATGATTAGTTGAAATAAAATTAATGAATGGTAGTAGGGGGATTTGATGCCTGGATATTGTATTTTTAGTGTTTTTGGTGTTGTTTTTAGGTTTATACTGACCGTTATATATTAGATTTTACTACTTAGTTTGATCAATGATGGCATCAGTGGTGGCATTCCTATTATGGTTTAGGATTTTAGGAATTTGGTTGTTTACATTATTTAGGTTTATATATTTAGATCCCCCTTTTTTGGTTTGGGTTGATGATTCACCCATTGGTTCCATAGGTCTAAAGGCCACTATCAATGACCACTTGGTCAATGTGTAGGGTAATCTTGAGGGATTCTTTATATGATTTATAGGGAAAATTTTGGACATTTTACCTTCTTTATTTATTGAGGGAATGGAGGAAAATATCACATAATTACAATTAGTCCATGGTAGGCTTATTGGCATATTAGTATAGGACATATCGCCATCTCATGATGAAATGGGTAACTGATTCATTATATTCTTACTTGATATATAATAACTCATGTATATTAATATTTATAAGTTTATTCATGTCAAATTATTTGATGAACTCAACCATAAGATAGAGAAAAGAGTGATTGGATCCCTCAAGGAGGTTGTAGTACTATTCTAGTGCTATCCTCTTGAGAGTCTTGGGAAAAACCTTCACTAAAACCCTATGCAAAGGTAGAATATCTCTAATGGTGATAGCACAAGTTTTTAATTTTACATTGGGATCCCCTTCCCATTTGAAATTAGGAAGATTTGATGGGGGATGTGGGAGAAGGACACCCTATACATTAGTGTTGATGGGATTTTTGAGGTATTCAATATAGGTTTCTATGTTATTAAAGTCTTTCTTCATCATAGCAAGACTGGGATAAGAAGACAAGGTCATGTATGAGTTGGATTCATGGTCATTAGGTGGAATGCAACAAGTTTAATAAGATGGTATGGAGTAGGCCAAAGAATAATTATCTAGTTGAGTGGACTTAGAAAATATGTGTAAATATGGAGGGACATTGTGAAATGATAGAGGCATTGCGACCTATTATGGTAAAGTGTATGTGGCTTGTTATGGTGGTGAATACATAGCTTGAGTGTAGACCAATGTTTTATAGGGTAGGATATATCTTATATATGGAGGATGATTATATGTGAGATTCACATGAATTTGAGGCATATAGAACAATGGATTATTGGTTATTTTATTATTTTTTAGTGGTGAAACATATGTGTATACACCCCCTATTAGATTTTGAATAGGTAATTAGTAAGATGAAAGAAATTTTAGACATCTAGGCTAGGGACCCCATGAGTAAGGATATATCCAAGAGTTTAATGAGGGTTGTGATTTTATGATGGGATATACTCCTCTAGTGGTGGGAGCATATAGGATTATTATTGTGATGTGGGGTAATTTTTTGTTTGAATGGGAGAATAAGAGGGATGCATTGGTATAAGAGGGATTAGGTCAACCCCTTGACTCAGAGCTTGTTTATTATTTTCTAGGTCATAGATATGACCTGCTAAGGTTTTAATTAGTTGGCTTGGGCTAGTTTTGGTGTTGGGTCTATGGGCCTTGAATGTATGAGGGGTGGATACATGAGATGAATCTATATGAAGGGGTTCGTTAAGGTGGGAGATCCAAGAGTAATGATTATGGTGGTCACTATTTTTTTGGAGTCATCTTGATTCTTATTATGAAGATGAGAAATAACTTGCATGTGGTTAACCTCATCCTCTAAGTGACGAATCCTCTTAAGTAGTGATCATATTTGGCAAGGCTGTATGCATCTAGGCTCTACAAGCTAATATATGTCCTTTTAGTCATATGGGTAGTGGTCATTACTCCACTCATAATGGTCATGGTATTGGAGTTAGAATGGTTACTTGTAGTTTGGGATATGTCATGTATCTCTTAAATAACAACCTTACTCATTTTATGAGTGTTAGGAATATCATAGTCATATGATTATTATTTAATTTTGGTGTCAAATGTTGGGTTATTATAGATAATAAACAAAGTATTTTTAGAGCTAACATAACTTCTCTTATATCCCTCTAGGTCAAGAGATCCACTAATATACTTTCTAGACATATTTTGGGGGTATATGGACACCCATATAATAAATGAAAGGAAGGAATATGGAGAAAATAAAATGATAAGAGGAATAAAGGGTTACATAAAGGATGAAGTCCTTCACATCATGTTCACTAATATATATGCACATAAATTAGCACATGATAATCTATGAACTCAACTCCTTAAGATCTGGATAAGGTAATCAACATAATGGATGGGATATGGGTTTGGTTGATTGTTTAATAGAATGGGATTTGGAATAAGTGGTGGGAATAGATTATTTTGATCAAACTAAAAGACCTTATCAATGTATTAATGATCATTAAGAGTGTCAAGCTATGTAAAAACAAAACTCAAAGGTCTTTTGGTCTTAGATATCACAATAAGGCAAAGTTCTTGGTCAATGCTAGATTTAGGGAAATGAGGGAGATTAATTTTGATGATTTTTGGTAAAAGGTCTACTCTATTGGGTTAAAAGTACCCAGTTACTATCATATACTGAATGTGAATGATATAAGATGAGGTTAGACCCAAGGAGAAGAAAGAGGTGTGGATGGGAGACTAGGCATGTATAACATTGTGTTGACATCCCATGTTCTTATGGAAATATAATTATAGGTTTATTGGGGGTGTGTTATTTATCTTTTGTAGTGGCTAAAGACTCTATGATGAGGTGGGGAATTAGAGTGGATCGAAAGACCTCACATCTCAAATCAATGTTAATATCAAACTATATGATAATGGTGGGAGCAGGTGATCTAAATATATGGAATTAATTGTGTTGGACAAGACTTATTGTCATAATAAGGGTCATCCAAAGAAGACTAGGTAGAAGATAGGGAAAAGCATAAGCTTGTTCAAACAATGGCTTATAAAGTGTGCTTACTAGAATTTTGAATCAAGGATTGATGTATGGTGTTTTTTTTAATGGACAATGCTTATGTCGGGTGTGGTTACTTGCATGTATTGGCAAGGATTTTGGTATTGTTTTCTTGTATAAGCAAGGATTTTGATATTATTTTCATTTGTTTTTGTTATTTTTAGACTTTTCTTGGTTTTTCAAAAATAAATGCTTGATTACCAAAAATAAAGTGATAAAAGTAAAAGAATATAAAATATAAAATTAATTTAAATCAAAACTCTATTTTTAATATTTTTTTTCAATATTTGAGACACATGCAAAGAAGAGGGGAAGAAATCTATGCTATCATGCAAGATGCTAAATTTTCCTAGTTCTACTATATGCAAACTAGACGAAATATTTTTATTTATTTTTATTGTTTTATATGAGATGAACTAGATGTATAAATTCAAAATATATATTAAAATGGTGTAACAATGAATTTGATGTCAAACAACAGAAATAATACACTTTCTACAAATTTTCTTTTCCTCAAATAAACTAGACTAGCTTTTTAAGTTTTCTAGTTTACTAAGAAAAAGTTTTTATGAATTATTTGATTGAATAGAAACAAGAGATGCAAGTTTTGTATTTATATTTTAATATATTAAAATTATATTTCTTTTAACTCTTCAAAATATATTATATAATAAATATACTACTCTTTTGTATACACCTATGGTTGTCTATGTTTAATGTTTGCCTAGGTGATTGTCTATAGTTCAAGAGATTTGTTTAGATCTTAAAAAAGAAAATTTGTCTTAGATAGAAATGACTGAGATTTTTTATAATATACTTTTAAATATGATTATTTAAATGTATTGATAATTTGAAAGGAGACTAATTTACTAAAATGCAAGCACAAATCAAAACTATCTATGTTTTTAATAATAAAAACAAATGAAAAAGAATATATTTATTTCACTATCAAATTTTCTTATTTTATTGAATATAGAAATATAATATAACACAAAAAAAAGATACACTAAATATACTCTAATTAAGGAAAAAATATACAATAAAATCAAAATAACTCCAGTCTAATTCTAGAATAAATGAGCCAAACTGCATGTAGTGTGTTGATAAGAAAAATCCTTAGTATGCTAGCTTTGTATGATCTTGTATAAATTATAAAAAATATATAGATGAAGGATGCAAAAAATCTAGAAAAATATGGGGAAAATGGGGAGACACAATCCACAAATGGAGAGAAATTGAACTGATGTTAGATAATGCCTTGGCTTCCAAAGTTTGAGTTGATTTTACCAATAACACTTATTCAATTTTAACTATGTAGTTACTCAAAAATAATAAAGGCTAAATCTCTAGATAATTGTAACAAGGTTGTGGCTACAAAATATTCTATATAACAACTTCTAATGGAAAGTTTTAGATTTGAAATTAGGCTAAAATTTACCTTATTATAGAAAGAGATGGGATCTTCCAGGGAGGAGTTCAACTAAGTGTTACTATGATTTTAATTTGAGAGGAACTGAAGAAGACTAAAAATAGGAGTGAGATGGTCTCATTGAAGGTGAACACAAAGTGATAAAAATAAGAAATAAAAATTGAGTTGTGAAAAATGCATGAAAATTAGAATTACTAGAGATAATTTTGGAAGGCATTTCCATTATGATGAAACTGACTTTATGCAAGAGTGGTTGTAAAACTTCTATTTCAAATGATTTATGGATAAGTTCTCTAGAATCTGAGTAGAAAACAAAAGGGTATTGTAAAGTACTATTTATTATGTATGATTATTGAGTTACATGTTTCTAGTATGTTTAAATGAATATCTTTTATTACACACACACACACACACACAGAGCTTGATAGTGTGTATGTAAATACATTTAGATCATTGAGATAAACCATGCTTTGCAATATGACTGGTTTCATTAGAATGTATATGAAAAACTTTTAACTAGAATTATTAAATTAAATGCTTAATTTTTTATTAACTTATTAAAAGCAAATTATTGTTTAGGATTATGTTTTTACAAATTTGAAAATTACCAATATAAAATTGGTTATGTTTAGGACCAAGATTGATTATTTATTTAAGCATTATGCTATTTATAATATTTACGTAATCTAGGTATTTGTGTAAAGCATACCCGAAAGGTATGTTCTTTCATGGACTGTGTTTGTTTTATATTTCTATGTATGTAATATTAGCACATTTTAGATTCATTATGCATTGATGGATAAATGTATGATTAAGATTGTTCTATTCCTATTATAGGGAAAATATTAATGAATCTTAAAGTTTTATACTATACTATATATGTTTATATTATATTTCACCTTGATGATGCTAACTAGGATCGGTTTGCCCATTATAAGAAATGGTAGGGGTGATACCTCCTCTATCAATATTAGCAATTTTATATGTAAGAGGATCATTTTGAAGATGATTGATTGTTTTAATAACAATAGGAGGTTGAGGGATAATATTACCATGGGAACGCTAAAGAAGAGGTGGGGGAACATTTTAGTTATGCATGCCCCATGGTATTTATTGAGGGTGGCTTTGAAGATGGATAAGATGATTTTGTATTTGCATCATTTGATTTGCATTTTTAGCTTGAAAAGCATTCATTTGATTAATATTTTTTAGTACAAGTTTATGGGTTTGATTTTCATTATTATCATTGTTTAAAGTATTAGAATTGGTAGTAGTGGCTTAGGTACCACTATGGGTGTTATTAGGAGATTGAGAAGAATTGTTAGTAAGTGAATCAATAGTGGAATAATTTACTTGTGTGGCAAAAAAAATAGATTAGTAAAGGGATGAGAAGAAGAAACACTAGATACATGATTACCATGGGTAGAAAATGATTCACTAATGTAATAATTGAGAATATTGGGTCTAGGAAGAGGCCCACCAAATGTAGAACCTTCCATGTTAATAGAGATACTAGGTATGGAGGTAGAGTAAATAAAATTAGAAGAAGTCATCATATGAGAATGAGATCAAATAGAAGGAAGAGGCTAAGAAGAAAAGAATATAGTATCCCCAAATCCATGTGAGAATGTGGGAGAAGGTGAATGGGGTTCCTCAACTTGACCACTTATCATGAGATGGTAAATAGTAGAATGATCATTTCCTTGATGCTTAGGAAATTCATTGATGAAGAAGAAAATTTTTGGGGTATACTCTAATTTATGTTGAGATTAAAATGAGAAGACATGATTATGAAGTGAAGAGGAATGAGGAGGGGTCCAATAATTTGTAGTGCAAGTGGCTACATGAACATTACTTTCATCTAGGGTAGGAACCATAAGATGCTTATGGGATAACCTATTAGGGTTGGTAAGACTTGTCATATCTATTGAATTATACTCAATATTTTATTAACATATGAAGTTCATGATGGAGAGAGATTAGGGAAGGCAAATTTGATGTAAAATTAAGGAGAGATAAGATGCAGATAAGAATACAAAGTTGATCAGGTCGACTTAGTAGTGTAAATAAGGTATTAAAATTGAGCCAATAAGGATATAGAGTTGACCAAGTCAACTTTGTATTGTAACCTAAGATAAAGGGAAACTTGATAAGGATACATAGTTGACTAAGTTGACTTAGTAATATATCTAGGCTAACAAAAATGAGCACTGGGTTGACTAGTTCGAATCAATACTACAATCAGAAAAAAAAAATTAAGAAACTGTTGAATAAAATGATAGTGTATTCAAAATAGGTAAATTTTTTAAAATGTAATTTGAAGGAAGAAATGAAAGTAAATACACAAATAATTATATCAATGAAAATGATCCAATTGGCACACAACACAAAACATTGTGCCAATGTTATCTAATGAAAGTCTTTGCAATACATCATATAATGATTAGAGAGCAAGAAATCAACTATAAAATAAATTCTAACTAGGTGGTCATCCTAAATTTTTTTAGATTATTATAAATTATTATTTTAATTGTGATAGAGAAGTTGGCTAAACTTAGGGACCTATAAAGCAATCTATGGATAGTTTTAGGATGTTTAGGATGAAAGGGATATGTGTTGGCACTAGTAATGGCCTAGTATTGAGGCCTTCCACCTCACTTCACAATCCCATATCGATAAGGGTGTTAGGTTATTTTCAAATATATACCATGGACAACATGTTTATAATTGGCTAGAAAACCAACTTTTCTTTACCCTTAGTGATGAAATCCATGTAGGTAGGCCTTGGATAGACAAGTGTTTAAATGCAATTTGAAATTATGTGATTTGGTAGTGTGTGTAAGAAAGAGAAAAAATAGTGAAACTAAACAATATATTGAAGAACCACCTAATTAGACTATGTGAGCTACTCTAAGCATGCAAACAACTAAAAATGAAAGAGTGAATTAATTACTGGCATATAGTTGTTAATTGCCAATTTAAGCATAATATAGAGTTGGTTCAAATGAAACTATATGAAAACATTATGGAACAAAGTCAACAAGATATCTAATGTATTATAAAATAAAGAGTCCTTAATAACTAAGTCAACCAAGTTGACCTAGTCTTTTAGATAGAAGACAAACTATGGAACTAAGTTAACCATGTTGATCTAGTTTGTTGTAAGATTGCAGTTTTAAATATTGTAAACTTATGCAAAAAAAGAACTATAATGAAGAACTAAATTTAAAGAGAGAAAAAAAGAACCTTGGTAGGTTGGAAGATGCTGAAGACTGTGAAATTTTTGTTGAAGTGACTCGAATGTTATTTTCAAGTTATACCAATTATGTTGACTGGGTCAACCTAGTTCTATAGTTCCCTATTTGTTGAATCTTGTTTAAGATGAATAAATCAACCTAGTTAACTTGGTTTGTTATTTTAAATTTGTCTATAATACTAAGTTGACTTGCATGACTTTATTGTTCTAGAGAAAAATAAGAGACTAAATTGACCTATTCAACATAGTCTATTATCTGGAATTAAATAAGAGTATTATGTCAACCTATTTGATCTAATAACCTATATATGATAAATACTTGCATAGAAATAATAAAGTCATTCTAATGTGACTGTGTGTTAAACCTGCACATGGAAGTTAGAAACTATATCATCTTAAACAACATAATAATGAAAATATATATTAAAAAAATGATAGAATTAAAAAGTGTGAAATAAAACCTACAAGTTTTAAACTTAAGTTAGGATCACTAGAATGTATACAATCAAAAATTCATCAAATCTACAAATCAATTCTATCTCAGAGAAGATAGATCCTACTTACACTTCCAATTGGGGATATATTAGATAATCAGGGTCAGGACCAATATGGATCCACTAGACCTAATTAGGAGATCTATTAACATAATAATATCACTATGGAGGGTTCTAAAGCCTCTAATCAAGAAAAAATACATAATAACCCTAATTGGGTCCTATGTTTTCATATTCACTATACTAATAAAAAGTAAAGCAAAAAAATCTAATATAATGCTCACCAAATCTTGTGACACAAAGTGGGGGCAATAAACAACAAAAGGAAACATGCATAGAAGACATATAATCATGTCAATGAATATACAAACCTAATGTATGGAAGATATGTGTAAATGCATATATATATATATACACACTCTTAGAAAGGAGAAACAAAATTAGGAATATGTACCTTTGAAAACAAACCCATTGAACCTCAATCTCTCCCTTGGATAAGGTTTTTTTCAAGAGTTTGTTGTGGTATGTAAAGATGAAAATGATAAATTAAATCTAGGCTACACAACCTATCAATGCATCCAAAAGACTTCTCCATAAGACAATATACATATCTTCAAAGAAAGTATGAAACCCTAAGCTTGATCCTCAATTAGAATGGTGGATAAGTAGATGTAAAATATATATTAATTCTTCTTATCTTCTCTTAAAAATGTTAAAATTATTGTGTTTATATAGGTGGATATAACACTAAACCCTTCTAAAATTTTTAGTCAATAGGGTTGACCTAGTCGACCTAGTGTCATTATTGATAAAAACTTGGTAGGTCACAAACTAGATCAACCAGGAGATGACCTAGACCCTAAATAATTTTTATCATTAAGAGTATAAGGTTGACCTAGCTGACATAGTCATGTAAACTATCAAAAGAGGTTTTAGGTTAGTAAAAGGGTTGGTGAAGGTGGTAAAAGATTATAAGTGTACAAAATAAAAAGACAAGCTTAAAAGAATTGTTTTTAGGAGACAAGTGTGTAGACATCAAATGGAAAAAGGGACAACAATCTTGAAAAGCACTAATGGTCTTCCCACCCCTTTCTTAGTGCACCCCTTAGGGTATGCACTTAGAAATATTGAGACTCAATGGGTTCTTACAAGATAAAGAGAATCAATAATTGATAAAAGTTTGAAAATATTGTGTGTATAGTTTCTTATCAAGAATTTTGAGTGAATTTGAAAGAAATGAAGACCAATTTTTCTCACCCTTTGGTTTCTTCAAGTAATGATGTTGACATATGATATGAATTAAACCATGATGTTTAACTGACCTAGTGCCCCTTTTCAATTTATGAGCTACATGATGGATAACATTGTGAATATAAAAAGGTAGATTTACTTGAAACTCAACTTTGGTATCTCATTTCTTTAGATGAATGAGAAGTCACATAGTGTCACCACCAAACACAATGAACTATCCATCACAAGTGAGGTATTTTATGATCTATTACTCTACATTATTACATGGAAGACTGTCTCGAGTGATCCCTCTGACAATGCCTTGTGTAGTCTTGGACAAGTTAGGATAAGGTTCATTACCATCAATAAATATTTGAATTAGATCAATAAAACTCAATTTGTCAGTAAAACCATGCCTTCATTAGGAATCCCTGAAAGTTCACTGATAATATAAGAATCAACAAGAATATGTTCACCCCAGACTATAGAATAATCTTCATAATTTTTTTATAAAAAATCTTGAATAATATTCTCCTTAAAACCCTAAAATGTCTTCAGGAAATTGAGCCATCCTATTATTTCAAAAACAAACCTATCAAATTCATCTTGGAAAATAAGTTTTGATGACTTTGGTTTAATTCTATTTTTACCCCCATCTTCATAGATTGTCCATGATATTCTCAAAAACTTGCTTGCATAATGTAACATTGATTTTAAAATCACACAAAGTATTGAGTAGGGAAAAGAAGTTTGGACATGATGTGTCAATGAATATAAATAAAGGGATAAAAGGGTGATAAATGTGTAATTGATAATAATTACCCTGAAATTATAGTTGAGATAATGGCTAAACACTTTGGAGTAAGCAAAGTTTTAATGAGGAAGTACTTTTGGGGTCAACATCAATTACGTAGAGTGAGAGATCATACTTGGTAGCACTTGAAATGATATTTTTATTAATTTATGCATTAAGACTTATATTTTGAAAAGTTATTTGGAATAACCCCCCATAAATTCTTGAAATTTGGAAATACTACCATCTTAAGTCACATCCAAGTGACATCAAAGGAATGTATCCATATTTATAAGTGTTGTCTATCTAATGGTCATAAATGTAGAACATAATATAGGAAATGTCAAACTTGTTGGGAAGGAATTAAAATTATAATTATGATATAAGGATCCATGTTTATCTATTAATGTTTCCATGTGTCTAGTAAGGATAATTTTTTTGAGAAGATAAGTTAGCTGACAAGACAATAGTTCATGTTTATTGTAGAAGTTTCATCTAAAAAGTGTCATTTTTGGTTTTCACTTTTCAGTGGTTTTTTTATACTTATTTTTATTTTCATTTACACACACACACACACACACACACACACACACACACACACACACACACACACACACACACACACACACAATTTTTTAAGGGAGGAGAGCTACCATTTGTTAGTTTTTATCACTCCTCCTTATTGGATTTTTTCTACAAAGATCATTCAGCATTAGTGGAAGAACTGAGTTCTTCCATAAGATAAAATTGGTCTTGATTATGTTTAATGAGTTATTACCTAATGAGAGTAATCATATACACTTTAAATCTTATGAACATTGACTAAAAGTGTCTTTTAGTCACCATAAATTGGTTTAAGTTAGATGAAGCCATTATTGTTGATAATTTTGATCATGTATGACCCCAACCATCTTGTCCCAATCTTACCTTTGAAATGTTGGAATATAAAATCAAATAGAAGGACCCAATCATCATATTGAAAATGTTTTTATTTGATATGAGCATCATGCCACTATTATTGCTACTTTTATATCATGATGGTTTGAGTGAGTGCATCCATTTTTAGTTCATCAAGCCCATTTAGTTGTATGATTCTTTTTTTTATGTATTTCATCAAGACTAACTCCCATATCAGATGTTGTCGTTAGTGTTTGTAGTTCAAACTCTATTGGCAACAAAGGTTTCTTTCCAAACACAAGTTCATATGGAGATAACAATTTGGTAGTCCTCCATGTTATATTATATGCCCAAACTTCTTCAAGTACTCTATCTACCCAATCTTTCTTGCTATTAGTCATTATTTTGGTCAAAAGTTTTTCAAGCTCTCGATTGGTGACCTCCACTTGCCCATTAGCTTGGGGGTGATATGGTGAGGATTTTTGGTGATTTATTTGGTAAAATTATATAAAATATTTGATCATGTTAGACATTAATTAAGGCCTTTGTTTTGAAATAATAGATCTAGAATCTCTAAATCTCAACATGATCCTATGATATAAGAAATCAAAAATCATTTCCTACCAAGAAAAGGTGAGTTCCTAAACTTTAGCCCACTTAAAAACATAATCATTACATACTAATAAATAATCAATACATATGAATAAATAATTTATTTTTTGAGATGGTGGGTTGATTGGTATAATAAAATCCAAACCCCATTTCTCAAATGGTTCTAAACGTATTTGAGGATGGAGAGGGATTTTTGAGGATAGAGTAGGCTTACCCATCCTTTGGTAATGATCACATTGCCATACAAACATTTTTACAATATTATAAAGATATGTACAATAATAAACTACATCAAGATTATTATGATTTATTTTAATAATGTCCTCCTCATTCACTATGGCATGCTCTTATAATGTCAAATAATTCATATTCTCTGACACGCCTACAAAGTACATGATTAGATCTAGTTTTTAGTAACATGTATTTAAACCATTTGAAATGATAACTAGTTCTAATCAAATGTTTTTTTTCTTTTGAATTAAAGGAATGAGGAAACTTCCTTGTTACCAAGAAATTTTCTATGTCTACAAACCATGGAGAGTATGTAGATATAGAAAATAATTGTTCATCTAGAAAAGAATCTTGCATAGGTTAATCTTCACTTGTAGTGATCAATCTAGACAAAAAGTTAGCAATGACATTATACTTTATAGTTTTGTATATAATGGTAATGTCAAATTATTACAACATCAGTAGCCATCTAATAATTCTTACCACATACTACCATTTTATTCATTAAGTATCGAATATTTGAATGATCTATATAAATAAATACTTGATAACCTATAATAAAATGTCTAAACTCATTTATGACATTAAAAAAAATTAGTTTTATATTGTAGTGTAGTTTTTCTTTATGGGAGTAGGATTCTTATTGATATAATAAATGACTTACATTTTTCCTTCATCACTTTATCTTATAACTACCCTTACTGCATTATTGGAAGCATCAATATAAATATGAAAAGGTTGTTCCCAATTAGGTTATTTCAAAACTAGAGTAGTTATAAGTTTGTTTTTGAATATTTTAAAAGCTTCTTGACACTTATCATTTCATACAAATACACTATCTTTTGTTAGTAATTAAAACACAGGTGCAACTATTTTTCTAAAGTTTTCAAAAAATCTTTTGTAATATCCTACATGATCAATAAATTTTTTGACATCTATTTGTGTTTGAGGAATGGGGATAGTATAAATTACCTCAATATTCTTGGAATCCACTTTTATTCCTTGGGAAGAGATATTATGTCATAATATTGTCCCTTTATTATCCATTATTACACACTTTTATTGACTCAAGGATACTTGGCATTCTTCACATCTAGTGAGCAATTTATATAAATTATTCAAGGTTTCATCAAATGTGTTTCTATGGATAGTGAATTCATCTATGCATACTTTCACACAATTATTTATGAGATCATAAAATATGGATAACATTTCTCTCTAAAAGGTAGCAATTGCACAATCGAAAAGGAAGGATTGTATAAGCAAATGTTCCCTAGCGGTAGGTAAATATAGTTTTATCTTAATCTTCAGGGGCTATTTTGATTTAATTTTATCCGTCGAACCCATCTAAGAAATAAAATTACTACTTTCCTACCAAGTTATCAAAAACCTTATCAATAAAAGGCTAAGGAAAGTAATCTCTCATAATGGCTTTATTCAATTCTCTGTAATCTACATAAAATATCCATTTTCCATTCATCTTAGGTATAATAACCAGAGTTGAAACCCATTGAATATTAGCTATGGGGTAAATGAAACCAACTTCCAATACTTTTTATATCTCTATCTTAATGATTTATTTCAAGGCTAGGTTAATTGTCCATTATAGTTATCTAACTGGTCTAACAACTTTGGTGTAAATATGATGGGTACAGATACTAGGATGTATTCCTTTCATGTCAATGTAATCATAAGTTAAGGATTGTGTGTGATGTACCAATGCATCAAACACTTTACTTTCTTGTTGGTCAGTTAATTAGATATTGATATTTAATAGTTTATTGGGATGAATTGCAATTTGTTTAGTAATTAGAGTAATGGAATTTACCTACTTGTATTCACTCATAAAAAAATTCAATGGACATGAATGTGGTAGTAACATGTGAAATATATCCAAAACCTTGTAAAAGCTTTCAATTTTGGAGATCATATTGGCTAGTGAAATGAAAAGCATTTTAAAATGAAATTTTCTCCTCTTGAGCTCAGTCAACTATGGATTGTTGGATATCTTATGGACTAGATAACATGTTTAGGGTACTTATGACATTATCTTGGTTCTTAGTATTGAATATAAATACTTCCCATTCATGATTTTTCATCTTTGGAGCTAATCTATTAGTCTTTGGAGATAATCTTTCAATCTTCATAACTAAGCTATCAATCTTCAAAGCTAAGCTATCAGTCTTCATATCTAGACTTTTAGACTTTGGATATAGGATAACAAACTTTGGATCTAAGCTATAAGACTTCAGAACTAGGCTATCTTAGTCCAAATAATCTATTATCTATTCCTCAAATTCTTGGACATGTTATTTTATAGTAACCATGGCTAATGATGACACACTATTCTAATTTTGTTTAGGTTGATCCACCCATATTTGTATATAAAGATCCATTAAAGGTCTACCAAGAAGATAAAGGTAGATTGGTTTGGCATGTATTCCATTAGAAATGGTCATATTACTAGATCTACAACCAATTCTTCCTATAACTATAGCTAACCAAGGTCTTCTAATAATAATTAGATACCCTAACTTTTTAGGTTTAAGTTGAAGGATCATGGAATCTATAACATATTCCCACGATTTTATGGTTATTGGAATGTTTTTTATGGTTACCTTAGATGCAGCAATGGATTGATCCACCATTTTCAAAATTGTAGTAAGTTGAAACCATATGTGGGATAAATATTCTACTATTTTTATAGTCATTATGTTGATAACATCACCTAAATCTACAATCACATTTGGTATAAACTTATTCCCAATTATCAAAATCATCACAAGATTACTAGGGTCCCATATATGGGAACAAGTATGTTTTTTTCTAGTAAATCAATAATTTTTCTAGCTACTTGGATTATTTTAGAATATTATTTCTTTATACCTAGTGCTTTTATGCATAATCCTTTAATCATTTGATTAAATTTAGGAATATCCTTAATATCTCATAGCAATAGAATTTTTATCTTCATCTCTCTTAATTCAGGCATCAATTTTGAACCCTCCCTAAGTTTTTCTTCCTTAAGTCTCTTAGGAAATGGAATATCATGAGGATCCTAAATTGTGGTTGGTGTGATTGGAGTTGTGGTTGCTTATGACTTGTCTTCATTTGGTTCTTGGACTATAAGTGACTTATGAGTGTTTTCATCATTGAGAATTTTAGTTGTGCTAATAGGTGAATCTCCTAATGCCTTTACTAACTTGGTTAAACATTATTACACTCAACTAAACCACTTGAAACACTAATTTCTTGGTCATATCCATAAATAGAAGTATTTTACCTATTCTTAGGATTTTCCACTAGTTAGGTAGGTAACTGTGGTTGGTTAACTTATTACTTAATTGGTGGTGGTTGAGGTTGTGAATTAATAAAATCCAACTATGGAGAAAACCTTCTCCTTATTTGATTATGAGACCATTATTTATTTGACCATTGAGGTGGTGATTGATGTATCCAATGTGGTTATTGGTTTTGTTGTTATACCTAAGGTTGTGAATGAATTTGAGGCATCCCCCACATCTGTAGAGTCCATTATTGAGTACCCCATGGTTGTGGTTGTGGTGATGGTCCCCACATTTGTTGTGTGACTTGTCCATCCCATGGTGTCATCCATAGATTAGGGGAAAATCTTGGATCAAATTTATTTTAAGGTTGGGAGTATTGGTTTCCTCATCTTTGGATAAAGTTCACTTTCTCAACTATATGTACTTCTTGTTTTACCTACTTTCTAATGGTAAGAAGATGATTGTAGTTCTTAGTGTCAAGGTTTAGTGTTGGTGGTATTGACATTCTATTTGAGATCCTTTAATGTGGTTTTTAATTGTAAGAACATATCTATTTTTAAACTAGAAAATTCTTTAGTTAATTGGCCAACTTTAGGTGATTTTACTAACCATGATTTCCTTATGCTAGGTCTTATATTAGAATAGTTAGTACATAATGCTAAAATCTAATGAAAGGTTAACTTGTTAATAACACCGTTTCCCTTTAGGTTCAAAGCATCACATGCATCATCATCTATGAATTTAAGAATTGATGTCTTGAATACCTCCTCCATGAGTTTGTAACCACTCCATTTATGGGAAAATATAAACCTATCAAGGTAATCTTCTAAGGTTTCATCTTCATTTTGTTTTACCTTGAAGAAATCTTATTTTCATTCTCAGACTCTATAATAATCTTGATATTCATCAAGAAATGTAGTTTTCATTTCTTCCCAAGTACTTATAGAATTACCCTCAAGGCCCATGAACCATCTCAGGTTGCATCCTTATGTCTAGATGGGAATAAATTCTAATTCTAATTGGCAGTGACATAGTCATATGTTTAGCAGAAAACCTAAAATTCAAAGAGGAAATGATCTATATCCTTTAAGGATTTACATCTAAAAGTAGGTGAAATAGACATTGAGATATTTTTCATGGAGGTTCTATCATTAGGACCCAAATTGATTGGATAGGAAAAAAGTTACGTCTTATTGAGGCTTCCTATCAGGGTTTTCTACATGTGCATGATTGTCTCCCATATTTTCTACCCAAATTTTGTTATCAATCCAATTCAATTTCTCTTCTTGGGTTATCAACCTATGGTTTATGGGTTTAGGAGGAGAATCTTAGTTGGTGATTATATCTTCTTCTTGTAGAGCTTGTAGATCTAAACTAACTATTTTAGAAAGGGGATCCTCATGATCAATTCTTCTTATAAGAGAAGATGACCTGAATATAATTTTTCTTATAGGATCTATTTGTGAGGATGAACCTTTTTAAGGAGAGGAATAAAAAAATGGTTATATACATATTTCAATTACCTTTATTTAAATTCATGATCTTTCTAGTAAGGATATAATCCTCTCTTCTTCTTGTTTTATTTAGGAGTCTTTAGAGATAAGTCATCCTTAAGAATATTTTAGGCAATTCATAAATCTAAGGAGTCCTTGATTGTTTTTGTGTTTTTGGGGTATATGAATGTTTTTGAATTTCCCATGTATAACTCTAATATAGGATCTCGCTAACACATATTAATTACTGATAAAAAGTTATTGACAATAATACAAAAAATGATAGGTTGTCACTATACCTTTTATTTAAACAATCAATGGATTGATGTCATTTTCTACCAAAACTAGTGTCTAAGGCTATATGCAATGAGATGTTAGATATATAAGTTAATAGTTTTTTTTTTTTTGATTTTTTTTTGTGGGGGGGGGGGGGTGTTTACTTTGTTTTTGATGTATAAATCTTAAGAATAACAGATAAAAATTTAATCCTATGTTGTAGAAAAGGTAAATCTAGAAAGTTTTGCTAATAGAATATCCCCTATGGCATTCCTTGTTAAAAGGATTCTTTGGTTCACACCATCAACATATAGAACTTAAAAATCTGGAACAAGACAATATAGTGTGCTCACTCAACTTAACCAACTGGGTAAGATAGTGTTGTAATTCATAATGTGAGAATGTTGATTGCCTATTGTCATTTATATTACTTCTTGATAGATTCTGAATATGGAGTTTTTTTAGTCAAAAAACTTTCCTATTAAATTTACTCTTATGAGAAGTAAAAGACACACTTTGCATAAATGAAACTCACTTTGCATTGAACCAAAACAAACTTTTCATTTAATGAAATCACACTTGCATTAAAAGAAACACACTTTGTGTTAAAAGGGAAATCACACTTTGAATTGAAAGGGAAATACCAATTTTCCTAATCTTTAAAGAGATGTGGGACCTTACTTCTTTAGAATAGGATTAAATTTTAACTCAACAGTGGAATATAATGTTGTACTTTATTGGTAATTCATCATAAAAAGGAACATGTATAGATGTTATGAATTCTGATGCAAAATTACACTTGAATGTTTCTTGATTTTATTTACTTTCTATTTCCTATTTCCATAGAATGATAAGGAGACATGTACTTAAAGCACATCTCAATGACCATTTTAGAATAAAAAATCGAGTGATTTAAACAACAAGATTCACTTATTCTAAATAGAAGATTTAGGAATTAGATACCATGCTTATAGAATGCATTGAAATGGATTCAACTAATAATAGACAAAGTATAAATTAAATATATCTAAAGATATTATGTTCATATTGACAAAACAAAAATACATTTATATCTAGATCATTTTACACTACTATTATAATAGTAATGTCAAAAAAAGATATCTAAAGAGGGAATATATATATATATATATATATATATATATATATATGTATATGTATGTATGTATGTATGTATGTATGTATGTATAGTAGATATCTTTGGATTTTCTATATTAAACTATAGAGTATAGTTGGGCATCTTCAGAGCATGACTAGATAGGTCTTCAAAGCCTCATTGGAACATCTTTGGAGTTACTAGGAAGATCTTCAGAGCTTCAATAGAATGTCTTTGGAGTTGCCTGGTAGATCTTCATAGCTCACTATGTTTTATGCTAAGTCTTCAAAAATATTGCCAAAAATGTGTTACCAAAATTTTTGATGACTTCTCAAAATAATACCTCTATAAAAATGTATCTTTGTAAGTAGATTGATACTCATTTCATCTAATTTAGACTCAAATAACAAGATAGAGAATAAATAATATATCACATACAAACAAAATATAATTGCACTTATTTCCTAGTTAGATGAGACCTTATATATTAAATGTAATCCAATAAATAACCTAGAGGCAACAATTATGGATAATTTATATAAGATATAATAATCTATATAAAATTCTCATCATTTTCCTCCCACACTTTACCTTTTGTAATTCCTCTTACAAACTAGGGTATAATTGTTATTTAATCTAGGAGTCCTAATTACAATAACTAGATGAGATAATAAATTTGAAAATGATGTCCCCAATCACAATTATTCTTATGTAGAAACCCCAAATCTCTTACCATAGTGTGTAACCATGCTTGAAATTTTATTTCTAACTAATTATGACAGTTCTTCTAAGTGGATATGGGATAAATAACAATAGGTTTCCTAAATCTCATTCCAATCCAAACATCTAACCCTTTTTCTTCTAGGATATGAGTGATAATCTAAGTTTCCCAACTCTCTAGAAACTCTAACTGATAGTAGTGGGAGTCATGACTTCCTTTCATTTCAAGATGATAGGAAAAGTCTCCCATATATCCATACTTTATATCTATAGGAATGTTTTTTGACAAAATATCGAAAGGATGCTACATTTTCTCTTAACAACTCATGATACTTATCTTTCATGAATATGTGATACAAAGGCTAGAAGGTAGCAATAATTTTGTGAGCTTATGGAAACTGTGGTCTTATACATAATCATGTAGTATTTTGTAGTTATATAAATTTATAATGTGCTTGCTCCTAGGTAGTTTTATTTCTCATAGTGGAAATAAAAGCATGTAATTGTGTTTTTCCTATAAACAAGTTAATCAAAAATCTAGATTGATGTCCCAATAACATGTTACAAAGATAAAACTCACAAATTTGATGATACTTTCTATAGTTATTTTAGGAAAGATATCCATGAGCATATGTTCATCTTTAATGACATGGTGGAACCAATAGAAATCAATTGTATTTTCCACTTATAAAACTATTCATCAAGAGATAAAACATACATAGAATAAGGTTTTCTGCAAGATTATAATTTATTAATAATTTCATAAATAGTTTGAATAGGAGTCTGAGCTTGATGCAACTGTTGCTGAGAATCTATTTTGATTCTGGTATTCTCTACTTCTAATTTCTAAATCTTGTTTTGAACTTTCTTCCAAATTGAAATAATCTCATTAAGGGGTAGAGGAAAAGGAGAAATAGCTCTTATGGTTTCTTCAATTTGTATACATATCTCCCTTATTTCCTTGTATATATCATGTATGGTAGTTTACAACTTAGTTCTAAGTTATCATCTCCTGTATGTTAGTGTTTTATTGACTAAGTAGTGTATCCTTAATAGTAATAGAGTTTTGTATATTATTAATCTAATCATCCATAATTTCAAGGGCATTTTGTAAAGTGCTAAGCTAATGAGATTGTTAAATAATTTATTATGAATTCTAGTTTGTTCAGCTTTGACTACTATTATAATTGCTTCTAATCAAACATGGGAAACATAATCTTCATATCACTTTTCTCAACTATAAATGGTTTATTCCTTACCTTGTAGGGTCAATATAATAAAATATATCTCTACTTACTATCATCAAATAGTTTCTTCATGTTGTGATAGGGTTATAGCATGCTACAAATCTTTATCTTTATGAACATGTTGATGTGAAGATAAAGCTTCTTCCATATGTGGATCTTTAATCTTGTCAAATTTGGAAGGTAAGGGTCTTTCTTCTTTAGGTGAAATCTCTTGTGTAGGTGTTTGTGTTTCTTCAACTATCTGATCAACATCTATGACTTTTATGGGAGAAGTAAAGCTTAAATTACCCAAAATTTCAACTATTTATACCTCACCTTCTCCTTCCTCTTAGAGAATCAACTGACTTCTTTAGGGTTTGATAGATGGGGTAAGGTTTTTTGGTAAATCCCTCATTATCATTTTAAACTTCATTCACAACATATTTGGAGCTATAGACATTGAAGATGGACCTCCATATTCTCTTGCTATCATGGGAAGATAAATAACACATTGTGGTTTCTTACTAGGAATTTTGAGTGAATTTTGAAGAAATGAAGGCCATGTTTTATCACCCTTTAGTTTCTTCAAGAAATGGTGTTAAAAAATGAGATGAATTAAACCATGATGTTTAATTGAACCACTTAGCTTTTTCAATTTATGAGCTACATTATTGATAGCATAGTAAAGATAATAATGTAGATTTACCTAGCACTTAGGTTTTGTATCTCCTTTCTTTAGATGAATGAGAATTCACATAGTGTCTCTGCTAACCATGGTGAAATTTTAATTATGAGTGAGGTATTTAATGATCTAATGCGCTACATTATGCCATGGAGTTTAAATTCTATCCCAAGTGATCCCTTTGGTAATACCTTGTGGAGTCTTGGCCAACATAAGATGGGGTTCATTACCATTAATGAATATTTAAATTATATCAACAAAACTCAATTTGTTAGTAAAAACCACACCTTTATTAGGAATCCTTAAAATTTCATTGATAATAGAGGAATCAATAGGAATATGTTCACCCCAGACTAGAGAATGATCCTCATCAGTTTTTTCTAAAAACTCTTGAATAATGTTCTTAAAATCCTATAATGTCTTCTCTAAATTGAGCCATCTTACTATTTCAAAAATACCCTAGCAAATTCATCTTGTAAAATAAATGTTTTTGACTCTAGTTCACTTCTATTTTTACCACCCATATTCATAGTTATCCATAGTATTCTCAAAAACTTTCTTCAACAATGTAAACTAAGTTCAAATTTGCACAAAGTATTGAGTAGCGCAAGGAAGTTGGGACATGATGCAGCAATGGATAAAAATAAAGGGAAAAAGGGTGTCACATGTGTAATTGATAATAAGTACCATGAAATTATAGAAAATATTATGGCCAAACACTTTGGAGCAAGAAATTTTTTTAATGAGGGTGTACTTTTGGGGTCAACATCAATTACGTGGCATGATAGATCATACTTGGTGGTACTTGAAATTATATTTGTAATTATTTCCACATTAGGACTTATTTTTTGAAAATATCCCTAAAATAATGCCACATGAAGTATTGAAATTATGAATTAGAATTGATTTTAGTCACATCCAAGTGGCATAAAAATAACTTATCCATATTTAGAAGTGTTGTTTTCTTAATGGTCATACATGAAGAACATAAAATAGAAAATGTCTAATCATTGGGAAGGAAGTACAAATATACTTATGTTGTAAGGATCCATGTTTATCTCCTAAATTTATCATGTGTCTTTCAAAGATAAACAATTTTGAGAAGATAAGTTAGCTAACAAGACAACAATTTATGTTTATTGTAGAAGTTTTATCTAAAGAGTGCCATTTCTAGTTTTTACTTTTTAATGGTTTTTTTATTTCTTTTATTTTTATTTTTCATTTATATATATATACATATATATATATATATACACATATATATATATATACACACACACATATATATATATATATACATATATATATATATATATATATATATATATATATACATATATATACATATATATATATATACATATATATATATATACATATATATATATATATATATATATATATATATATATATATATATATATATATATATGAATTTTTTAAGGGAGGATAACCACCATTTGTTGGTTTTCATCACTCACCCTTATTGTATGTCTACTACAAAGACCATTTGGCCTTAGTGGAAGAACCAAGTTCTTCCATAAGATCAAATTGTTCTTGATTATGTTTAATGCATTATTCTCTACTAAGAGGTCTTATATACACTTTAAGTCTATACAAATTGACCAAAAGTGTCCTTTTGTCACCATCAATTGGTTGAAGTTGGATAGAACCAATGTTTTTGATAGTTTTGATCAAGTATGGCCCCAACCATTTTGTCTTGAACTTACCTTTAAAATGCTATAATTTCAAATCAAATAGAATCCCCCAATCACCTTCTTGAAAATAATTTTTTCTTTGATATGAGCATCATGTCACTATTTTCACTACTATTGGATCATGTTGGTTTTATTGAATCCATTCTTAATTCATATATCCAATTTAGTTTCATGATTATTTCCTTTTGTGCTTCATCAATATAAACTCCCATATTAGTTGTTGTCTTTAGTCTCTACAATTCAAAATTTATTGGTAACAAAGTTTTGTTTCCAAATGTAAGTTCATATGGAGAGAATCTTATGGTATTATTCCATGTTGTATTATATTCCAAAAATTCTTTAGTTCTCTATCTTCCCAATATTTCCTACTACTATTCATTATTTTGGTCAGAATGTTTTCAAGCTCTCGTTTGGTGACCTCCACTTGCCCATTAGGTTAGGGGAGATATGATGATAATTTATAGTGATTGATTTAGTAAAATTATGTAAAATCCTTGATCATGTTAGACATGAATTTAGGCCCTTAATCATAAATAATAGATCTAGGAGCTCCAAACCTCAACATGATACTATGTATAAGAGATCAACAACCATTTCCTCTCAAGCAAAGGTGAGTGCCTGCACATTAACCCACTTAGTAACATAATTAGTACATACTAATAAATACTTTTTTTTTGAGATGGTGATTTGATTTTTCCAAAAAATTCCAAACCCCATTTCTCAAATAGTTCTAAAACTATTTAAGGATGGAGAGGAATTTCTAAGGATAAAGTAGGATTACCAATCCTTTGGCAAGGATCACATGGCCATATAAACCATTTTAAAATCTTATAAAGAGATGGCCAATAATAACCTACATCAAGAATATTATTATAGTCCTTTTTAATGAATAGTGTCCTCATTTTGGTTTACTATGTCAAGCTCTTATGATGTCAAATACTTCATCTTCTCTAACACACCTGTGAAGTACATAATCAGGTCTAGTTTTGAATAACATGCCTTTAAACCATTTAAAATTAGAACTAGTTCTATTCAAACATTTTATTTATTTTGAAGTAAAGGAATGAGGAAACTTCCCTATTTCCAAGAAATTTTCCATATCTATAAACCATGGGGATTATGTATATATAAAAATAGCTATTCATCTAGAAAAAAATGCTCCACATGTTCATCTTAACCTATAGTGATCCATCTAGACAAAAAGTCAGCAATAAAATTATACTTTCTAGGTTTTTCTATAATTGTAATGTCAAATTATTTCAATAGTAGTAGCAATCTAATAATTATACCACCTACTATCCATTTATTCATTAAGTACTTAATCATTGAATGATTTGTATAAATAAATACCATAATGTCTAAACTTGTTTATGGCATAAATAACAATAAGAAATTATTTTTTTATGGTAGTTTAGTTTTTCTCTATGGGAGTAAGATTATTTCTAATATAATAAATGGCATTCATTTTTCCTTCCTCATCTCTTTGTCCTAGAACTGTCCCTAGTGCATTACTAGAAGAATCAATATAAATATGAAAAGGTTATTCCCAATTAGGTCCTTTCAAAACTAGAATAGTTATAAGTTTGTTTTTTAATTTTTTAAAAGCTTCTTGACACTTATCATTCCATAAAAATTCACTATATTTTGTTAGCAAGGAAAACATAGGTGTAGTTATTTTTCTAAAGTTTTCAATAATTCTTTTGTAATACACTGCATGATTGAGAAAAATTTTAACATCTATTTTGTGTTTGAGGAATGGGAAGACTAGAAATTACCTCAATATTCTTGGAATCATATTTTATTCCTTTAGAATAGATATGATGTCCTAAGAATATCCCTTCATCAACCACTATTACACACTTCTTATGACTCAAGGATACTTGGTGTTTTTCACATATTATGATCACTTTATCTAAATTTATCAAGGATTCATCAAATGCGTTATGATGTAAAATGAATTCATCCATGTAAACTTCCACAAAATAATTTGTAAGATTATAAAATATGGCTAACATTGTTATTTGAAAGGTAGCATGTGCATTACACAATCCAAAAGGAAGGACTGTATAAGTAAATGTCCCTTAGGGGAAGTTAAATGTAGTTTTATCTTGATATACAAGGGATATTATGGTTTTATTTTATCTATTGAACCCATCTAAGAAAGAAAAGTACTACTTTATTTCAAAGTTATCCAAAACTAGATTAATAAAAGGTATAGGAAAGTAATTATCTCATAGTGGCTTTATTTAGTTCTTTGTAGTCTATGTAGACTCTCCATTTTAAATTATTTTTATGTATAATGAGTAGAGGTGAAACCCATTTACTATCAGATATGGGGTAAATGAAACCAACTTCCAATAGTTTTTTATCTCTATCTTTATGATTTCTTTCACAGTTAGGTTGATTTTCTATTTTGGTTATCTAACTGGTTTAACAACTTCAATGTAAATGTGATGGGTATAGACATTGGGATGTATACCTTTCTTATAATTATAATCCCTACTAAAGGATTTTGTGTGTTGTAACAATACATTAAACACTTTACTTTCTTGCTAGTCAATTAGCTAGTTATTGACATTCAATAGTTTACTAAAAGGGATTGCAATTTGTTTAGTATATAGAATGATGTAATTTACCTAGTTGCATTCACTCATCAAAACATTCAATGGACATGGATCTGATAGTATCATGTAAAATATAGCCACATCCTTTTAAAAGGTTTGAATTTTGGAGAACAGATTGGTTAGTGGATAATGAAAATCATTTAAAAATGAATTCTTCCCCTCTTAAGCCCATTCAATTATGACTTGTTAGATATCTTGAAAACCATATAACATGTTTGGGGGACTTATTCCATTGTCTTGGTTCTCTATAATCAAGATAAATTATTCCTATTCATGATTATTCATCTTCATATCTAAGATATTAGTCTTTCGAGCTAAGCTTTTAGTCTTTGAAGCTAAGCTATCAACCTTCAAAGCTAAGCTATCAGTCTTCAGAACTAAGCTTTAAGACTTTAAATCTAGTCTATCAGACTTTAGATCTAGGCTATTAGACTTCAAAGCTAGGTTGTCTTGATACAAATAATTTTTTATATATTCCTCAAATTATTGGACATGCTACTTTATAGTAGCCATGGCTAAGGAAGACACACTATTATGATTTTGTTTAGGTTGATCCACACTTATTTATTTTGAAAGATCCATTGAAGGTCTAGCAAGTGGATAAATGGAGATTTGTTTGGTGTATATTCAATTATAAATGGTAATAATAATATATCTAAAATTAACTCATGTTGTTATTGTAGTTAACCAGGGTCTTCCAAGAATAATTGGATACCCTACCTTCTTGGGTTTAAGTTGAAGGATCATGAAATCTAAAAGGTATACCTAAGATTCTAAGGTGATTAAAATGTTTTTTTATGGTTTATTAAGGTGAAAAAGTGGATTGATCTTCCATTTTAAAAAATTTAGTGGTAGGATGAATCCCTATGAGGGATAAATATTCTACTATTTTGACAATCATTATGTTGATGGTAACACCCATATCTACAAGCACATTTGGTATGGACTTGTTACCAATTGTCATAGTCAAGGCAAAGTGGAGAGAGGTCATAATTGTGATGTTTTAGTAGCTATTATAGGGTGGTGGATATTTGATGAAGAATATTTAATTCTTGGGTTTAGGTTGAAGGATCATGAAATCTACAAGGTATACCCAGGATTCTATGGTGATGGAAATGTTTTTTATTTTTCCTTAAGGTGAAATAATGGAATTATCTTCAATTTGAAAAAAAATAGTGGTAGGATGAATCCATATGAGGGATAAATATTATACTATTTTTAAAATCATTATGTTGATGGTAGCACCCATATCTACAAGCACATTTTGTATGGACTTGTTCCCAATTGTCATAGTCAAGGCAAAGTGGAGGGAGGTCATAATTGTGATGTTTTAGTAACTTTTAAAGGGTGGTGGATATTTTATGAATAATATTTAAGGTATATATGTCCATTTAAATCACTAGGAGGACCAGAATTAATGAAAATATGCTTAGGCCAAGCTAACATAGTCAAGAATGCATAAACTACCTCCTACAAGCTAGGATGAGAAGGCAAGGTAGCTGAGTGGAAGATATTTTGGAAAAGAGAATCAGAGGTATATAAAATTAAGAGGACATTATGTACTATGTTATAAATGATCAATGAGACCTCAAGATTCTAACAAAGGAAGATACCTCTCACACAGTCAAACTACATAGAACTACCACTTATAGGTAGGATCATGAGGAGTAAAAGAGTGTTTTGAACTAAGCATGAAAGAAATGAAAAAGGTGTGAAAGATACCCACATAATTATAATAAAAATGGTTTTGGTTTAATGATTTAATGAGAACTTGATAGGCCAATTAGGTCTAGTAATCCTAAATAGACATTTACAAGATTAGACATGAGCTTGAAGACAATTAAGATTTTAGGAGCATGTTGAAGATTGGAATAATAAAAGTATTTGAATGATGATTTTTATATATGGCCATTATTATAAACTTATAAAAGTGAAGAGAAGATAGATATAACTAGACCCTAGGGTTAGACTAGTTCAATAGCTTGTAAACCTTATTACTAGGAATGAAAGGTTTGTAGGCAGTTTGGAGAGTTGGAAAAGTAGAAAAAATATCAGAGAATTTAATGAGAGGTTTTATAAGACTCATAGGATGTGTTTATAACAAAAATCCAAACTCTTTCACACCTCCTCAAATAATTACACTTCTCTCAAGTTTCCAAATTGGCCTAACAAGTCAAAATTGGTCTCCTTCTTACGTTCAGATAAGTATGGAGAGGTTACATGGGACTCTGATCTCATAAGGGAAGTTAGAGTTGGATTTCTACATGATAATATATGAATTGGTTCCCATGTTGAGGATCTAACCTTTATGAATCATTACTAAGAGCCTAAGTACCCCTAAACCCTACATAAAACTCACAAACAAATTTGATGGAGGTTTTTGGCTTCTTAAAGGCTCATAAGGAATTAGATTAGCATAGATAACACCTAGAAGAAATTATTAACTTCAATAAAACCCTAACCATATATTTTAAATGTAATCACCTATATAGATTCAATAAAAAATATACTTTTGTAAGGTTTTAGAATAAAATAAGGTTCTAAACATGATGAGTTGATGGAAAGCATTAGGGAGGTTGATGTGAATGTTCTTAGACTTTATTAGAGTCCAAGATCCACATAATTTATTTTTAAATAGCCTATACATGTCCAATTCCTAAAGATAGTACATATATGTTTGGGAGAATGTGATGTAGTTACCTAAGAAAGTTAGGGTAGTAGGGTTAGACCAATTAAAATCCATGGGTTATAAACTAAAATGGTTTTCTGATTCTAAAATAGGTCTCTCAACCTATTATATAGGTTCTCATGAAGGTCCTAGTGCCATTATAATAAATAATATATAATAGTTAGGCCTAATTGCCCAATAGGCCTATATGATCAACCAAGAAGAGTTCTCATGAGGAAATAACTAAGTAGGTAAGGTGTCAATAAGAGAAAATGATAATGAGGATCATTTGGGTCAATTTTACACTTGTCATTCCTTATTTCAAGGAGTAATGGTAGTTTCATAAGAGATGAAGGAGGTGTACATTTTCTATGCCCACTAGGTGAAAAATGCATTGAATAGGTTGAAAATGGCATGGAAGGTCGTAGTTAGGTGAGTAATAGATAGGTTCAAGCAATTAACTACCTCTCATAATGGGTGAATGAACTCTCTTTTGATGTTAATGATTGATGAAGTAGTTTCAAGGTGTATAACATATTCATGGGGTCAACCATAACCAAAAAAAGGTCATCCACTACACTTTTATGCCTAAGGGATCATTGAAAGCAATTATGCAGTTAAGAGAGTGAATGGGAGGAAGTAATGGAATGGTTAGTAATCCTTATTCATGTTTGTAATTAATTTTTGAGTAAATAAAGGTCACATGACATATCTTCCAAACTTATACTCCACATTCTCCTTCTATTTCCTTCTCATATTCTATAAATTGGGCTTCAAAAGCCATTATATGGATCCTTCGACTAGGTATAAAGAAACTTTACCCAATTTTACCTTGTAACCTTTAAACAAATATAAGGATTGGTTAAAAATTTTCATGCTAGTTAGTGTTTTTTATACTTATTGTTTTACACAATTAGTTGATTATTAAATCCCTTTGTATCTCCTTGTTTCTCACCTAGTTGATAGGAGATTGTTCTATATAGGTCACATGGTGTGTGAAAGTGTTAGAGATTATGCTTGGAGTGGAATATGATTGGTAGTGTCTTTAATCAAACCTCCCATTCATCACCCTCAAGATATACATCTAGCATATACTCTATGCGAATCACTAATGCTTATGAGTCTTTTAGAGATAGTGGTTTAGTCAATGTTCCTTGTCTTATTCATAAATGTTGTTGAAGGGTCAAATAGAAAGGACACAACATATTGGTGCATCACCTCCTATAGTATAGGGTTTAATTTCATTAATTATTTTGTCCCTTTTAATTAACAAGTACTAAGTTTAGTAATTGAGCCTAGATGATGCATCAGGCGAGATAGCCCCAAATCTAGAGATTCATTTCATTCAAAAGGCTACCCACACCTAGAGGTGATCCCATTGTATCAACTAAATGAGGAGGGTATAAAAAACCTTTACCTTAAGGGTGTAATCTAGACTAATAAAAATAATCTCCCTTTGTAGATGTTAAAAGTTTAATCATACATCCACATAAAACTTTGATTATCAACACTAAATCTTACTTTGTTTTCTTCCCTTGGACTCATAATTAGGTTTGTCTATTTTATGTGATAATAGTATCTTGTATCAAGAATTAGTTTTCTAACTACTTATCTAACCCATAGTGTAAGATCCAGTTTATAAGGGTTTCATCTATATTTGATTCACAAATATTTTTTCCTACTCTACCCTTCTTTTTTTTGAGTTTCTTTTGATCCTTTCACCTTAGATTAGATTCTCCTACCCATCCACCCATATCAAGTAGGTCTATAATCACATGATATATTAACTATATGAGATAAAAAACTACTCCTCTCACTACTATTACATCATCAAGTTATTTATAAAGTTGAATACCCTATAACTAGTGATTTGGAGTGAACCTTTTCATCAATCCTAAAATGTTAGAGTATGCCTCATAAAATTACTTCATGTGCATAAAACCCACATCAAAAACTATGTTCATGAAGCTTATTCTATTTATAATGACTTAGAAAATATGGGCATAATGTAGGCTAAAGACATCATCATCGATAATGATTAAGGAAGTTAGATGGAAGAAAGTACAAATCTTATCATTTTATAGATTTTAGGATTCAGGAATTATGCCTATGATTATGATTTGAGGGAAGAGGAAGTCATTATATTGGATGGATTAATTTCACATGCTCAGGTATTTTTTCTCCCATTCCCTTAGTTGGAATTTATGTTTGCATGCACTGGAAGCTCTTAATAATTATGTTGGTAATAGGTTGTTGTGGATGGTTGGTAGTAGTAGTTTGTAGTCATGGAACATATATTATGGATTGCAATAAGTGAGTCATTGTTTCAAGTTAATTCTTCTTAGAGAGAAATGTTGTTTGATGGTAGTGTAATAGATGGGTAGTTGAAGAAGATGTTTATCCTATAATATGGGAGTTTTTTGTAAGAAATTAAATAAAATCATTGCTTTAGTGTTTTTGTATATGCCATGTTGAATTAAGGTGAATCTTATGATATCATCAGTGCTCATGGGTAATTTTATCATGGTTTCAAAGGATACATGATTTATTTATAAATAGTTGTAAGGGTTATCCACCTAGACTTTAGAGTAGGTTTGGAGGTAATTGTGTGTAACTTTATTCTTAGGGAGTAATGATTTTTGCTCTTCTCTAGATAATAGTTTCAAGGGTTGGGCCCCCTTCATGCTTTTATGGTCTTAGAGGAATTTTCTTTCAACCTCTTGAATAATGTGGAATTTATGTATGAATATATTTGAAACATTATTCCTTCGAGAAAAATGTTACTAGTTTTGGATTTGAATGATCTTAAGACACATATGGCATTAATAGTGGCTATGTTGAGTGATAATAAGGTGTTTCATTTAGTTTTAATGGTAAAAATTATGGTTTATTTATTCATATTGTAGGCCCCCATCCCATAACACACCCCTAATGTGAGAGGTTTAGGCCCTCTCATGTAGTGATGAATGGCATCTAGACCTATGCAGACCCATATGGAAAGTGTTGTAGAGGCATCAGGGTTGGGAGGATGTGGTTAGGTACACCTCATATTTTCAATCATAAAATGATGGTGGTGAAGTGATATGGTTTTGTATATGGGGTGATTGGCTAATACATTGGTGGGATCAGGAATCATAGAGGCATGGTGGTGTGGTAATTAAAGTTAGTAGCATGACGAAGGATGCAGACAATGGTGGGAATGGTAGTGGTCCCCTTCTAGTTGGTGGCATCAATGGATGGCAAGAGGTTTGTTGGTAGCTACACATTTATTCATTTTTTTCATTCTTGGTGTTGGTCTTTGGTTATTGTACCGATATTTATCATCTAGAGTTTCTTGTTGGTAAATTTTATGTTTCAAGTCCGGTAATTTTGGCCCTTTGAGGAATTTTTTTTGGGTGTGGTGTAGGTTATCTTTGGGTTTTGAGTGTGGTTACCATGTTTATCATGGTTTATTTTATCTTATTTTTTATTATTAATAAATGGATGAGGGACCCATCAACCCTTAATTATGTATCAAAATAATGTAATAATAAAATAATATATAGTATTGTGTGGGTATGTGAATTTTGAAAAACAAATCAACAACTTAAGATAACATCTTAAGGATGAAACATGTTTAATAAATATTTTTTGATAGATAATTGAGGATTAATGGTCCTTCACCCATTATATTAAAAACTAACCAATTACAAAAAACATGTGACTTAGGAAGATCCACGAGAGGGGGGAGTTTACAAAAAAAATAACCAATAATCCAAAAACAAACTAAATGAAACAAATGCCACATATTACACTGAATTAACACCAAGGAAAATTTAAAAAAACAACTATCCTAACCAATAAGAGATACCATCCAAAAAATAGGCTCAAAGTTGAGATGAAAGTAACTAAAGATAAATTAACCCATTTTTAGGGTAGCACCTAAATGCTCCCCAATGAATAGCTAAGTTGATTTCCATCAGGAGTGAGTTGGGGTCATCCTCATCAAGGGAAACTAATCAAACACCCACTCCAAGAGCACACAAGTTATATTTGAGTTGATCATGCATTGTCACATAGGAATAAAACTGAGTGTAAGCCACCATCTTTCATTATGCCCTAGAATCTCAAAACATGTTGGGGGTGGCATAGGGTGACCCCCCCAAACATACATTCTATAAGTTAAGACACAAAAATAAAACATAAATACTTTTACATTCCTAGGATGACTGAGAGAGAACATAAGGGGCCTATAAAGCATTCACATCAAATGTTGTGACCATTCTACTAGAGGGAGATAGAGAGTGTATAAATCCCCACATTTTTTTCATGTAGGATACTTCCATAGAGATCCTTTCCACAAGTTATTGAAATATGGATAGGGGAATAATGTCATAAGAATCCCTCCCAAAGATATGTATCTCTATTGTGATATTGGATGGAAAATATATAATTGCCTCTTACTAGTTGATCCTAAATCAAGGATTAATCAACCACTATACCACTGCCTAGACTAGTTAATTATCTTAAAGAATTAGGAGAAGACTGTTGATCAACAAAGAAGTAATGTATGTATTTAACTTGAACCCATAATGTATTTATAGATAAATTATGCCAATTAATTCTTTTAATGCCACCATGATTGGCCTAGATTGAATCATGAAGACCCTTTTTAGTTTGGCCTCACTGATTTTACCTTAAAACAATAATTCCCTCTTCACATCTAAAATGTAGAGTAGAGGCTCATTGATGGTGATTTGAAATAAACACTCCATCTCAAAAGATCACATATAGTAACATAAGATTCAAATCATGCAATATCATGTAAATCAAATGATAAGCTTACATGTAAAGTGAATCACATACCTCATAAATAATGAGTCACCTCAATTCAATTTACATGTGTAGGATGCATAAATTGATATGAAGTAATGGTTGGAATAAGATCCACCCCAACCATTAGTATTTGATATGATGGCCATGAGGTGATACCAAGATGGAAAAAATAAATATTGTGATCTCATCCACTTAGCCTTTAGTAATGCTTCCTAATAGTTATCCATGATGAATGTCATATATTGCAAGATACCTTGATTGACTCGGAAGTCCATTATTGCATTATCCTCTTGATGGTAGTGAGACACCACCCAAGATCTGAGTGATTTGAGCATATCCCAAGCTTGGCCCAAAATGTTTTTAATGTTCCAAGGACAATTCCCTCAATTATGGGATACCTTGATCATAACTATTGAGTATCCTCCCAATATAACATTCTCCACACTGCAATCAAAGATCATATCAATACCTAAAGTTAAGTCCTAAGATTTAGATTCATTATTTACTCCATTGCTTAATTTTAGAGATTTTTACTTTATCAAATATCTAAAATAATCTTTGATAATATAACTACCCATTGGGCACTAGGATTGTGCTATGCTTTGCCATTAAAATTGAGCTTGAAAAAACCCATGGGTGGGTCATTTCAAATGATTTTTCCATCCTAAGGGATGTATGTGCTAGTAATATTGGACCATTAATGGGGGAAGACTTAATCAACTACTAGCTTTCAATGATTTACTTAACCTAGTTATTTAATGAACCATTTCTTATTTTCACATGAGTAGTTCTAATTTAGACATAGCCACTTGAGTTATATGGATAACCTTTTCAACATGATTGGTTTTATTTTAAAACATTATCTTATTTCACTCTTTCCATAAATTCCAAATTAGGGTGGCTATATATGCCAACTAAATACTAGTGAATGTATCCTTGATAGGCCAAGGTGGCTATGAGATAGAGGATAAGAGTATCAAACATGAGTAAGCCCAACTTAGTCCAAGATTGGCACACAACCATTCCACCATTAGGTTACAAAGGTAAAAACTAATAGTAGGTGGTTATAATCCTCTTCCTTGGCCATATATAAATTATATCAAGAGAGCCATTCCACCCTAATTTTATTTAGTTTATCAAAAGTGACAATTTTACTCTAAGTCCCAACCAAGAAAAATCCCTAGCTTTGGGCATACCAGTATGATTCCAACACAAAAATATTTCCCATGCAAAGGAAGGATCCATGTATTCTATGATTTTTAATCTCAAGTTGATTGAGTATCTCCTAGATTTGGCATCCACCAATTGAATGGAATCTTATTTGGAGTTGGGGAAAACTTTTATTTTTAAGAGAATGTCATTAAGTATGTCTTTCTGGTTGTCTAGGATTGGTAGGTCCCTTATGTATACACATAATACATTCAAATTTATGTATTACTAATGTTATTTCTCTTACAATAACCCATCTAATCTCAATATCTTAGAGTGCACACCTTAAAGGGTGCACTAGGAAAGGGGTTGGTAGACCTTTGGTGATTATTAGGATTGTTGGCCCCTATACCACCACTTAAAAATAATAAATGCTACTCCTATCCTTTTCCTTAGGATTTGAAACCCTACATATACACTTTCCTAAGAAACTCACCACCCAAAATAGCTCCTAACTAAAAAGCCCCTTTTACCATGTTTCTTACTAGGTCAATCTGGTCGACCCCATTCTAAGTTTTATCGCATGTTACATAACTAGGTCATCCCAAGCTGATATATTTCTAGACATAATGGCTCTATTTTGTTCCCTAATGCATTCAACCAGGTAGTTTCCATTGGATTAATTTTTTATAGGGTTTAGGTTCAATCTATGGCTATATATACCCCCTTTTATTTCATTTCTAATACATAATTAATCAATTATGCATCATTAATACTTAAAAATATGCTTATATAACTAATAAAAGGTTTCATTGCTTAGGGGTTTACCTTTGAAGGAGTAGCACTTGTCTTGTGGAAGTCTTGGATGCATAGGATAGGTCTTGTATCATAGATATTATTTATCCTTGTGACCCTTACAAACCCATAAAAACCTCATTCAAATCACCATTGGCCAAGGGAGATATTGAGGAAGGATGGGTTCACTTCAACAAAGACAAGTATATTCCTAAGCCCTTCATATTTTTGTAAGTAGATAATGTATATTTAATACATATTGATTTGTATCTCTTCTTGCTTAGATATTTTGTATGTTAAAGATATATTTGTCTTTGCATGTTTATTATCTTCCCCATTTGTTCCAAAAGCTTTAGTGAGCACTAGATTATCTTGCATATGCATATAATATATTAGATTGATTAATATTATTTACAATCATAAATACCTAGTTATGGTTATCACCAGATGGAATTTGACTAGAGGCATTACAAACCTCTCATTTTCCATAGTGAGATAAGATATCCCTTAGTGTAGGTTTAGTAGATACATTTTTGGTCATGACCCCAATTTAAATGTATCCTAAAACATATTTATTAGTTGATTACCTTCTCTGAGATTGAATATTATTAAATAGGATAAGTTATCTAATTTTGATTGCATATATTATAGTGAATCTGACATGAATATAACCCTTCCATATTTTTATTTTTTCTTTATAAATAATTGGATTGACCCTATCAACCCAGTTTAACATTTTGTCCATAGGTTTTCATACTCCATTGACTTTATTGACTCAGTTTTATATTCAATGTTTAGGTTTTTATACTGAGTTAACCCTATCAAAGTCATTTGGCTATGTGTGTAGATTTTATAACCAAGGAAACTCTATATATTTTAGTGTCTCGCTATGTATAAATTTCTAGATTTATAAAACACTAGATCCACCCTATTAATGTAGTTTATTTTCTTGTTTTTGTCATCTAACTATTTCAGTTACCCTGATTCCTTTATTTTTTGCATTTTATTTAATCTACTAGGTGGATATGATTAACATAGGTCTATTTTTGTTTATCATTTATCATATTTATTTATACTCAGTTGACCTACTCAAATCCATCCAAATATTCTATATTTCCCTCTATAAGTCTAAAAATCTATCTGGACAACACACCTCAAAATAATATCTCAATAACTTTAGAATAAATACTCAATCGACATATTCGACTCGGTTTATAGTGTTAGGTTTATTATAAACATCTTATTAATTATTCTCTATCAAATTTTAAATTTATTTCATTTCTCATTATTTCTCAAACTTCAAATTTTAGTATTATTTTTACCAATTTTTTATCTTTATAAAATTGTAGTTTTATAGTCAACTAAGTCAACTAGCTCAACTTAGTTAGTATATGCTTTCTATTGAGTAAAATAAGTTTACCCACTTGATTATGTTCCTTTTGGATTGTATTTCAACAAATTGAGTTTTCCATCTCAACTTTGTTATGTTTTGTTTGCACAACTAGGTCAACTAGCTTGACTTCATTATGTTTATTTTTTCTCTTAGTTTAAGAAATGGTAATTAACCTACCTAGATAGTAACTGAACTCACATAACTTTTTAGTTGGATGCCTATTTATTTATAATAAAAAACTACAAAATATCTTTTGAAACTTTGATTTTAGCCTTTATTTTTCACTTTGTTTTGTTTTCCATAGAAATTATGTATTATCAGTTTTCAAACTACTTAGCTACTATCATGAGTGACTACTTGATACTTTATTTAAAGTCCTTATCTATGATTTATAGATACTATGGTGTGAGGGGATTATTATAATACTCATATCTATAATATAGATCTAAACATAGTCTTTAGTTTCCACCTACCTCATAGTATTTTAGAAATTTCTAGGATCTCCCTCTTTATCGATCCTTACAAATCCAACCATCTATTTGTTTGTGTGGTGAATCAGTTAGTGGTTATCACTGAGAAGTTACTTCTATCTTACCCTTGAAACTAGCTTTAGTGGGCTACAAGAATCATACTTCTTCCATAGTTAGTGCTTTAAAACATTGATCTGACACTATCAAATAGATAAGCATCTTTGGGAGCCTACACTTTCAAATAAAAATCATTAGTATAAATTCATGATATTATTTTTGACAAATTAGTTAGTTATCTTCTAAAAATCAATATTTTTTCTTTTTATTTTCTATTCTATGTTATATTTTAAATTTGTATTAGCCAACATGGTACAATATTTATACTATATGTTGTAACTAGACCAACCATCTCAACCTAGTTACATGTGTGTTTAGTTATATTTTCTACACCTATAGAACTAAGTTGACTATCTTGACCCAATATTATATTTTTTGTTATATTTATTTTACTATAGAGCTAAGTCAACCAGCTAGACCTAGTATTTTATAGGCTATTTAATTTTTTTCGATAGAACCAAGTTGACCATCTCAACCTAATATTTCATATGTTATATTTATCTTTATAAATAAAAAAGTCAACCAAATTGACCCAATATTTTTTAGGTATTTATATTTATCTATCCACATTACTAAATTGACATGGTCAACTACATACTTATTTCTTAATTAGTTTCTATCTCAAACTACATTAAATATTATTGTGCCGATGTGGTTGACTCTGTACTACCTAGCTAATCTCATCTTTTGAGCCTAGCTGGTCAATCCTATACAATATCTGGATAACTTCATATTCATCTCATAATTATCATCCTTAAAATATAGTTTTCACTTTATTATCTTTCCTTTGACCTTATTTAAACATCATGAAATCACCTATCCAAATGTTTCTTGATAATCTTAACCCATTTAAATGATACATGGGTTATTCCTTCTTATCTTGTTTTTATAACCAAGGGATAACCACTATTTTTATATTTATTCTTATCGTCTAATGATTGAAACATGGTTAAAATTACCCAAATTAATGAGGTGGATGGTTCTAATCCATTTCACACTTTTCATGATACTACCTTATCCAAATTACTTTACTATACTATTAGGGGAATTCATACAAGATTGATCAATAAACCTATAGGTAGTCCCCTAATAACTAATATCCATCTCCCTAATAATGGTAATTTTCCTCATACCAATACTAACATTCTTCCTCTTAATGATACTAATGTCCCACCTTCAAATACTAATAATTAAAATACACAAGTTTGCACTACTCAAATTCTTCCATAATTTATCCAACAAATGAATGTTATGCTATCACCTAACACCTTTAAAATGATGAAAATGTAACATCATTTATTATAAATGTCTAATCAACCTCCTCTCATCCTACCTCAAAATAATCAATACTTTATTCCTCAACCTCTAGAGATACAAATAAGAATCTTATTCCCCAACCCCTTATGTATAATAAGATGATACAAAATATCCATAATGAACATTTAGCTCCTTTAATTATTTCCATTGATATTGGAAACATTTATAAAAATATTAAATTTGATGGACCTAAATATCCTACATATTTTATAAAGTATTTGGTAATTATTATAAGGAATGGATCAAAAAAATACCTTTTCCTACCACTAAAATGATAGTTAAAACATTAAAAAGTGACATTTTAGAGTGGTATAATCAATTTACACAACATTTCATCACATAATTATAATAATTGGTTAATGCCCTTATCAAATAATTTCAACAAAATGACCTTCCAAAAAATTGTCTTAGCCATTTTATCAATGGTAAGCAATCAATTTTAGGATCAGCCCATGATTTCATCAAATGATGAAAATAATTGGCTCACAAAGCATGTAATAACATGAATGATGATAATATATTTAAATTATTCATTACTACTTTAATACCTTCACTTCAGTATAAAGTTCAAACTTTCCCCCCACATATTTTAAATGAAGCATTTGGTCAAGCCAAAAGACAAGATTTTCTTATGAAACAATTTGAGCCAAGTTATAGATAAATTAAAGAGTCTTTCCAAACCTCAACTAATGTAATTACAAGTAAAAATACTCAAATGAAATAGGTAATACTCAAATTAGATAATCAACTCACTTCCTTCCCACTATTAATAGTCCCACAAATGAAATAGTTATTATCTTTGTCTAAGCCCTTCACCTATAATAATGCCATATGTTCATGGTATGCCCTAATAAATTTTGTTGGTTTCATGCTGATGGGGGTCATTATCATTAAACATGTCATGTAATTTTCAAGTTTTTTATTTCTTTTATGTTGGGAGACACTTTTGACCATGATATTATGATCAATTTATGCCATCACGATTATGTCAAAACTTCTCAAAATCAACATGTTACCAAGACTAAATCTTCTAAACCTCCCAAAAAAATTTATAATCCTAAAATAAAACATTAAAATGATAATATTTATGTAATTAACACTAATTATGTTCAATATTGCACCAAATCATAATAAGTGAACGTAGAAATATTCAATTGTAGATGAAAACCTACTCACAAAGATTATATCACTAAACCTAATAAAATATCCACTGAAGAATAATTAATTAAGAATACTACAATTATTGCACCCACATCCCCTAAATAAAATGAGGTAATACTTCCACAATCATAACCCTAACCTACTTCTCTTACTCTTCTAAAAAACATTGTACCTCATAAAACTCATGTTAGTTCTTCATGCTCTAAATTGCATTGGAAGTTTTTGGAAGAAATTAATTTAATGCCTTGTAAAATTACCCTCATGGAATTATTTCATACTTCTTTATATCACCATAAATTTCTTATGCAACAATTACAAGATATTGAAGAACCACCACCACCTAATTCAAAAACCCATTCAAAATATTCTTCACTTATAGAAGTACATATAATTAAAACCATTTCCACATCCTTTAAACCATATATATAACTCCATGAAGAGGATATGATTAATGATGAAACTATTTTTCAAGCTAGTGATCCACCCCTATTTATTAAAGATGTGATCAATACTACCCTTATTTAGAAAGTATTATTAGATGAAGGATCTAGTATTAATATTACTTCTCTCTGGTTAATAAAAAACTTGGATACAATAAAAAGAACCAATGCCTTGTAAAATTAACCTCATGGAATTAGTTTTTAATTCTCCATACCACCACAAATTTTTTATGAAATAGTTATAAGATATCAAAGAACCACCATCACATGATTCAAAAACACATTTTAAAGATCCTTAAATTATAGAAGTACATACAATTAAAATCATTTCCACATCCTCTAAACCATCCATATAATTAATTGAAGAGGATATTATTAATTATGAAATTCATTTTAGAGCTAATGGTCTACCCCTCTTTATTTAAATTTTGATCAATACTACCCTTATTGACAAAGTCTTAGTAAATAAGGGATCTAGTATTAATGTTAATTCTCTTAAGTTAATACAAAAGCTTGGATACACTACAGAAAAACTTAAATAAATATGTATAACATGTAGAGTGTTTGATAAAACAAATCAAAAATCACTTGGTTTTATTTGGATCCCACTCACTATTAGACCTAAGACGATCCATACTAAGCTCATGGTTCTTGATTTACCATTATCTTACAACATACTCCTTGGTCGCCCATGGATGAATCATATGTGAGATATTGCCTCTTTAGGTATTCAATGTATTAAATTTACTCGTAATGTTAAATTCTACAAAAATGAGGCTGATCCTAATCCATGGAGTATACAACTACCAAATCCTAAATCTCAATATCGCATTTTAACCTTTCCACACATCAACAATGCACCTCTTATTGAATTTGTTAACATGAATTATAATTTACATGTTACTCTCCCTGATTCAAATGTTGATAAACCTAATGAATTAAAAAATACATTTAATACAACTAGATTACCTCCTTATATTGTGGAATGGCTTCCTCCTTCTTTACTTCAATGTGATCACACCATTCCTCTAATTGATGATATTACTAAAACTCATCCTCCATGTAATGAATATTAAGATTATTAAATATAATATGAATTTACATGTGATGAATATGGACTGGACAAATATTTTCAAGACCATTTAGATATGTTTCCTCAAAAATTTAGCAATCTAGGTGTTTCAAGTACCGATTCTCCAACAAAAATAGAAGCATGCACTATTTCTCACACTTATGATGATAATTATATAATATCCCAAGCCTAATCACAAGATTTAAATGTAAAACATTACCAAAAAACATTATAAAAAATACATGCCTTTAACCATGATTTTTGTGTCATTCATATATTTTTTGATAGTGAATAATAACCTGAAGTTTATTTACCTCCCATTAATTTGCCATTATTAGATACCCTATGGGTAATTGAAAAACTCTTGACTCAAGATTTTTATAAAATTTATATATAACCTATTCCTCCTATTTATGATCGCATCAATAACACTAAATTTATACAACTTAATATGAATGAAATTTTACCCATTGAAAAAACTAAAATAGATAATAACAACCCGGTTGACTCTACTTAATCAAATATACCTAACATGGAACCTATAATAACTACTAAATTGGAAATCATATTAGATACTAAATAAACTAAATTTATACAAATACATTCTAAATATGATAAAAAAACATAATCAAATAATTGTTTAGAAGTATATGTCAAATATTATAAACCACATACGCTTCTCAGTAATGAAGCTATACTTGAGTTATTCCATCCTAGAGAACCTCAACTTCCACACCAACAACATAAACTTGGTAAATTTAAACAAAAGGTTCCTTATTTTAATAATTTCATTTCTAGTTTCAATCCTAAAACACACCCTATTTGTTTCCTCGATCCTATTCCATACCATTTCCAAGATGGAAATGTCATGCTCATTGAGGAAACAATAAAATAGAATATGGTACACAAACATGTCCTTGATCTATTATCATCTCTAAAGAACTCACTCTAAAATATTATTATAACATTCATTTGTTCTTTGACAAATATCATGAATCATTAACATGGTCATATTAATATATGTTGGGTATTGATCCTAGCATCATTGTACATAATATCATCACTTGTCTAGATTTCAAACCCATTAGACAAAAACAATGAAAATTTCCACCTAAAATTTAAAATTTTCATTAAAATTTTGAATGTTAAATTCATCAAACCCATTGATTACTAGGAATGGGCATCAAACATCATTCATGTTTATAAAACATTCACATTGACTATTCATATATGCATTGATTTTCATAATCTTAACGTATCATGTCCAAAATACAACTTTCCCTTACCTTCAATAGATGTTATCATCGAATCCACCATTGGGAAAAATATTGTCACTTATTGAGGGTTTTTTAGGTTATAACCAAATTCATATATCTCCTAAAGACCAATATAAAATAACATTTACTATAGAGTGGGGCACTTATTACTATGTTAAACTTCCTTTTGGTCTTAAAAATGGTAGGGCCACCTGTCAACATGAAATGACCCATATTTTCCATGATATTATTCATAAGATAGTGTAAACTTATGTAGATTACCTCATTTCCAAATCTAAAATTCATAAAACTCACCTTAGTGATCTAGTGATCATTTTTATCACCTCATTAAATATAAAATTAGACTTAATCCATATAATTATATATTCAGAGTTACATCTGATAAAATTTTAGGCTTCTTAGTTTCTCTTTAGGGCATTGATTCTAATCTTGCAAAAATTAAGGCTATAGTAAACATGTCTATTCCTTGTTCTATTCCTAAAATATGAACATACCTTGGGAAACTTGGGAAAATTCATCAGTTTATCCCAAAAATGGCTTACTATATATACTTTTTCAATTCACTCCTTAAAAAAGGTAATGTTTTAGAATGGATAGATTTAAAAATCACTTGATAGTATGAAGGAATATCTACTCCATCTTCATACTCTTTGAATTCCTTCAAATGATTACCTTTTAATTCTATATACATCTTCTAGCCCCATATCAGTTGGGGTAATGATTTACCAACAAGATGACACTAGTAAATAATATGTTATTTACTATATTAGTCAAGGTTTAATTAATTTTGAAAAAAATTATACCAAGGTCAAACATGATTATCTTGCCATTAATTTTGCATCTAAAAATATCATCATTATATGCTCTATCAAACTACTTATGTCATTTTCCATTATGATCTGTTTCATTATTTTTTCTCCAAAGGTTTCTTACCTAGAGATAGAATTGGCAAATGGATGGTCCTATTCATTAAATTTTACCTTCTATTTGTTATAAAAAAATATGTTAAAGGATAAGTCATTGCAAACCAACTCGCGATGGATCCCCTACCATCTACATATCACCTTCAAAATACTCTCCCTAATGAAGATATTATTTATATAGATGGTCTTAACCAAGAAATTTCTCTCAAATATCATTTTCATAGTTTCATTATTGATTTAGAAAAAAATAATCTAGAAGAAAATAATTACACTTTTAAAAATAAATCTAAATTAACTATCAAAGAATTATAAGAAGTTTAAATTGACTTACATGAATATAATTAGACACTTCAATTTGATAGTAAAAAATTCCTCCAAGGAATTCAGGCATGATGTATTCTAACAAACCCACATGTTAAAATTATACATTTACATTTTTGATTAACTTTTAATATTACATACAACATGACTGAATATAAATCTCTAATTCTAGGCATGCAAGCTATAATCAATTTAGATATCCCATATTTACAAACTTTGGGTGATTCACAAATCATGTCATCAAGCTAGTGGTGATTGTTAATGTAAAATTGAAAAATTATTTGCATATCATCAATTGCTACTCCACTTACAAAATAATTTTCTTATTTTACCATTAAATCAATTCTAAGAGATCAAAATGCTATAGCTAACTTTGTCACTTCATCAATGTCTAATTTCACCCTCACCAATTACTTCATGATTCTCAATTTCTTATTCAAATAATAAAAATAACTTATTTTCAAAACCAAAAATATTGATTGACCCGTAACATTAAATATTTTAATATTCAACAAAGCCCATTGTATAGAAACATAATTCAATTTATTGAACATCAAATCTACCATCCAAACATGGATTCTCATGAAAAGACCCAGATACGTAAATAAGCTTTCAAGTATATACTTCAATACAACACCCTTTAATATCATAATGTAGAATTAAAATTACTTCACTGTGTAATCTAAGAGGAGGTTCCTACTCTCCTAGAGCAAGGACATGGAGGAATTTATGTTGGTCACTATAGTGGTCACGTATAGCTTGTAAATGCTTACGTATGGGTTAATTTTGGCATACTCTAGAAAAAAATGTTATTAATTTTATTAAAAAATATAATCCTTGTCAAATCCATGATTATCTAATTCACTCTCCTCTTTCTAAAATCTAAACAATGGAGTGTCCTTGGCCATTCTATATGTGGGGATTATATCTCATTTGTAAATTACCTTGATCACAATATGGACTTGTATTTTTTACCACTACTATTGAATATTTTAACAAATGGGTAGAACCCATACCTCTTCTTAATGTCATCAAAATTACTATTTCAAAATTTATTCTCAATCAAATCATCTATCATTTTGGAGCTCCCCATACCACATAATGGCAGAAATTTTAAAAATAAAGATATGAAATAATTATGTGAAAAATTAAAAAATTCTCAACACCTTACCATCCTCAATGTAATGGTATATTAGAGGCCACCAAATTTTTTTTTAATAAAATATTACAAAAAATAATTAGAGAAACTTATTTTGATTTACACCTCCATCTATATCCTACACTCTGGGCTTACCACACTGGCACACACACTACTACTAGAAAAAAACCATTTTAATTCATATATGGGTATGAATCAGTGTTACCATTAAAGTTTTAACTCCCATATTTATGCATCTCTCTTCATGATATATTTCCTAATGAATAATCACATGAAACTCATCTTCATGTTTTATACTTTATTGATGTGCACCATATTGCTGCTTTACAGTATAATCTCCAATACAAGGCTCTAATTTTAAAAAAAACATAATAAAAAAGGTCAAAGTAATAAATTTAAATTTTGGTGATTTAGTCCTAAAATTTGATTACACACATGACAAAGAAGTAAAATATGCTCAAAGATGGTAGGGTCCTTAATAAAAGATATCTTTAGTCCTATTACTTATCAATTACAAACTAATGAAGGACATGTTTTCAAATAACCTACTAATGTTATGTTTTTAAATAAATATTATGCTTAAAATTTTATTTTATATTCATACTTACATATATTATATATACTAACACTATTTTTAGGTCTCCTACAACAATCTCCAATTTTCAGTAGTAATTCTACATACCAACCCTAATCCCTATCATTGGTCCTTAGGTTTTTATTTATCCCATTCATTTAATTCATGAGTTATATTTTAAGACCATGGACAGGATCCAACCTTCCTCATGAATATATTTTACTTTATAAATATAGTTTTAACTTTTTCTCTTTGATCATAAATTTGGCATTTTACAAGTTTATTTTCATTTTTGGTTGCTTTTATGAGTTGCACTATAAGACCAGAGATAAGACTTGACCTTCCTCACAATATCATTTCACTTTACCCTATTTAGTTTATTTTAATTATTTATTTTAGTTTTATTACAATACCATAAATAGGATGAAGATTTCCTCCTAATAACATTTTCACCCGCTTTGGTTTACATTTTATTAGTGGTAGTGTAAGACCTTGGATAGGACAAGGATTTCCTCATAAAATATAATAATTTTTCAAAATTATCTTAAATTGTAGTGTTTTTATTAGAATTTAATGCATTAATTAAGGTTTGTGATCTCATACTATCAAAATCAATTGTGTTTCTTTTAATATAACACTTCTTGAACAAATTATTTTTGCATGTTTACCTACAACACCATTACTTGTTATGATATAGAGGCATACTTACCTATCATTGTATCCTACTCACATTGTCACATTTTTATTATTTGAGGTAACTCAATCATTTCATGTTCATTCTCATTGATTCCATTATTTTCATTCAACTTTGGGCACACCAAGATTGGTTTCAAGATAACATTCTTATTTAACATGCAAATAAAAGAATCATAGATACCATGTTGTCTAAGTAATTTTCCATGACAATCAGGTCTATTTTTTCTAGTGATAGTCATTTTTAACACCCATGTTGGTTTTCCAAATTTATACGGAGGAGGAATCAAAAAATCCATAAAGAGAATAAAATCAAAATCATTTAAAACAGAAGGCAACGATAAAAAAGGTGATTAAAAATCTAAAAGTCAAAATCATACCAAAAGACATGATTATAAAACACACCTTATATTCTAGTCAAATATCAAACTCCATAGTTGGTGTCATGATAGAGATGAGGTCCATTGGGATGTGGTAGGCTAGTAGACTAGGATAGAAGATTCAAAATTATATAAAGTATTACCTATTTTCTGACACAAGTACCCAATATTTGTAGTAGACTGATGGATCTATAAGGGGTCCTAAGTAATGGGGAACATGTTGTGAGAAGGTAGATTATTTTTAATTTTCATGCATATAACCTTCATTGGATGATATTTATACTTAACTAGTTAACCCAAATTTTTGTGGCTAACATAAGTTCTATAGAGTCTTTAATGTTGAAAGTCCTCTTATTTTCCCAACTTAATTTGAGTGTCTTTATTTTGATAAAGATTTTATACTTTGGTACCACATATGCTTCCCCCACCATCCATTTCATTTCCCCCCTAATAGGCAAGTTTGTTTCTAAATCTATTTTCCCAATTTTTCTAAACCCTCTTCTTTACATCTTATTAAAAATATGTTACTCATATTTTTGTTTTGGTTATGTTTATCTTAAGAATAAAATTGTATTCTTAAGTAGCTATGCATTACTTCCTTACACCATTGCTTTAATTTTAATTTTTTTTGGATTTCCTTAGTTTTATTTAAAAATTATAAAAATTGTTTATCAATCTTTTTTTGGATCATATTATTTTGTTTCTATATTTAACTTTCTTCTATTGTTGAATGAGTTTGGATTGTTACTTCTCACTCATCGATGTTGTTTTAATTTACATTCCTTTTCCATATTTTTTTAAGTTTGGTTGGTTACTTATTTTAAATTGATGTTATACTTTTCATTTCAGTTTTACATATCCTTTGTTTGTTCTGGTTTATTACTCTTCTTACTTAAGGTACATTTTTGTATGAGTTTTTTGGTCATTTAGTAACCTTAGCTTTTTTAGTTATCTGATTTTAATCTCACTTTGCCTTAGTCATTTTGGTTCTAACTTTAGAATTTATCACCTTAACTTACAAATTAACCAAATAATTTATTTTAATTTTACAAATTTTATCTATTTTAATTTTTCTATGTTTTTTTGTGTTTTATCTTTAATTTTGTATCCCTAGGGTTTTTCCAAAGCAATCAATACACCCTTTATGATAAAAATTAAATATAAAGTAGACCACCGTTTAGAAATAAAGGTAATTCAAGGTACAAATATGATATTTTTACATTACTTCAATTATTTCTTTAATGTCATTTCAAGTTATGTTTTTTAATACAAGTTACTAGCTCAACATTGTGGGTTTCTATGCTTTTTCTCAAAGAATAATCCCATGTTACAACTATGTGACATGTAATTATTAATGATATCTCTTTTACAAGAACTTGTTGAATCTCAATCTCTTTCAGTTCATTCCTTCAATGGTGAATTTTTAAAGATGTTGGAAAACCTTTGGTGATTCATAAGATTACTGACCTCTATACCACCACTTACAACCAATAAAATCTACTCCTATCCATTTTACTATGCTTTAAAATCCTAATTATACACTTTCCTAAGAAGATCACTAATCAAAATAACCCATAACTAAGTAAAAAACCCTTTTTACCATATTTACTACTAGGTCAATTGGGTCAAACCTATTTTGGGATTTACCACATGTTGCAAAACTAGGTCAGCACAAGACTACATATTTTGAGACCTAAAGGCTCTATTTCTTGTTTAACAAGGTTGAACATGCCAAATCTATAAAATTAATTTTTGGGAGGATTTAGGGTCAATTTATGCCTATATACAGCCCATTTATTTTGATTTATAAGAGAGTATCAATTAATTACACATCATTACTGCTCACAAATCTTATTATACAATCAATACGAGGTTTTAGTACTTAGGTTTTTACCCTTGAGAGTGTATCACTTGTATTGTGTAAGTCTTGGATGCATAGGATAGTTCTTGTATCCTAGATCTAATTTACCATTGTGATCCTCATAATCTCACAACAACCTCTTTCAAAGCACCCTTGACCAATGGAGATATTGAGGCATAATGGGTTCAATTCAACAAAGGTAAGTATATTCCTAAGACCTTTATACTTTTGATAAGTAGATATTATAGAGTTAATATATATTGATTTGTATCTCTCCTTGTTTAGATATTATCTATGTTATAGATAGATTTGTCTTTGTATATTTATTATCTTCCCCATTTGTGCTACAAGTTTTGGTGAGCACCAGATTAACCTTATATGTATTTACTAGATTAACTTTCATAATTGTTTAGTAAATTAGATTGCTTAATATTATTTACAATCATAAATACCTAGCTAGGGTTATCAAAAGATGGAATTTATCTAAATCCCTTATAAACCTTTCATTTTCTATAGTGTGATAAGATATCAATTAGTGTAGGTTTAGCATATCCATTATTGGTCATGACCCTAAATTAAACATATCCCCAAACATACTTGTTATTTAACTACCTTATTAAATATTGAATATTATTATGTAGGATAAGATGTAAAACTATCTAGTTTTACTTACATACACCTTACTTCCTTTCATTTCCTTTTGATCATACTTTCCCGTGGAATGGGAGCCAAATAGTCATAAAAATGACAACCCTAGGTATTTTTCAAGTATTCCTTCACATCCTATAACCCCTAAACATCTTGAATTGGTTTGTGTTTATTCTAAGAGTCTCCTTAGAAGTCCAATTTGTGACTATTACTGAAAACCTAAGAGACATGATCTTTGATTATGAAGTGACATTTTAATATAAAGTTTTAAGTATGGGAACCCTTAGGGGGAATATGGATAGTTAATATATTGATAGCTTCAAGATCACCAAAGTATTTATACTAGAATAATCAGTTCCCTAGGGCCTAAGGTGGGATACCATACTCAAAACCATTTTTTCTCTAAGAGATATTTTTTTGTCAAAAGTCTTATGATTCGAGCACCTCCTCCAACCTGGGACAAACATATGTTATCATATTTCAGTAGTGGAGCCTTTTTTTTCCACTATGCCTTGTCAAATAAATTCTTTCATAATTTTATTGTGCTTCTTGATTACATTTGTTGAGGGATGCATAATTGACATAATTTAGATTAATAGGGCACCTAGAATTGATTTAATAAGGGTGATTATACTATAAAGAGAGATACACTTTCCCTTTTAAGCTTAGAATATAGCATGAAAATACTTAATCATCTTTTCCCAAAGCTGAACATTGCATACACCCCCAAAAATGGGGACTCCAAAGTACTTATTTGAGAAGTGACCAATCTTAAATGTGTCAGGATACGTGAAACACCGGAAGCACACAATTGATTACCAAACCAAGCAACTTAATATGCAGAAATTAACTAGAATCACAAGTAACTAGAATTCAGAATAACACATGATATGAGAGACAATACACAACTTGTATTAAAACTCTTGAAGAAAAGAATACAATAAAGAAGATGCCACTTCTTCTCCACCACCTCTTCAGAGGCTTCCCACACCTCAAGTGAACAGTAATTCTCTCCTCAAAGCTCTCTCTCTCAGGTCCCAACACACAACTCAAACTCTGAGTTGGTGTTCACCTCCTGTGCTCCACGCACACCACAAGTGCTCCACGCACTCCACAAGTGCTCCACGCACTCCACAAGTACTCAAAGTACTTCAAGTAGATCTCCCATGAACATGTAATAACATGTACCTCAACAGACCATACTTATAAAAGGAACTCCCTTGCCTTCCTCTTTGCTCTATCTGAGTACACACCTGTACTCCAAGTAGATCCTGCCTGATTCTGCTCCCTATTGTGTTGCTGTCCTATCTGATCTTTCACACCTGCAAATCAACCTAGTTCTGCACACCTGTGAACCTTGACATTGCACACACATACAATTGCAGATCAACAATCTTACTTACCATGCAGATCTCCTATAAAAGGCCATGCTCACCTGATGACCAAGATCATACATACATGAAGAACCCTGTTGATTCTCCAATCCAACACCCACACCTGGTATTGTGGCACTAGGAGGAACACACCATAACTCTACCTCACACATAGAAGGAGCTTATAATATTGCTCTCTTACTCTCTAACATAAGTTTCCAATACAACCATGAGTCTATTATATAGATCTCATCCAAACAATAATTAGACATCTAATTACAATAATTAGATCAGTAGCTCTCAGTCTAAAAATAGCTCTCATCATGCAAACACTTGGTTCATTAACTAACTACCCATAACATACTTGCAATCAAACCACACAGGTGACTGACGTTGGTCCCTGTCCACCTAGGGGTCACCGACGCCGGCCGATCTCTGACTGACATCAGTTGCTTCCTTGTCTAATCCTACCGACGTTGGTTGGCCTGACCGACGCCAGTGTCTGTGACCACCGCAACACTTCTACAACCTCCTCCATGTTTGCATCAGTGAAGCTTTTAGCTCCACAACCTAACAATCTCCCACTTGGAGATAAACCGATGCACTGTACCTATACCTGTACCCCGTCTAATCTGTTTCCTAGTTTGTATCCCTCTTCAAGCTCAATCTTGAAGACAACCCACCACACATCCTATGGTGTACCTCCTATCATCTGAGTACACTGCTGCATCTGTATCTACAAATCCATGTAGTGAAGTCCTGACCCTGAATAGCATGAATCCCTACTACTGGTCCTTCTCAAATACCTGAGAACCCACTTCCCTGAATTGGCTCCTAACTCTCTGACAGCTCCCACTGCATGAGAATACTCAGGTCTATACCAGACCTCATGTAATTTCAGACACTGTACCTGTCTAGCCCTTAGTGTGCTCTGGATCTACATCCTAAACCTCGCCAACACCTGATTCACATTAGCTCCCACTAGAGACAAAATCAACCTGTGATCTCCATGTCTCCCATGTCAAAGAATTTCACTGCTCCAAACTCCTCATGACATGCCACTGAACTAACCTTACCCTTAGCTTAGCAAAACCCTATATGTACAATCCTGCTAGCAAAACATACCATCCACATATAGCAATAGAATGATGTTGTAATCATCATCCACCTAGTAAGATAAACCACAGTAGTTACCCTGACATTGACTAAAGCCATGCCTCGTCCTCCACCTGTCAAAACCTGTACCACTGTCCTGCAGCTCCTCAAGACCATATACCTAGTCTTCCGTCTCACGTGTCCATTCATTCTATTCTTCAACTAAGGAATCCATTCATCTCTGTGTTTTCTTCCCGTTGGTAACCCTACCAAAACTCCCATTTGGTTCTTCATCATATCCCTGCCATGCTCTCACCTATTTCCTAGATCCTTCCTGCTCTACAATCAACAACGAGTATAAAGAAGAGGAACAATGAATTTGAGGCTTACTTACATCTTCAGTCCTCCGTATGGGTGTTTGAGACTCCTTGACAGCGTGCTGTCCACCCAAAATTTGTTACAGTGACCAACCTCAGTCACTCCATAGTCTGCATACGATCAACGTCAGTTCCCATGCATCTGTCCCTGACTACCGACCTTGCCGATGTTAGTGTCCCTACTGCCGATGTTGGTCCTCCTGACCAACATCGATCTTACCTACTATCGACATCGGTCCTCATGACTGACATCGGTCTTACCCTGCCCGACATCACCAGCTTCAGTCTGCACATGACCGACATCGGTACCTGTCTGTTTGATGCCGGTTCCTCCTGACCAATGCCGGTACCTGTGTTTGCCTGTGAGTGATGACTTTTTACCCGTGAGCTCCTTTGAATCAAAAACCCATGTCTAAATTGCTCTGCTCAAAAATATCCAGCACCATCCACTGGTTTCTGTCTGCCATCTCCTCCATAAACACCAAGGCTTTCCAGTTCTTAAGCATGTCAAATATATTTGTCTTCCACTTAAGAGCATGCATCTCCTTCCTGCTCATGTGACCAAGCCTATGAAGCCACGTCTCTGCAACAAAAGAAGAATCAGTAATATAAACAAGTAGATAAAGAGTACCTATTTTCTTACCACTAGCTAATTCAAGTGCAACCGCTGTGAGAGTTCTTGTGCATCTCTCATCACCCAATCTTTCTGAATAAATTAGCCATATCTCCAAACCTGGGACCTGCATGACCTTCATCAACACCTGTGTGTTGGCCACCTACAATTTTAGCTTCACTTCCCCTTTGCCAATTCTTTGGCAAGGCTCACCAGCTCCTCTACCTGGGGCTACATGGAAAGAGGCAACCGAATCTATTAACCAAGATTCAACTTTATCCAAGAAACCTCCCAGAGCATCCTGTGCAACAACACCTGCTACATCTGCTTCTTCAGTTCCTTCATGCTGATCTGCTACCAACCAACAATAATATTTTACCTGTTCTTTCTTTCCATGGGACCATAAGTGACCATCTGTGCTTTTCAACTCCTCCATTCTTAGCTTACTTTCATCTGCCATTGCTCTACTCCCACTCAATCAGAAACCCCTGAGAGTGACCTGTAACCAAACACAAAACCTGCTTCCTGCAACCTTAGCTTTGATACCACTTGTCAGTGGTATCAAGCTATGAGCCAACAACCTCACTCTGATACCACTTGTCAGGATACGTGAAACACCGAAAGCACACAATTGATTACCAAACCAAGCAACTTAATATGCGGAAATTAACCAAAATCACAAGTAACTAGAATTCAGAATAACACATGATATGAGAGACAATACACAACTTGTATTAAAACTCTTGAAGAAAAGAATACAATAAAGAAGATGCCACTTCTTCTCCACCACCTCCTCAGAGGCTTCCCACACCTCAAGTGAACAGTAATTCTCTCCTCAAAGCTCTCTCTCTCAGGTCCCAACACACAACTCAAACTCTGAGTTGGTGTTCACCTCCTATGCTCCATGCACACCACAAGTGCTCCATGCACTCCACAAGTACTCAAAGTACTTCAAGTAGATCTCCCATGAACCTGCAATAACCTGCACCTCAACAGACCATACTTATGGAAGGAACTCCCTTGCCTTCCTCTTTGCTCTATCTGAGTACACACCTGTACTCCAAGTAGATCCTACCTAATTCTATTCTTTGTTGTGTTGCTATCCTATCTGATCTTGCACACCTATAAATCAACCTGGTTTTGCACACCTGTGAACCTTGACCTTGCACACACATACACTTGCAGATCAACAATCTTACTTACCATGCAGATCTCCTATAAAAGGCCATGCTCACCTGATGACCAAGATCATACATACATGAAGAACCCTGCTGATTCTCCAATCCAGCACCCACACTTGGTACTGTGGCACTAGGAGGAACACACCATAGCTCTACCTCACACATAGAAGGAGCTTATAATATTTCTCTCTTACTCTCTAGCACAAGTTTCCAATACAACCATGAGTCTATTATATAGATCTCATCCAAACAATAATTAGACATCTAATTACAATAATTATATCCGCAACTCTCAGTCTAAAAATAGCTCTCATCATGCAAACACTTGGTTTGTTAGCTAACTGCCCGTAACATACTCGCAGTCGAACCACACAGGTGATCGACGTCGGTCCCTGTCTGCCTGGGGGTCATCAATGTCGACCGATCTCTGACCGATGTCAGTTGCTTCTTTTCTAATCCTGCCGACGTCAGTTGGCCTGACTGATGCCGGTGTCTGTGACACACCGCAACACTTCTACAACCTCCTCTATGTCTGCATTAGTGAAGCTTTTAGCTCCACAACCTAACAAAATGTTAAGATATCAATGATGTGAATCTAGTCCAGTCTAACCATGTTCTAAAAAAGGATCTCAAATTTCAAATCATTGACCAACTAGCCTAAATTAGCCTCATGGCTCATCAAAATTTGTTTAAAACAGTGGGCCTCAACAAAAATGATTCCCCAAAGAGGATGGTGTTATCAAAAAATTATTGATGTGTGAACTTATCCATCCCTATCAATACTTTTATTCCATTCAATTTTCCTTTAGTGTGAGCACCTATGATTGAACCTCCCAAATATTCAACCATGAGGATGAAGAGAAAAGGAGAGATAGTTTATCCCTACCTTAATCCCCTATATGTTCCAAAGAACCCCACCAAATCACCATTGAACAAAATAGAAAACCTTGGGTTAACAATATAATTGAAGATCCGATTGCACCACTTTTTATCAAAGATAAAAATTTCCAACACATTAATCATAAAGCAATAGTTAACCTAATCATAATATTTAATGATGTATAATTTTAGGATAATCCCTTTCTTGTGGTTATAAGGAAGAGAGTGAATAATTTCATTGGTGATAATGATCCCATCTTGAATTTGATGGCCCATAACAAACCCCCTTGCTCATAAGAGATGATATTGTCAAAAATGGGTTTGAGATGAAAATAAATGGATTTAGAAATGATATTATAAATCATATTACAAAGAGATATGGGTCTAAGGTTTTTCAATGAATCTTGGGACTCCCCTTTGGGGATTAAGGTGATGAAATTATAGTTGACATTTGGGGCCACTTTTTTCTTATGTCGATATTCCTCCACCATACTAACTACTTCCTTTAAAACATTGTACCAAAAACTTTGGAAAAAAACTATTGGGAAGCCATCTAGGCCTGGGGCCTTATCCTTTTGCATATACATGATCACTACCCTTATTTATTTTTATGAAAAAGGAACCATTAGTTTTTCATTATGTTGGGTAGTCACTAATTGAGAGACAAAGTTGAGTTTATTCAATTGGGCTAGTAGGTTAAAGGTATTATAATTATAGATAAAATCATGAAATAATTCAACATCTTCCTTTTTATGGCAAAATTTTTCTCAAAAACATGATCCTCATGATTTTGGATGCTACAGATGTGATTACCTGACTTTCTTTCCTAGTTCAGTTGTGGAATATTTTTGTATTTTTGTCAACCCCCTAAATCCATTATTATATTGACTTCTATCTCTATAAAATATCTTCTCTGATGTGTAAATATACTAGCTCAACTAATAGGGATTTATCTTGGTGATAAAAATTATGGTCCATACCTATGGTGAGCACAAATTGATTTGTATCCCCTAGCTTAGCTTTCTACTCTTTTATTTCTTGAAAAATATTTTTGAAGCAATATTGATTCTAATAATGGAGAGAAGATTTAATGTGAATATTTTTTCATCTTGAACATCATATTTATAGAGATAATAGGGGCCTTACCCTAACATTCGTTAATAAAATATTGAATTTATGATTCCCATAACCACATCATTTCAAATTTTAATGGACATTAGGGAGGGGTGTCATATTTAGTATTTTTTTAGTTCAATTAGGAAATGGTATAATATGGAGATGGGGAGAATACTTATCTCATTTATCTAATTAGTGTTTAAAAAGTTTGGGGTGATTATAAATATAGTCTTTCAACTATGTTACAAAAATCTTCCTAATGATTGGTCTAGGATAAAGATCCAATTTTGGACTATATCAACCAATCTAGCTTATGATACAAACCCATAAAAATCCTTTTGAGATTGGGTGCTCTAGCCAAGCCCCCCTCTTTTTTTTTGAGCTAGATAAAATGGTATTAAAGTCCCCACTATTTATACATTCCTATCCAGGGATATATGTCATTTGAGTTATGATTTATCACCAAAATTGAGCTCTCATGGTGATTTAATTATGCCCATACACATTACAAAAGTATAAAGTAATGTTAGAGGTGAAACCCAACACTTTAGATAATTACTAGTTATCCCCTAATCCACAATCTTCTACCTTCGCCCTAAGAGAGGACTAAAGGATTGCCAAACTGCCTAAGGTTCTAATGGAGTCCATAAATAACCCATTCTAATGATTCCAACCTTTGTGATGCATATCTTCCACTTACACTTTTTTCATTTTAGTTTCTTGTAGCATAAAAGATCAAATCTAAGATAATGTAAGATGCCACACCAAGCATCTTTTGTTAGGGGTGTTTAGTCCCCTCCTATTCTAAGAGAAGAGTTTTGTGTTTATTTAGATGAGAATTTCACCCCTCACTTATCATAGATAACTAATTATTAAATGGTGCATTTCTTACCTTTTGAGACTTCATTAATTTTGATGTCCTTACCATAATTTTGTCTTTTTTACTTTGAGAGCCATAATTTAGGTGTGAAAGAAGGTAGTATTTATAAGATAGGGTAATAACCTATGAGAATTTCAAATATTTATTATCACTTAGGTCCCATATAATGGGTGATAGATACATATCCCCACCCCAACCTAAGTCAAAACTATCTTGTGTGTGTATTCATTACTGGGGGATGTGATTAGTTCATTTCCTTGTTTCCCCCTCTTAATCCAACCCACTGACCAAAAACTAATCTCTATAGTTATAGTAAGGACCTGGCCACCCAGCTCTAGAAACTCAATTGACCCCTTCTTTTTTATATAACACATCCCTTATAGGATCATATACCATGTCTATGTGGAAAATTAGTTCCATGCTTGCTTTAAGTTCATGAGCCTCATTAGAAATAAACTAAATTTATTTCAACATGTCTTCTTGAGATAGATCCTGACCACTCTTTAATTTATATTTTAGGAATAGATTAGATTCATATTCATCATATTGTATTTAATAAAGTGTTACCAATCCTACCAAATGGGGATGTTTTATCTTGGTGTTGCAATGCAAGAATGACTCAAACTAGGGATTGTGTTTAGGCTTCCAATATTAAGTAAACTTCTGGGGGGGAACCTTCAAATGGGAATAGTTTGTGTATGTGTCAAACATTTTTAAAATTTAAACATCTTAATGATATTTTTTTTAACATCAATTTGTTACTCCAAGGACCCACTCAAATATTGGATAAAAATTATTTCTCAAATCCTTTCCTCTAGGTCAAGGAAGATGTAAATACAAGCATTTAATGAGAGGACTCCTTCACTAGTAATTAAATAAATGCAAATAAAATCATAAATCATTGATCTAATACTTTTTATACATACTTAATTCCAATACTTCAATTATATTGCATACATTTATATCCATACTAGAAATCACCCATGTTTAGTCATAAGAAGGTTGAAGCTACAACACCACTCTTGAAGCTAGAGACTGGCATACTCTAGCATCCCAGGTCTTTCATCCAAAATTTTAAGTTTGTTTTCCTTAGATAAGCACAAGATCACAAAAAAAAATTTGGGATTAGGCTAAGGGTGATTTCTTATCCCTAAGTGGAGGCTTCCCAAGATTCCATAGTACTAACTGTAGGCTATTTTCCTTAAAATTTCCCAATTATGCCCTTGGCCTTCATTGAGTTTAGATATTCCATGAAAATTGCACTATCAAAAAATAACATATTTGAGGGTGGAATTGGAGGGTACCATTCCAAATATTGATCCAATTTTTAGTTTTAAAGAAGCTTTGAGGGTGTTCCCTCAGCGATGTGCTTAGGTGGAATAAGCTTATTATGCCCAAGGGGATGTATTCGACACCAAATGTAACATTAGTTGGATGTTTCCCTAATTATATTACTATCAATTGATAGTCCTAATCACTATCCAACAAATATTAATCTTCATTCCATTATTGGTCATCTTGGATCCCATTCATAAGATCCTATTTTGAGCTATTGGCTAGTTAGGTGGATATTGTCACAGTGTTATTGGTATGATTTTTTTACATCTACTTCTCATGCGAGCACATCATATTGAATTTATTGTTATTTTTTTTATCTATGCCATCACATTCAATAAATATTAATTAAAAACAAGTTTATAATTACAAATATTTATTTATTAAAATAGACCAAAGGGTCATTGATTCAAAGATTGAGATTCAATTTGAAAATCTAGTTCAGAAAGAATCTTCTACCAAAAATGCTAAAGTCCTTTCAAAGGATAAATATAGATCTTAATGGGAGAAATTATTTTATTATATATAAATATAAATTATATTTATATGGGAATAAATCGACAAACTACAGGTAAAAATAATATATGTTAATGTTGAATGTTAATCAGTGCTCCTATCATTAAATCTAGGCTAGCCAGAGCATCATATTTTTTACACTTATTAAACACTATGAGCCCATAAGGGTTAAAAGAATACAATATCATTGATAGGATTTAAATTTATTATCAATTATATATTTAACAAATAAAATGTATATTTTTCATAAAACATAAATAAAATAAGGAAAACGATTAAAATTTTCACAAACTTGGAAGATAACCCTATAATTTCAAAAAAATAGGTTTGTGGGAACATAATTTGAGGCTAATAATATAAATGGAGAGCATAATTGATGTAAACTTATATTTTATTCACTAATTAATATTGATTTATTTTCAAAAAAACATTATAATTCAATCAATTTACACCAAAAACACACTTGGAATGAAATACTAGCTCATTTCCTCTCATCTAATATGATGCTTACACCTTGTGACACTATGATGCTTATAAATGTTGGATTTAGAGCTAAATCATACTAATATTTTTCAAAATATATCATTTAGTTTTTTATTTTAATATAAATTGAACTATATCCATATCACTATTAAACTATAACTATAAATTTCATCACATTGGAAGAACTCTATTTAGCTATTACAAGAATATTTACTATTTTATCTAAAGCTGAAAGATAATTTTAGAGTTTATTGTACATCAATAAATTATAATGTTTTAAAACTTATTTTTGATTTTATTTTTTGTAACATTAACCATGAAATATATACATGAAATTTTAATTTTGTCTATAACTTATTATACAAACTATACATGGCATTCAATACTACTTACCAACTCATGTGCATTATAACTTTCAATCACTAAATATTTAAAATAAAATGATGGTATGATATGCACTTATAATATTAGAATTATACAAAATATTTAATATTATAATTAAGTATAATATCATGTATATCAACACAACACAAAATATATTGGAAGGCCAATATGCCCAGATATTTAATATACTTAGAAATATAATAATACCCTTATTGTGGGGTAACACCTTACAAATCCTTTAGGATAAAATAACTCCAAAATTACACTTTGTGAGGGAAACCTCTAATATCTTTATAATATATAGAATAATCAACTTTTATTTGATATATTTTACAAAGTTTTTCCTCTATTTTATATATAACTCTATAATAAATAATGGATAGGTAACCAAATGGAAGTACTAATTTTAAAAGTTACTCATTTGACCCAATACAATTAACACATACAACTAACTAATGGGGATACATGTCATATTTTGGCATATATATCAGCCCATATACATGATATTATCATATCATTATGTACATAGCATGCCATACATCCTTAAAATGTTTTGTCACTAAAATATGAGAAGAAATCAAATAATGAGTGTGCTTTAAATCATTTTACACCTGCTTCCATGCTTGATTAGCCAACCATTCATATTTTATCTTTGTAATTGATAGTTCTCCAAATTTTATTATAGATTCCACTATGTTACTATGATTCCATTCATTATCATATTTTTACCTCTTTCATGTCCATGCATAATGATTCTTCTTATGTTTCCATGTTCCATAACCCATTGTGTTATTCTAATCTCATGCATGATAATATTAATTATGATTTGGATTTTATGCATATCCATAGTGATTTACAATCTTAATATGGACACTCTACATGATGGGACATATAGTTAGGAGGGATCCTAACCATGGTAAGGGATAAATTTTTAGCATACCTAAAAAAATAGAAGAATATTAACATTATATTTAATAGGTCACTCTCCACATGAAAGTTTAATGTGACATATGTCAAAAAACCATAAAATCGTAACTTTATCTTACTTCAAATGTTCAAGTTCAGTGGTATGTATCTAGTTCATTGATTTGGAAAGGTGTAGTGTTGGGTTTTATAGATTGATTGAAAGACTACTTGAAAGAACTACTTGTTGAGATTGAATAAGACCCATTTTATTGTTTTATTATGACCAAATTCCAAGTCCATGATAAAATCAGTGGCCTTTGTGAATTTCAAGTATCAAATGATATTGAAGAATATGTGGATATATGGAACTAGTTGTGTGATAAACTCTAGAGAGATAATTTTATTATAAGAGAGATTTAATTTGGTTGAGAAAGTTGAAGACAAAAAAAATCATCAACCAAAAACACTCTCAACTAAATAATTTATAGTTGGGGTATACCATATTAGTAGTTTAATATCCATGATCTTGTGAAGGGTAAAATATATCTTTTTGGGTATTATACTCGGTGAAAATTGGGTAAGAGATATTATCATACTTGAAAAAAATTATGCCAGCCATAAATTTTTAGTTTAAGCGAATGGATGAAGTCTTCCATTAATATTGTCTACCTCCCTAATATGATCATATTTTTTTGTATATTTAGTTTAAATTCTAAATAAAGAGTGGATTTCATGGTTAATTCTATAATTAAAATAACTGAGATGTTGATGAAGGTGTCATGATAGAATGGTATAAAGATCTAAGAGAAGGAACGTAACCCAACTAATAAAATACTATAAGGTATATGGGTGATATTATAAAAAAATGAAAGATCCTGAGCTAAAGAGATTAGACATCATATTGATTAATAAACCTGAGGCTAATGCTTCACTAGATCAATGATGGAGACTAAGGAAATAAATTCTTCACTAATACCCTCAAAATAAAACATAAGAGAAGATATTAACCATGATTTTAATATACATTTATAAGGTTGACTCTCCATACAAAGAGATCAAGGATTATTTCCTATCCATTTACAAAACCTCATCAAGAGTGAGAAAGTGTAAGGGTTTGAAGAGGAAAACATACAAAAAATATGATAAACTACATCTGTTACATGTTTGAGGATTTTGAAGGTAACCTAAATTATTCCTTGACAATGGAGGGGTTGGAAAATGTTCCCAATGGAAAATTTCAAGCCCCTTTGCTATCATGAACTCCCTATAGATTAATTAAAAGTGATATGGGATAAAAATATATTTTTCATTATATGCATGGATCTAGAAGGAAAACACTATTTTGGAAATTTAATCAACCCTTCATTATTAGATTGAATCCAAAATGCAAAAACATTCCTAAAATAAAAGATTAGACATTTTAAACCTTAGAAATTTTTTCATACAAGATTATAGATAAGGTTAATATTTCATACAAGATTATAGATAAGGTGTAAATTTTTAAAATTAATCATGTCAATGAAAGTATGGCATATTCAAAATGGTCAAGCTCATTTCAGGTATAATATAGTCAATAATTTGACCATGCCTTTGGACACTAACAAGTTCTCTAATCATAATTGAACTTGATATGGCATACAACTAGATTATATGCCCTTTTGTCTTTAATATGATCCATAAAAAATTGAAAACATCATTCAGTGATGCTTCAACAAGAGTAGTGGTCAATGGGTCCTTAATATTCCCTATTAGAACCCAACTAGCATGTCCAAAAACTAATTAACCTTTTTATTCCATGTAATAAGGCAATCTAATACAAATGGAGAACCCATTATAAATAAAATATGTTAGTGTGAGCCTTTGGATAGTCAATACTTCATCTTGTTTAAGACACTAAGTCAATGATATTGATTGAATATATTTTAAAAATAATATAATCCAATCATAATAGAGCATATCACACTTGAGCATTGAATTCTCAAACATGTACATTATAATAAACATGATAACAAAGTCAAGATTGGGAATAGTTAATCTTCAATAAATGTTATATGAATTCAAGATGAATGTAAATAATTATTTATTATATCACTTAATTTGTACTTGAATCATGACTATAAGTTTTATGTTTGCCTTATTTGAATTTATAGATTTGTAGATGATATTTATGGATTATATAACACCTTAGTCTTGTGCACTTGGAAAAATTAGACCTTGGTTCTTCCTCTTAGTTATTGACCTTTCTTTCTTTTAGAAGTCTTGAATCTATTATATCTTATGAAATTTGGCCTATACCTTGGTCTGACCAATCTTATGCTGATGAACCAAACCTCTAATATTACCAAGAATGCATAAAACTTTCTTATCTTCCACTTATACAAGTTATGAACTTGTACCTACTTTATTGTTCCCTAAACACTAACATATCAAATAGATATGTACATTGATGCAAGTTTCCTACTTTGACGTGAGTTTCATATGCCCTAAAATCATCTAATTTTAAAATTAAATGTATCCTAATGGTCAGTTGAGGTGCTTTCATGCAAGGTATTTTTGATAGGAGTGGTATATATTTAAAATCACTCCTCATTCATTCCTCACCTAGAAAATTCTTACCTATTCACCAAGAATCTTATAGAAGTCATTCAATCAATCACTTAGGTGACCAAATCTTCATTTTTTATATTTTTCTCATATTATTCATAGGGACAACATATACACAGGTTTGAAGTACTAAAGGAGTAGCCCAAGAGCTATATTTTCCAAGTTATATATCTTGGGGTAAATCAAAGTTTAACAAAGTAAAAACTTAATTCATATTAAACTCATGAATACACAAAGATATTAAACTATAATATTATTCACTCTAGATTATATATATATATATATATATATATATATATATATATATATATATATATATATATATATATATATATATATATATATATATATGAGATTAAAAATATATAGGAAGATACTTTCCTATAATTGGGGAGATAAAATATCCACCAATATCTCACCCGAATCTCCCTCAAACTAACAAACCACTATGTTAATACGAGATATATTGTTAACTATTAATATTATATCCATGTAACAAACTAACCCATAATATAAACCTATTAACATATTATTATTTATTAAATAATAATTATGTTATACATTAATAATGTGAACACCACACCTCAACATTCACCCCCTTGTGAAAATTATTAATACTATTTACACCCCCTTAATGTGTGCATGGGGAGAATATACATCTTCAAGATCTGGTCCAAATAGAATCATATGCTAATGAATAATTTTAGGTCTGCATACTACTATTTGAATCTTATTGTCTGGATCTTGCTACACATGACCACTAAAATGTAAAGTAACACATTCTGTATTTAATCCATGTGACTAAAATAGATGTGTCACTAGCTAATCATCTTCATAAATAAGTAAGGTAGTTAGAGGATCTCTACAGTCAAAGGATTTTTGTAGTTATTTTCCTTACTATACAGTTTTTTTTTCACATTCCATTATATCTACACTCTCCCTTTTCTCCCAAAAGAATTTCAAAACTAGTAGGGGTATGAAAACAAACACAATATTACAAAAATAAATATAATGAGGAATAAATCTTCATTGTCATTTTATGCATCCTCTATTAATGTTTATTTCCACCCAAACAAACACAACATAGATGGTTTCCACTACCACTGAATAACTATCCTTGGTATTATCCAATTTGGCACAAAGCACACCACACCAAAAAAAGAGAAAAAACACGCCATGCTAAAAATAACACATCACACAAAAATGTCACCAGATCATTTGGGCCCCATCATTGGTGACTGATGAGAAGACATGAAACCTCTAGCCTCTATTTCCTCCATCCTCCAATGTAGGAAGCAAATTAATTTTTTTGTAAGTGCTTGATATATTTTCATGTAGTCAAACATTGACATTTTCATGGTCAAACATCCTCTTGCTCAATGTCAGCCTCATATCTAGCTTCAAAATCATTTTGAATTTTGAATTCTTGATTTTGCATATTTTAGACATCAATTTCCATTGAAAGTGCATCTATTATAATTTTAACAAAAGATTTTGATTTTTCCTCAGTTTTAATTTTAAAAATTTATAACATTATAGGAAAAACTAAATAGACTCTTATGAATTTTTAACAAACCTATATTTAAACTAACTTTTATAGACATTTACAAATAAATAGTTTAGATTTATTTGATCATATCTTATATAACATATAATATACATTCAAAATGACTAGAGACTTCTCTAATTGCATTGACACTAACTACTAGACACTTTTTAATTTTTACAAATAACTTTAAAAAAAGTGACATTAAACAAAACCAAACTTAATGTTTACTAAAGACTTAAACCATATAACTAAATGTATATGTTTACTTTTGATGACATAAAAAATGAACATATAGTGAGTTGTTTACATGAGTTAAAAGGATGAGCTCCACATGTTGCTAGAATTGAAAGCCAATTTAATCTACTATGCCTTTGTAATCAATTGATGAGCATGGACATAATTTATTTAAATAAGTTTCAAGCATATTTATATTTGATTGTATCCAAGGAAAATATAGGATCAATTAATAATAGTAGTGGAAATTGATGCCAACTCCACACACGTAGAAATCTAGTTGAACCAATACTAGCAGTGAATGCCAATACATAGATCAAAATTTCACAGTCTTCTATATCTGATCTCACATTGAGAATGAAAATTTTCCATGCACTCAAGTCTACATGTGCTAAATAGGATCACTTCATATATCTTCACTATCAATGTGAAATTCCAACATATATTACTCAATTAATAGATATTTATATGACGGTAGGTAGATCTCAATGCTATTATCAAGAAATAGTTCTTATAACACTATCAAGAAATAAGAGACATCATATCTCCTTCAAAATCATCCTATGTTTTAAACAAATCTTAATCAATTATGATAAAATGCCATAGCGGAGACTACAGGTTAGTAATGGATAACTAAAGCAATTAGATAAGATGAATTGCATAGGTATGAATAGAAATAAAGTAATTTCTACTTCCACCATAATTCTTCTAGGAGTACATAGTTCTAATCATTAAAAAAATTGCCTTCAACAAATTGTCTATTCAACATAGATTCTAAAATAAAAGGAGAACATAGTTTGGGATAATATAAAATGAAGCAATTTCCCCTCCAAGTCATTTATTTTTCCATCATAGGGATTTCCTTCTCTAATACCAGATCTTTTTGTAAATCAAAGTTTGACACAACAAAAACTTAATTCATATTGAACTCATGAATACATAGAGATATTAAACTATAATATTATTCACTCTATATTTTTTCTATATGCAAAACCATATAGGAAGATTACAAATATATAGGAAGAGACTTTCCTATAATTGGGGAGATCAAATCTCTACCAATATCTCACTTGAATCTCCCTCAAACTAACAAATCCCTATATTAATATGAGATATATTTTTAACTATTAACAATATATACACGTAACAAACTAACCCATAATACAAACCTATTAGAATATTATTTTTTATTAAAAATTTATTATATTATACATTAATAATGTAAACACCACACCCCAATAATAAGTTAGATCACTATTGTACCTACATTCCACATATTTCATGATTCACACACTAGCCAACACATAAGGGAGAACCACATTATTCTAAATCCCTCTTCATAGTATTAGCTATGTAGGTAGTGCTCATTGACAAAGGGGTCTTTGGGGTCAGCTCGACACCATGTGTACACTAACCCATTTTTCCCAAGGTCACTATGAAGGTGAAGATATAGGGTTTTATAATTTCATAAGTAATGACAATCCATGACCCAAATTTCAATGCACCAAGGTGAAGCTATAGACAAACCCAAAAGCATCAAGGTGGTCACATCTTTTTCTAATAGGTATTTCATTTAGGACACATGCATCAAGTTTAGATAGTAGCATCTACACAACCACCCTAGTTTGATCATAGTGTCTACATATCAAGAGGCACTCAATCTAGAATTTGGTGATTATTCTAGAATCTTCTTCTAATATACTTATTCCTAGTTTAATATTTAGAACTATGTTAGAATCAGAATGAGTGAAGTATATTATTTCTTTGTCATTTCCATATCTAACATAGTTTTACATACTATTTTTATCATATCTTAGTTTAATGAATTCAACATATGTTATATATGAGTTTAGAATCTAATTAGCCTACTATAGAGATGGTTTATAACCTTTTTAGCTTAGAGTATATTTATCCCCTTTAACCCTAGATTCCACACATAAAGATTTATTGAGACTGATTCATGTAAATGCAAAAAAAAATCTAGTATAGGGCTTCCAATCTTCTTAGGGTTTCAACTTATTGTAATATATTTTTAGGTCTAAAATTTTACCCTAGGGTTTTACTCTCCTCTAGTTAAAAAGGTTTTGTGTGCATATTATTACAAGTGGATTATTCCTTGATTGGCACATTTCAACCTCTAAACAGATCTATTTTTAAATTTATAAGATGTATTTTTTACTCATGTTAGTATACTAAAAAAGCAAATTGCCAAAATTTGGTACAAAATTTTCAATTTTTGTAATTTATTATTTTTAGTAAATATTGAAATGTAAGGCAAATGGTGTACTTATTTTGCATTTAATTCTAGGTTTAATAAAAAATAATATTTTATTAAGCTTTCATATCTCTAAAATAATTTCATATTTTATCAAAATTGTTGGTTTTTATTATGAATATTCTATGGTTTTTCTTGTGAAGCATTCCACATTATTTGGAATATTTATTATTCATAATAGATCCACAGATGTTTTTCATAATTATTTTAATATAGACAAAACACTTTTTTTGTTTTAAAAAATATTATGTGGACTATATAAATTTATCATTTTACTATTTTTACTAAATTTAGACTGATAGGTTGTACATTGTACTTTTGTTTCCCTATTTTTTTAGGTTCATCTCATTTCCTATTTTTTATAGAAAAAATATCTCATATTTTCAAAAAATGTAGCCAATAGTTTGAAATTTTTATATCCTTATTTTATCATGGTTGATTTCTCCTTAGCATTTGTATGTCTTTCTTATCATATTCTCATATCAACTTTAGTTCTAATGGTCAATACTTAGGGAATAATTCCAAAGGCATCAATCATCCTAATTCCACATCTTATCAGAATGACCATCAATGATTGGGATGTATTGGTAATACTAATGGAAATAATTTGAAAAGGTATATCCATTTTGTTAATGAACAAGAACCTATAAATCTAAGAAAATGCAAGGAAAATGAATAAAATGATAGATATCTCTTGCATAAACAACAAAAGGAACAAAACATGATAATAGTGGAACATTTACCAAAATAACAAGACATGTGTCTAAAGGATAATGTAAAATGTGTGCCTTTATATGAAGAAATTAGTAATAATTCCTAAAACTATAAAATCATTTAACCTTGCATAGATGGCAAGTCAGATCAAAATATCATAGTTGACCCAACTTGTGAATTTAATATATGTACTTGGGAATTCTTTACACTTTTGGGATATAGCCTAGAAAACATGGATAAAGCTACTACATATGATTTGTGTGTTTGATATATCCAATATATCATCACACTTGGATCAAAATCATGATCCATTGTACTACATATTAGTCCATTTTTGACCAAATGTAATGCCAAACTTAGAAAACCATGACTATAAGAAACAAAAGAAAATATCTCTCAAGCAAAGACAACATTTAAAATCTTACCAAAAAAGTTTAATACACTTTATGATTTTGCTATGTATGCATATGACACATCTCATTCAGGATGGGTTATCAATTCAACACAAATCGATGATTCTCATCCATTAGATGGGATCATAGGGTGGTATTTATAGTTTTAAATATTTCAAAACACCAAAAAAATAATAACACTCAAAAATCCAAAAATATTTTACCATAAACATACTCTATTGGCTCCTTGGCATCTATGTGTTAGTTGTATGTTGATGGATGGAATATTAGTTTCTTCTACATACACATGTGTGTCATGCCTCTACTTGAGTGTGATATAGGCATACACAAATACATGATATATTCTTATTTTTGATGTTTTACCTCCCTTATACTCATGTCATGTGGACATTAGGAGCATACACTTTCTTTAGTCTTAATATACATAGGTTATATGGTTTGATGATCACTTTATGTTATCATGTTTTGAGCTCTTATATGTACTTACACATGCCTTTATTCATGATTATATTTTTTACAAGGTAATTGATATGATATGCATTGGATGCTTTTTTATAGCACAAATGATCATGGGATACTATGGTATGTTTATAGTGGTGTAGTAATCTAAAATGTAATTTTAGTGCAATAAGTGTCACTTGAGAGCACCTTGTCCTAGCTTTACCCTAGACCTATTTTAGGGCCTATTTTGATCCTTTTTCACCTTTTGTGTAATCCCAACCCATTCTCAGATATAATAAAAGAAATACTAATCCATCCCCTAGGCACCCTATCCCATTATTCACCAGATTCTACTACTTGGACATTAACAAGGCTCTTTAGACTCTTATGAATTGCACTATTGACCTAGGGACTATGCTAGTTTCCCTTGGCTAATTACTCCATGAAAGGATATATTTATGTTCCCCAAAGTAAACTTAAGGTTGGCCTAGACCTATTTTACATGTTGACAAGCACTAGAACACTATATACACCACTTTCATTCACTTATCCACTAGATGGAAATTAGATGCAAATACTCATAAACTAACACAAAAATAGTAGTGTAAATCAAGGTCATTGATCCCTATTATACCCTAATTCTACATACACCCATTTAAAATATCCTATATCTTATATTACTCATATTCTTAGTCTTAATTCACACTCAAATCACTCAAATTGGCACTAATGCTAGCATTCACTTGTACTTACACAATCATTTAGATTGGGAGAACTAACTCAGGCTTGATCCCCTTTTGAGGTATTGGTATGTATGAAACACTTAGCACATGGGGTGTTGAGGTCATACCTAGTCAACCTTAATAACACCACTTTTTTTCTTCTTATGCTCCTCTAATACTCTACCAAACATGGAAGCATAGGGTTTTGCATTGAAATCAGTCAAAATAGGTAATAGATAATGAACCAACATCCATTTACACAAGCACAAGCTCTCCAAAACTAGGTGAAGATATACGTATAAGTTCATTATCCTTACTTGCAAAATGACACTACCATTCCCTATAGGAAACTAACATGGTACACTATTGTCTAAAGGATTGTGCTACTGATCCAGAGGGTTTATGACTCCCATTTATAATTCAAAACACCTTACATAGTTCTTATACTAAGTTTTAGCTTGTCACTTGTCTATTTCAATAGGTTTATAGCTAAGTACATCTCTTATAATTCATTTTGTAGTTATAGAATAATTAGAAAAGTCAATTATTGTACAAATTAGTGGTTATAATTATTAAAAATTTATTCCCTAATTTATTATTCTAGAACTTTAGTAACCTACAGTTTTACATTCCATAAAACCCTTAAAATATAAATCATTTGGTGAACCTGACTTACTTCGAATAAAATACAAAACCTAGCCATAAATTCTCTTAGGGTTTATATCCTTTTATTTTCTATGCTCAGTAATTAATTTCAAAATCTTAGATTTGATTCATTATTTTATTTTTTCAATCTGTCATAGATTTAATTTCTTAAACAATTCAAAATATAAATTTTTTATTTTCCTAATTTCTAGCCTACAATGGCAAAATTAAATAATGGGTTTGATGAGACTAATAAGAAACATTTTCAATATTTCATCTCTAAACATATTGATATGTAATATGACCTCATTTGTATTATTCAAGGAGAGATCCTAAAATCCACTACAGGTCAATCTTCCAACCACATAAATAATAATACTATTACACCTACTATAGAGATAACTTAGAATCTATGATAACCAGATACAACTAGCCAACCCTCACTAGTGGCACAAACTCTTGTAGCTAGTACACATCCTTCCTCTTCAGATGTATAATCCTTTTGATGAGAGATTAATTTTATATAGTCCAAGGTGTCACATATTTAATAGGGTTCTACTACACCAACTTATGCCTTGGATTCTCATATGCTACTACATACACCTTTGGCATAATATCTAATGGCAACTCCTTTTCCCTCTAGAAATGTGGTACCCAAGCTTACATAGCGTGAACCATATCATCTTATCTATGTTTTTCATGCAACATGTGTTGAGTACATGTCCAATGATTATATCCTAACTAATTTGTTCCCTTGTAGTTTAAAATACTATGCATTACAATGATTCCATGATATTCATAATAAGTCCATCACAACATTTAATCTACTATAAAATATGTTCTTGTCATACTTTTCAATCAATATTAGTGATAAGGTTTTATACACTCAAGTTGCACAACTCAAGCAAAAATCTAATGATCCAATACTTGAATATAACTTGAGATATAAAACTATATTATCAAAGATAAATATCCCCATAGTAGATAGATAACTCCATGACATATTCAAGTAGAGTTTATTATCATCAATATTGTTCAAAATTTTTCCATCATTCATAGATCTATGCCATATAGTGAAATAATATGACATCAAGGTTGTCTCCATGGGAAAATTAAAGTACAAAACTAGATTAGATTAAAATAATAAGACTTCCAATAAGTCCCCATATAAGGTGAGGTCCACTAAAAACAATAATAACCAAAATAAAATGGCTAATAAAAATTTAGATCTATCTTCTTGCATGGTCTTATCAGATCTGCCAAGGATAACTTTCAAAAATATTCCCAAATATCTAGCATGTGTTCTCCAATAACTCTTGGAATGTAACAACATATCTCTCCCCCCATCAAAGAGGTTGATACAACTAGGCTTCTTCCAAAGAGTTATGATGGAAATGAATTTTATAACTATCATAAGGCACTAGTCCATATTATAGGAAGATGCATCAACCTATTAAATAAGGTATAATATCTGATAGTTGCTAATATTATTGATGTCAGCACTCCTATAGAAGCTTCCAAAGCATAACCAATGAAATAAAAAACATTAATAATATATTTAGATCCAGCTCTAAAGAATATAGATAATGAGATAGTAGGAACTTTAGGTGATCATTATAATTATTAGGCACATACACCAACAACATCATATCATACTCATATGATGGATACCCACCCTCTTAATAAAATCAGTGGTGTGTACCATACTACAATTATAGATATACCTCTCATCACTTTCTTAGAGTAGGAAATCATTCATGATGACTCAAATTTATATGCACTCTTTATAAAATCTTAAATTAATCATCATCCTATTCAAAGTGTCATGGATGATAATGGATCAAACACTAACATGTGTATTATTACACTTGTATAACACTTGGTTTATTCAGAGTAGTATATTTCTTAGATAGATACAATTATTCATGGCTTCAATGGCCATGTTCAGAGTACCATCAAGGAGATAATATTTCCATTATAGGTTTGTCCTGCACGTGTGGCCACCATATTATTAGTGGTACCTAGTGCTATTAAATTTTACATGCTATTGGGTAGGCCTTGGATATAGTGGCTTTGATCCATTACACCCACCATACATAGATGTCTTAAATATATACCTGTTAATTAGGTGGTTATAGTTGAATGCCTTCCATATGATTATTATTTACCTATTCCATAACTAGTTACATAATAGAAAACAATTATATCTCTTAGCATAGATTTTATTAGCACACCTTTGATATCAGTTGATCCGCCAGTGTAGGTGAGGTCTACTTCTATAACATTACCATGTACACATAGTCTTTGATAGAGACCTATATTAGAGAGACCCCTATGTCAAATACATGTTGTATATTCTCAAGATCATCTATCTACCCCATTATCATCTAGATAAATGTTAAAACATAGATCACCCATGTAAATCGCAACTTATTCTACTAGATGGGTCCCCAAGAACCCCATAGTTCATAGTCCTATTTAGTCAACTCCATAGATTCATAGCCCCACTCCATAGGTAGTTTCAACAATAGATTACTCAATACATCTGGTTGATAGATATAATATACTTCTTTTCATAATGTGAACAATAATTTTTTCCTTATTTGATATATGACACCTTTATAGTGAGTCTCTTTCAAGACTATTCAATTAATATGTTCCTCTCTACTTGTACATAGTTTCTCTTCCCTTATTCTTTGTATATAGTTTAATTTTCATGTTTATTATATATGACTTATACTAAAAAAACATAAAAATAATATAACATATTAAAAAACACAAAATCATTCAAATACTTGCATAAAAAAATAAATTTTAGATTGTATACATTTCCATGTTTACATTCCTTCTATTTATTATGTATTACATATGCTATCTATGCTAGTATAGTTGGTTTTATCATATATACATTATTTTAGTGTTCTCTTTAAGTGTTTTTTAGATAATTATAGGACTCAAGTCCTATACATAGATATAAAATTTCTACTATCTACCCATCGATGGAACATATGCAGAGACACAAATTCAGCATTGATACATTCACCCATTTGGGGCATCATACTACACAACTTCTATCTAATAGGTTATATATTTATATACTCCACATCATAGATTCAAAATTTATTATATTTTGATATTGATCATCTTATACCACTCAATTTTTTTTGACTACCACTACTATAAACTCAACTTATGTACATGTTTGCTCTTATACATATTTATACCACATGTTCATGCATACTTTCATTTCTAGCATTCCTAGTTTATATTTGATTATGCCTCTTTGCTTATACATATATTTGAGTTCATTTGAATTTGCCATTGTTTTATGTCACTAAAAAATTTCATTTTGTTACATGTATGCTTTTTACATGTGCCCATGTCCTTATGTGTGCCTTCCTGATTGTGTATGCAGAGATTTCAACATGTTCTTCCATGTGGCTCTAAGCCAACCTTGCTTTCTCTATTCATATGTTGACATTTTAACATATCTTTATATGTTTTATCTTTTTATACTTAGTGACATGTGCCAATGTACCTTGTATTGGGGCCCCTTGGCCTACTTTACATGCCTCATGTATTTCTATGTATGCTTTCATGTACAAGTCATGGCCGTGACACTTGTTTCTCACTTGTTACAATAACATCTAGTTTTTTATGCCATGAGGGACCTCATGCATCTCCCCTTCCTCCTTTGGTCCCTTGATGGACATCATGAACCATCCCCTTAGATAAGTTTTTATATTATACTCAAATTTATTGTTGATATATATGGTTAAATTATTCTATATATCTTGACATCCTTATGAATGATAGATCTAACATACATCATACATTACCAACTTATTCATAGATTATTTTACATTCTAATATCATGTATCCACACTATATTGGTTTATCATGCATATATCATATGTTTTCAATCTAACACATTAGATGAATAGCTTATATTTTGAGGACAATTATTACATAGGTTTAGTAAATCCCCTTAAAAGAGGGGAAATGCATAGGGGTTTGTCACAGAGATCAAACCATCCTAATGTAATTATAACATAATTTTCAATATGCAAACATATAATATAAATCTTAGATTGAGTAAAACATCGTGAAAAATAGTCACAACCAGATTAGTCTTAGTTTTGCATAAAAATTACCTTTTTGGTCAATAGTGCATCATAAAAGACACTAGTGTAGTGTGATATAGAAAAAGAGACTACACTACTATTTAGTATCCATAGAATCATAAAATTCTAGAATTTAAAAAAAGTTATAACATGTACATTTTAGTTTTGTATAGTTTTAGTAAAAAATTATTAGATAGGCTCAATATATACTCAGTTTTCACATAGATTACATAGGTTTTGCTCATATTGGGGGCATCATGCTTGGCATGATCACTCTTTTTTCAATTTTTAGATAATCAAACACATATCATTATGACTCATTATAGAATTTATATGCACATATATCAGAGTTAGGGGTATGTGCACAACACATTGGTCCCTTATGTTTAGTTTGACACCAGTATTATTAGATGGAATGGAAACTCCATGTCATTATCCATAGTAATACTCTATAAACCATTTCCACCTAGTTTTCACCATATTTATGCCTTATTACATTTGAAATGGTTGGAATTACTAAGTATTCCCTAAGCTACATTTCTAAGTACTCAAGTAACCCCTAAGTATTTTTACATTTTAGAGTTTACAGGTGGACTTAGATCCATAATATATAATTTTAGTTACATCACAAAATTGTATTCATATTAAACAATTTTAGTTACATATGCCTCTACTGCACATGGATAGGAAATGATGGAGTCATAGCCTATATGAGTTATTGAACCACCTTCATAAGAGAAATTGGATAAGCCATCAGTCCAATCCAAGTTATTCATAAGTTATGATCCACCGATTAGGGGTGAGAAATGATGGATTCAAAGCTAGATTGAGTTATTGAGATACCCACACATGAGGATTGAGAAAACCATCAACTCAATCCAATTTATTCACTATTTGATGACTATCTATACACATAAACTAGGGTTTAAGACTAGTTCACATACCCATCCAGGTATATTAATTCCTTTTCTCTTTTTATCACCTCTTTACTTAGTTTTGTATTTAATTTTAATGTATCTTAAGTAAGGATTTATTCCGTCATGTTTCATTTTCAAGGCATGTAATGGATCATGCTTCACAAACTCAAACTTAGATTCATAGGCTTCACCTCTTAGGTAAGTCCATGTATGTTTCTTTTCCTTTATCCTAGTCATTTAAGTTTGATATATTTTTAGAATAAATGGGTGGAAAATGTAGTCATCTAAAATGTCATTTTAGTGTAATGAATATAGCTTGAGACCACTTTATCCTTATTTATCCCTATACCTATCTTAGGTCCTCTTTTGATCCTTTTCCAACTTTTGTGTAGGTCTAACCCATTCCTATACATACCAAGACTATAACTAAGCCATACCCTAGGCACTTACACCCATTATTCACCAACTTCTACCACTTGGACATTAGGACAATCCTTTAGACACTAGTGTACTATGCTATTAACTTAGGGACTACACTAGCATCCATTAACCCCTTACTCACATAATGGATATCTTTTCATTCCCCAAAAAAACTTAGAGTTAGCCTTGACCTATTTTACATCTTGATAAACACTAGAATTTTATATATAGACCACTTTCATTCACTTATACACTAGAAGGAAATGAGATGTAAACACTCATAAATAAAAGTGTAAATCAAGGTAATTAATCCTTATTATATTTTACTTCTACATACACCCATCTATAACATCTCAAAGATTAGATTACTTAGATTCTTAGTCTCAAGTCACACTCAAATCACTCAAATTAGCACTCATAATAACATTAACTTTTACTTGCATAATCACTTAGATTGGGAGAACTACATCAGGCTTGATCCACTTTTGAGGTATTGGTATGTAGGAAAAACTTAGCACATGGGGTGTTGAGGTCAGGTCCATCCTACCCTGGTAACACCACTCTTTTTCTTCTTATGTTCCTCAAATACCCTAACAAACATGAAGGCATAGGATTTTTCATTGAAATCAATCAAAATAGGGAATGGATAGTGAAACAACATCTACTCACATATGCACAAGCTCCCTAGAATGAGGTGAAGGTATGCCTAGAAGTTCATTATCCTTTATTGAAAAAAGAGACTATCATGCCTTAGAGGAAAGTATCATGGTACACTACTATCTAAAGGACTGTGTTATTGACAAGGAGGGTTTATGACTCCTATTTCTAGTTCAAAACACCCTACATAGTTCTTACACTAGCTTTCAACTTGTCACTTGTCCATTTTAGTCAATTTTTACCTAATTACATCTCTTATAATTCATTTTATATTTATAAAATAAATAGAAAAGTAAATTACTGTATAATTTAATGGCTATATTTATTGTATATCTATTCCCTAATTTATTATTCTATAATTTTAACAACCTATGGTTTTAAATTTCATAAATCCCTTAAAATCTAAGTAATTTGATGAACCCAACTTACTGCAAATATCATCCAAACCCTAGACATAGATGTTATTAGGGTTTATATCCTTTTTTCTTTATTCTCAGTATGTAATTTCAAAATTTTAGATTTGATTCATTATTTTATTTATGCAGTTTTTCATAGATTTAATTTCTTAAAAGGTTAAAAATATATAACTTTTTATTTTCCTACTTCCCAAATTACAATGGTAGAATTTAATAACTAATTTGATGAGACCGATAAGAGACATTTGCAAGATTTCATCTTTAAACATCTTGATATCCAATATGACCGTATTTGTATTATTTAAGGAGAGCTCCCAAAATCCACTATAGGTCAATCTTATAACCCTATAGACAATAATATTATTACACCTACTATGGGGATAACTCAAAATATACAATAACTAATGACAACTAGCCAACCCTCACTAGTGGCACAACCTCTTGTGGCTAGCACACATCCTTCCTCTTTAGATGTATACTCCCTTCAATAGGAGATCAATTCTCTATAGTAAAAGGTATTACATCTTCAATAGGGTGCTACTAGACCTTATTAAGCCTTGGATTCTCATATTCTCATACATACACCTTTGACATAGTATATAATGGAAATCCCTATGCCTTCTATATTTGTGGTACCCAAGATTACTCTATATGATGGTAAGGGTTACCTAGAGCATCATATCTATGATTTTTATGTATCATGTTTATATTATGTGTCTAATTACTAGATCCTAACTAATTTATTCCCTCATAATTTAAAATACTATGCATTACAATGGTTCTATTGTGACAACCCCACTGGTTTTTATTGGAATAGCACAATAATTTAAAAAAATTAAATACACATATTCAACATATATATTACACCATGAGAAACATATCTAGTGATTGTTAACTGACTGTATTAACTTAGTTAACCAAAATGGTTTTTAGCTAATCCATTTAGCTAAGGATCACCATGAAAAAATATAAAAATCATGAACAATACTTAATAACCATAAATAATACATCTCAACATAAATGATATAGTACAAATTTAGCCATATCTGATACAATATTATAGCCTCTACTATAGAAAGTATAATGCATAAATGTTATATTTTTTAGCAACACATAAAATATCTCAAATATTAAAATATGATACAAAGCTCCTCTGAGCAGAGTCTCCACAACTCAGGAGTCTCCATGACTCAAGTATCAATATGTAATCTCAAGTGTAGTCTTAAGTATATTACTCTATTTTGGAGGGTGAGCATCATCTTAGCACTTTTCCACACCAATCACAAACCATAGATCCCCTGCACTATCTCCCAATCAAGGGGATATCCCTCCCTTCACAAATGGATAGATAATGATGGAGAAAGAATATAAAGTAACAAACCATAACCCATATGCCAAAGAAATCTAATACATAATGTGTACCATAAATTAATCCATTCTAATATGATATCATACATATATGAAAAATATTTTAACATATGAAATGACAATGCTTATAAAACATTACTTTGGCCAAAGTTTTTAATAATATATGATCTCTAGTATTAGTCTAATTCATACACACCACTTGATTAGATTACCCCTTATCTTTCATTGATGGTGCTAATTAAGACAATGAAATCCATCCACTACTTAATTAGGGTAATGAATGTGAGATTCAGTAAAATAAATATAATATATAAAATTTAATAGATCCATTCATCATATTTCACTTTAGATAATCAAAAATTATGATACATATATAAATATCACAAAAATTTAGTTAATCCATCAAATGAAGTGAATGAAATCTAATCATCTAGTTTATTATAAATAATAACCAAAATAACAAAAACAATCCTCAATATAAAACACCATTCAGGTAATGTATATCTAGACTACAAGCTACTTTATCCATTAAGTAACTTATAATATTATTTTTCCATGAGATAATATTATAACCCTAGATATTTAAATTGTTCATATTCCACATATAACAATAGCCATTCCATAGATACAATTATGTTCTATAGTTTTTAATCTCATAGATACTATTCATTCTCTATATTTAAACATTATAATGCTTTTATATTAAGTAAATGGAAAAAGTATCAATTATTCATTTTTATTATAATAATAATTATACATAGTTTTATGTATATATATAAATGCATACATACAATTTCGTTACACATACTTCATTTATATAGTACACTACTAAGGTGATATACATTCCCTTTAACCTTAGAGTGTATTGTATATGCGATGTATACAATTAATTTATAAATAAAGGCCTTGCAACCCTTTTCTAATAAACTGAGAGATTGTTATGTCATGATAATTAAATACACAAAAATTTACAAACTAAACTTAGTTATCCAATTAATTATCAAAACTATTAATTATTGACATTCAATCAATCATTCAAGGTTTCCATTTAAAATATAGTTCAAAAAAGCATTAAATGTACATAGTCATTTTCATACTACTCAACTATAGTTTAATAAAACAAACATCAACACACAGTCGATTACCCAGCTTAGGCATCCTTTGTATCCCATCTTAGACTTAGCCAAACATAAACCAATGCAAATATACCTTCAAACTTCCATTTACCTCCAATGGACTTTAAACTCACACAAAGTTTGACTAAATATTCATCAATACACAATTGATGTAAATTTCAAAATCATAATATAAAGTAACATTGCCTTATATTTATTTATAAATTACTAGTTTAAATATTTTCCTCAAGTAAAACACTAACCCTACATTCATATTACTTATCTAAAAATATTTGAGTTACACAAGTGACTCCCCATAAAATATCCCAATTCTATTTTATAATCCATTATAAATATTACAAGGTTTCATAATCTTGATTAAGGATTATAACATAGCTTATGCCCAGTTCAAACACCATCTTCATTTTTAAAATGTATAACACACAGTCATTTATAAATCTAACTATCAACAACACACACACACACACACACACACACACACACACACACACACACACACACACACACACACACACACACACACACACACACACACACACACACACACACACACACACACACACACACACACACCACACACACACACACACACACACACACACACAGAGAGAGAGAGAGAGAGAGAGAGAGAGAGAGAGAGAGAGAGAGAGAGAGAGAGAGAGAGAGAGAGAGAGAGAGAGAGAGAGAGAGAGAGAGAGAGAGAGAGAGAGAGAGAGAGAGAGAGAGAGAGAGAGAGAGAGAGAAATTTAATTAAATGATTGTGTGTGTGTGTACACACACAATCATTTAATGAAATTTGTAATTCATTAAATGACTCTCTCTCTCTCTCTCTCTGTGTGTGTGTGTGTGTGTGTGTGTGTGTGTGTGTGTGTGTGTGTGTGTGTGTGTGTGTGTGTGTGTGTGTGTGTGTGTGTGTGTGTGTGTGTGTGTGTGTGTGTGTGTGTGTGTGTGTGTGTGTGTGTGTGTGTGTGTAATTATATTTAAACTTACAGATTTCATTAAATGACTATATATATATATATATATATATATATATATATATATATATATATATATATATATATATATATATATATATATATATATATATGTATATAGTCATTTTATGAAATTTGATAGCTCAAAATACAAATTAAATGATTGTAGGTATATTTATACATACATATATACATATATATAAATATATAAATGAGTATACCTATATACTTAACTAGTTTTTAACTAAGCATATACTCATTTATATATTTATGTTTATAGATTTAAAACCCTAAAAACCCATATCTTAAATACAAATTTCCATTTTGATTTAAAAGTTGAATGCATATATAGGTTAACTTATCTCATTCTATATTTTCATAAACCCTAAATTAATATATAATAATCTTGTTCAAATTTATTGTTATGAGCCATATTATTTATATACCAATCAAGATAATCTTAATGAAATGAATAGAGGTTTCCAAATGTCTAGAGATGTATAGGACTAAGTCACTATAGTTTGAATGTGGGGTTTTATGGAGGCTGAACCTTCCATAAGGCTCCATAAACAACCCAATTTTTCTAATGAATTAACGAAGGAAAAATAGTAACCATACATTCAGATAAAAACCCATTCATCATTTCATTAATAAATTAAAATACAAAGTTTGAATGTGGGGTTTTATGGAGGCTGAACCTTCCATAAGGCTCCACAAACAACCTAATTTTTTTAATGAATTAACCAAGGAATACTAGTAACCATACATTTAGATAAAAAACCCATTCATCATTTCATTAATAAATTAAATTACGACCAAGCTAGTGAACATATGAATGTCCAAGATAGCTGAGTGAAAGTTCGTTTCACAATTGTTCACCTCTTCTTCACTTTATGCCTTCTTCACTAAAAATGTTATGAACATTTATTTGTGTCATGTCTCTCATTCATAGACCCACTCATCTCTTTTATTTATTTTACGTCCTCTATTTTCCTCTACTACTTCATCATTAATGGTCCATAAAAATTGTTGCAATTCTTTATACCCAGATAGCACACAGTCCACTTGCATGCAAAATATAGTAAACCCCATAATATCCTCTCAAACATCACTTAATTGAAGTCAATGATTGATTATTTACTTAATCATTCTCGATGATTCTCTAAAAATCTCTAATAAATCATATTCATTTCATTTATCAAATCCACATGGTAATGATCAAACCATAATTGACCACCCCAAGTCATATAAGTCAAATAATCCTTATATTCTATGCAGGACTTTTAAACCAGTTGTGGACTAATGTATTTCCCCTATGAAAAGACTAACATAATGAAATCATATAACCTTGGAAACTATGCATAACAAGGCTTATAGTTTACATTAAATGGTATTCAAAACACATATATAAAATAATTACAATGATTTATAAAATTATTTAATAATTAACATTAATATATCTAATTATATATATGAATATAAATATTTAAAACACTTAGCTTATCCAATATATTCCCTTTAAAACAATGCTATTGTATTTCAAAAATATAATGTAGTTATCATAATAATAATCTTTAATTATTATTATCTAACTTCTATAGTTCAATTATTGATTATTGAATCTATCAAAACATCATAATGTTTTACTATTTGGCTAAACATAATAAGAAAAATATATACATAAACACAAATAATTTTTTTTATCCAAATAAGATTAGTTACATAAGATCACAAAATCAATTAAATAACCTAAATAATCAACATAATCACAATCAATTAATTAAGATTTTATCATAAATCATACTAATAATCATCTAAAGAAAAATACACAAAACATGTTATACTAATCCATATCAAACAATAAGAAACATAATATAGTAAGTGGGGTGTGTAAAGGTTTCCTATTCATTATTTATCAACTCCCAACATCTCTATCAAACCAACCTATCTAATGATACTCTCCTTCCATCATGATTTGAGGGAAGAAATTTTCCTACATCTACCTCATGACAATGAATGTAGTTAGCCCAAAACATAATTATATCCATAAAATAATGATGTAAAATAATAAAACATGATCACAATATAATGAACATAAAATTAATACTAACTCATAATAACTAATCATGTAAATTAATAAAGATAAAGTATCCCATAAACAACATATGTCATCAAACTTAATAAAATGTTAGTTAATCAAGTAATCAACCACAATAATCTATATATTAAACAAGTTATTTAGCTTATAGAGAAATTAGGATGTGACATCCATGATCTTCCTAATCAGTCCATCACAACATTTAATCTACTAGAATATATGTTCTTAGCACACTTTCCAATCAATATTAGTCACAACATTTCATACACTCAAGTTGCATAACTCCAGTAAAAATCTGATGAGCCAATAGTTGAATATGTCTTGTGATATAAGACTATATTAAAAATATGACTAGACCAATGGTAGATAGAGAAATCCATGAAAAATTCGAGATGAGTTTATTACCAACATTACATGAAACTATAATATTAAAAAAGTTTCCATCATTTTCAAATCTATGCCATACAGTGAAATAACTGAAAATCAAACTTGTCTCCATGGGAAAAGTAAAGTACACAACTAGATCAAATTCAATAAATAAGAGTTCTAATAAGCCCCCATATAAGGTAAGGGACATTAAAAAGAAGAACAACCAAAAAATATTGGTTAATGTAGCTTCAAATATATCTTCTCACATGGTCTTATCATCTCCACCAAATAGACCTTTCACAAATCTTTTTAAATCTTCAGCACATGTTCAAGAATAAATCTTGGAATTTAACATAATATCTCTCCCTCCCATCAAAGAGGTTGATATGACTAGGCCTCTTCCAAAGAGTTATGATTCCAATGCATTTTATGACTATCACAAGGATGACTATCACAAGGCACTAGGCCATATTAAAAATAGATTCATTATCTTATTACATAATATACAAGATTTGATAGATGTTAATGTCATTGATGTCGACACTCCCATAGAGTCTCTCAAAGCACAATGAATGGAAGAAAAAACATAATTTTTTTTTGGGGTCTATTTCTAAAAAATATATCTAATGAGATAGTAGGTTCTTCATGTGATCATTATACTTATTAGTCACATCCACCACCAACATCCTATCATACTCATATGATGGATACACACCCTCTCAATAATATCATGGTGTGTAACATACTATAGTTATAGCTAGACCTCTCATCACTTTCTTAGAGTAGGAGATTATTGATGATGACTCAGATTTATATGCACTCTTTTTATGATCTTACATTAACCATCATCTTATTCAAAGTGTCATGGTTGATAATGGGTCAAGCTTTAACATGTGAAATATTAAACTTATACAACACTGGGATTATTCAGAGTAGGATATTTCTCAGATAGATATAGTTATTTGTGGATTCAGTGGCCATGTTTAGAGTACCATCAAGGAGATAGTATTTCCATTATAGGCTAGTCCTGAAAATGTGACCACCAGATTATTAGTGATACTTAGTGCTAGTACATTTGACATGTTATTCGGTAGTCTTTGGATATGAGTATTCCATCCACCATACATAAATGTCTTAAATGTATACATGTTAATTAGGTGGTTATAGTTGAAGGCCTTCCATATGAGTATTATTTACCTATTCCATAACTAGTTACATAGTAGACACTAGTTATATTTTATATTAGTACACCTTTGATATCAATTATGACACCAGTGTAGGTGAGGTCTACTCCTATAACATTACCACACACACATAGTCTCTGACAAAGACTTGTATTAGAGATACCCCTACATCAGATACATGTTATAGATTCTAAATATCCTCTATCCTCCCATTTATCATCCAAATTAATGTTACAACATAGTATCCATGCCAATAATTACTTATTATACTAGATGGGTCCCCAAGAACCCCATAGTTCATAGTCTTATTCAATCAACTCCATATATTCATAGCCCCACTCCATAGATAGTTCTAACAATAGATTACCTAGTATATCTGGCTCACAGATATCATATACATCCTTGCATAGCATGGGTAATCACTCTTCCCTTATTTGATATAGGACACCTTGATAGTGAGTCTCTTGTGAGACTCAACAATTAGTATGTTCCTCTTTACTTGTACATAGTTTTTCTTCACTTGTTCCATTTATGTAATTTTTTTTCATGTTTAATTTACATATCTTATACTTATAAAACAAAAACTAATATAACATATTAAAAAAAAAAAAAAAACATTCAAATAATTTCTCAAAAATAATAAATTTTAGAGTGTATGCATTTCCCTATTTACCATACTTCTATTTTCTAAGTACTACATATGTTATCTATGATAGTATATTTGGTTTTGTCATACATACATTATTTAAGAGTTATATTTGAGTGTTTTTTAGATCATTATAAGACTTAGGTCCTCTATACATATCTAGAATTTGTACTATCTACCCATCGAGCGTACATACATAGATACACAAATTCAACATGGACACATTCACCCATTGTGAGCATCATACTTCATAGCTTCTAGTTTACTAGGTTTGTATATTTCTATTCTCCACATTATAGATTAAAAATTGATTATATCTTGTTATTGATCATCTTATAATACTCATATTTTTTTTTACTACTACTAATATAGACTTAGATTATGTACATATTTACTCTTATATTGATATATAACACACATTTATGCATAATTTCATTTCTAGCTTTCCTAGTTTAGATTTAATTGTTCATCTTTTCTTATACATCTATTCAAGGTAATTTGAAAATTCCATTGTGTTATGGTTATACACCAATTCCTTTCATTATGTGTATGTTTTGGACATGTGCCTATGTTCTCATGTGTGCCTTCTTTATTATTTATGAAGACATTCAACATGTCCTTCCATCTGGATCTAAGCCAACCTTACTTATTCTATTCATATGTGGACATTCAAACATGTCCTTACATGTTTTATTTTTCTCAAACTTAGTAACATGTGCTGATGTCTCTTATATTGGGTCCCTTTGGCCTACTTTTCATGCCTCATGTATTTTTATTTATGCTTTTATGTATACTCATGGCCATGCCACTTGTATCTTACTTTTTACAATAACATCTAGTTTTGAGTCTATGAGGGACATCATGCATGTCCCCTTCCTCTTTGGGTACCTTGATGGACATCATGCACCGTCCCCCTAGATAGTCACCCAAATTATACTCGGATTCATTATTCATATATATGGTTACATTGTTTTATCTATCTTTCCAACCTTATGAATGCTAGAACTAACATAAATCATACATTACCAACTTATGCTTAGATTATTTTACATATTGATGTCATGTATCCACATTATATTGGTTTATTACACAAATATCATATGTTTTTAGTCTAACATGCAGGATGCATAGATTTTATTTTATGAATAGTTATTGCAGAGGTTCATCAAATCCCTTCAAAATAAGGGGCATTCATAGGGGTTTTTCAAATATATTAGGCCATCCTAATGCACTCAAAACATATTTTTCAACATAGAGACACAAAATATAGATCTTAAATTAAGTAAAACATAATAAAAAATAGTCACAATCATTAGTCTTAGTTTTGCATAGAAACAACACATTTGGTAAATAGTGTGACATAGAGGACACTAGTGTAGTGTGATATTGACAAGGGAACTACACTATTATCTATTATCTATAAAAACATAAAATTACATAATTGATAGAAAAGTATAATAGGTATAGTTTATGTTTGCATAGTTTTAGTCTTACATTATCAAACATGCTCAATATATACTCAATTTTCACATAGATTACATAGGTTTTACTCAAATTAGAGGCATAATGCATGGCATAATCACTCATATTTTAGTTTTACATACTAAGATAGATTATTATGACCCAATATGGAATAAATATACATATATATTAAATTTGGGGGTGTGTACATGACATATTGGTCTCATATGTTGATTTTGACACTAGTACTCTTAGATGGAATGGAAACTCCTTGCCATTCTCCAAAATATCACTCTAGACACCATTTTCACCATTTTTTCACCATATTGATGGATTATTCCATTTGTAATAATAGGCATTATTGAGTAGTTCTTGAGCTACATTCTTGAGTGCTCGAATGGCCCCTAAGCCATTTTACATTTCATGATTTCCAACTAGCCCCAAAACCATCCTATATAATTTTAGTTACATAAAAAAAAATTAGTCACATTGCATAGTTTTAGTTATGTATACATATAATACATTAAGGATAGGAAATGATGGAGTCATAGCCTACTTGAATTTTTGAACCACCTATGTAGGAGGGTTGTGTATGCAATCAAAAATGCATCATGTCTATAAATCAATCCTAAATTGAAAAAGATAGATCAAACTTAAACTTTTGACTAGGGATACATTAAATAATTAGAAACATGACCATTATGTGGATCTCTTATCACAATAAACCATACTAGGGAGGGTTCTAAATCCTCTAGTCAAGAACAATCATGAAATAACCCTAACTAGGACCTATGTTTTCATATTTCACTAAACTAATAACAAGTAAAGAAAACAAAATCTAATCTAGTGCTCACCAAATCTCATGGTACAATATGGGGGTTAGTAAAGAAACAAACATTCATACAAGAATCTCAATTAAGATATGTATGAGTAAGATCCTAGTGCATAAAGAAGAAGATTAATATTATTTGAAGCCAATACTTATGCTACCTATATCTAATAAAAAGAGGAGTAAAGTTAAAGAATACTTACCTAAAAGATGAACCCATCAAGACTTAATCTATCCCTTGGCTAAAGGGTCTTTACAAGAGGTTTTTGTGGTTTATAAGGATTACTAAGAAAGGTCCAAGCATCCAAGACTTTTCCACAAGACTAGATTCTCCAAGTAGAAACCCTAAACTAAGATTCCTCAAGTAGAATGGTAGAAGATCAAATTGTAAAGATGTGCAAGTGAATAATAAATCTTGTTCATTGGTAAATAATTATGAAATGATATTGTCTATATAGGATGATTTAACCCTAAACCCTTCTAAAAGTTTTAGTTGATAGGGTTGACCTAGTCGATCTACTATAGTTATGGACAAAAATTCACTAGGTCACAGACTAGGTCGGTCAAGAGCCGACCAAGAACTTATATGAATTTTATCCACAATAATACAGGGTCGACCCAGTTGAACTAATACTATAAATAGTCAAAAGGGGCTTAAGGTGATGAAAAGAGGGATGCAATGTGGGAAAATACTGAAAGAGTGTGAAAAAGAGGAGTAATATCTTTGGGAATTATTTTCAAGAGCTTGTTGGATTGGTAATGAGTGGTAATAAAGGAAAACAATCTTATGAAGCACCAATGATCTACTCACCCCTTTCTTGGTACACCCCTTAGGGTTTGAACTCAAAGATATTGAGTCTCGATGGGTTATTACAAGATATAAAGTAGTAGTATTTGATAAAACTTGAAAATAGTATACGTATATATATTCCCCACTCAGATCTCATCATATGTCACTTAGGTGCAATAGGGGATGGTGCTTTGCAAAAGAACATAGTAACACATAATTTTGAGGCTAAAAAAATTATAGTATTTTAAATCATAAAATAACTAAAATGGAAGTAAATGTGATGCATACCTTAAATTATCTTTATTATCAAATAGTTGTCTATTATGTTTGTAGTTTTGATTATGTATGGAATAGATACTACTTTTGACAATACCGAGAATATAAAACTAAAGAGTAAAAACAAACAAATACTAGAAATCCAAGATAATGGGTGCTATGTAGATGGGATGTACTTAGAAATTTGGCAAGCTGGGGTGACAAGTGTTATGTTACACCAAATGACCAAGTCAAAATTTAGAGTAAATTGGGTAACCTAAAATCCCAAGCTATTAAATTCTAAAAAACTAAAATAAGTAAACCTTAAGTAAGAAAGGCAAACTCACCAAGTCAAACCAAGGATACATGCCAAAAAAGATAGTAATCAAAACATCTATATGAAAATAGTAACAATCCTTAAATAAATATGGGCAAGAAAAAATGGTAAAACTACAATGATGAGTGAGAAGTAACAATCCTTACTCAATCATCAATAGAACAAGGTACAAAAAAGGGAAAACAACATTGATGAGTGAGAAGCAATAGTCCAACCTCACTCAATAATGGAAAAAGTAAATGAAATTAGAAATGAATGCAGGTGTCCATAAAAAGGGGTTGTATAACAATGATAAATGTTAAAAGAAATCAAGGCATATCTATAAAATGTAAATCCATGGTGTAAGAAATAATCCATGGTTTCTCAAGCGTATTGTTTTTTCTAAGGATAGATAAAAATGAAACAAAGTAGTGCTAGAATGTGTTTAAGATGTGAAAAATAAGAAAATAAAGAAGAGGGAAAATAGACTGAGAATCACACATGCTTTTAGAGGGGGGAAGTGAAATGGGTGGGAGAGGAGAATGAAAGAAAAATCAAGGTAGAGGAACTCTTTATCGAAGTCAATGCACTAAAATTAGGTTTTTTAAAACAAGAGGACCGTTGACCTTAAGTAATCTAAAGAACTTCTCTTAACCACACAAGTCTTATGTCAACAAACTAACTATATAGATAATCCCTAAGAAGGATATATACATGAAAATTAAAATGGACCTACCTTCCCACAATGTGTTCCCCATTCCTTAGGACCCCTTATAGAGCCATCAGTCTACTACAAATATTGGGTATATACATGAGAAATTAGGTGGTACCATAGAGTTTATTTAATTCTCCTATTCCAATGTACTAGACTACCATACCCCAATGGACCTCAGCTCTATGGCGAGGCCAACTATGGAATTTGAGCTTCATTTGGAGATAGGATATGTGCTTGCAATCATGTATTTTAGTTCTAATTTAACTTTTGAGATTTGTATGTTGCTCTTTATATATCATTACATTTTTTTTCAAATGATTTGTATTTTAACTTTCTTGATGGCTTTTTATATTCCTCCTCCATATGGATTCAGAGAACAAAACATGGGTGCTAAAGATGATTTTCATTTGAATACTTGGGACTTGGTTTTTAAGAGAGAGAAATTTAGAGAGCATGGTGTCTAAGAGTCTCATAAATCTAGGTGAAATAAAAGTGATATCTTAACTTTGACCTTGTTTTATCGAATATGGAGTGAAAGGAAAAGAAATCAAGAGGAATGAAACATGAAATAATTTGGATTACTTCAAATCACAAAAAATGTGATAAAGGGTGAAAAAGAGAGGAGACAATGATAGTAAAATGTGATTCCTTATCATGAGAAAGAGGGAAATCAAGGAAAACATGCTAACATAGATTTATATGTAAATTACATCTATTAGAAGAAGTAAAAGCTAAATCTGAGAACAAGGATAAAAAATTCATAACCAAATTCTTACAAAAGGAATAACCAGATGGTAATTTTATGAGGAATTCTAGGTCCTATCCATGGTCTTATTATTCAACTCATAAAAGAGAAACCCATGAGGGTACCATAAAGTATTGAAATAAATGAGGCAAGAAAAATATGGTATTTATGAGGAATTCTAGGTCTTATCCATAGTTTTACACTATAAATCACAAAAGAGAAACCTAAAGGGTGTGTAAAAAGTATGAAAATATGGAAACTATGGTACATCATGAGGAAGACTAGGTCCTATCCACTATTTTACAATGCAACTCATGAGAGAAAGAAGAAACTAGAAGACCAAAAAGGACTAGGGTTCTTAAAATAGAGAAATATTATAGAAGGAGAGACCCATGTGAGTATCCTTCAAAAAGTGTTAGATAGATAACATATATAGAAAACATGAAAAAGGGAAGATTTAGGAAAAATAATTCTTGAGAAATTGTGCATTGGTGGGTTTTTTGAAAACATGGCCTATTGGTTTAAAGGTGATAGGTATTTGGACCAAGAATATCTTTGACTAAAAAGGGGCCCCACCATATTTGGGCAGATTTACCTTTGTCATGAGCATAGTCTAATTTAAGGACAAGATCACCAACACTAAATGTACAAACTTTAACATGTTTATTATCTTTCTTGGCAATATGGGCCTTATATTGGTGATTGTATTACAAATTAGAAAGATGGCATTCATTAAGGATATCAAGGAAATGAAGGGGAGCTTCACATAATTCTTCATCAAGTATGATACCATGAAGATAAATATAGAGAGAAGGAAGCTCAACTTCTAATATAAGCACTAACTAAAAACCATAGACTAGAGAGAATGGCATTGCCCTAGTGGTAGTACATATGTTAGTCTAATAGGTCTAAAGAGTAGGATAGATATGAAGGTTCCAATCCATGCAGGTTTGACTAATTTTATTTTGGATAATTTTGTTAAGTACTTTTTTTTTTCCTCAACTTTACCATTACATTTTAGATGATAGGGTGTAGAAATTTTGTGATTGATTTTAAATTTAGCATAGAACTATTTGACATCATTGTTTTTGAAATTACCACCATTATCTGAAATGATGGTATGAGGGAGACCAAAGTGTAAAATGATTTTATTAAGAATAAATTTAGATATGGTATTACCATTTACATTAATAAGGGGCATAACTTCAACCCATTTAGTAAAATATTCGGTAGTGGAAATGATAAAGACATGCCCATATTGAGATTGGGGCAATTTGCCTATGAGATCTAATCCCCACATGAATAATAGCTAGGGAGATTTGATATTTTGAATCTCAACTAGAGGTGAATGAATTAGATCATCATGAAGTTGGCAAGGATTAAACCTTTTAGCAAATTCAATAGCATCCTTTTCAAGATTGGGCCAAAAATTTCCCATGTGTAGACATTTATGGACTATAACATGTTCACTACAATGGCCACTACAAATGCCCCCATGTGCTTGTTCAAGAAGAGGAGAGACCTCATATTGCATAACATAATGAATCAAGGTACATGTAACATTGTAATAATAAAGGATGTTATATCGAAAGACATACTTAAAATATTTTTTGTGAATGCAATTATTTTCATGAGAGTCTAAGTAGGAATGATAAGTTTGGTGTTCCACAAATAAATGCAATATCTATACCATGGGCTTTGTTGAATGGTGAAATTATCCATGTGGTAGAGAAGAAAATCTTGTGGTTGAGTAGAAAATGGAGATTTTATTATTTGGATAATAAAAGTAAAATTGAAAATAACTTGGTGGGGATGAAAAAGAGAAGTTGAGAAGCAAAGGAATCAACAATGGAATTTTGATCCTGAGAGTTAGGCTCAATGGTGAAATAAATGGAGTCTTTACAAAGATTAGTTACAAGTTGATGATAAGAAATGAGATTCTCACTTTTTTATTGGTAATCACCATTGACTTGGAATAAAATAGGTTGAGAATCACCTAAGTCATGTAAGTATTGTATATCTAAATCAAGAGCATCTCTCATGCCTAATATTAGAGCTTCATACTTTGCCATATTGTTAATGATGTCAAATGTTAAGTAAAAATATAGAGGGATGATTTTTCCAAGAGGATTGGTAAGAATACAACTTACCTCAGATCCTTGAAGGCATTTATCAGCATCAAAGTGAAGGATCCAATTATCCTCATGAAAGTCGATATTAATTTTAGTAAGTTCTTAAATAACTACTTTTGGTTTAGTAGTATCAAGGAGGATAGCTGATTCATCAAGATTACTAGCTTCATGATCAGTAGTAAAGTTATGAAATTAATCTTTAATTGAAATATATTAATTGAGACCTTTAATATAGATAATATTATCATCTAAAATATTGTCTTGAAGGTGATTGGTAGCTAACATAGGAGATGTGGAAAGTTGATTAGCTATGATCTATCCTTTGAAAGCTTTTTGATTAATGATGTGGAGATCAAATTCCATAAGGAGGACCATCCATTTGCCAATTCTATCTCTAGGAAGAAAGGATTTGGAGAAGAAGTGATGAATGGGGTTAGAATGAATGATGACATAGGTGGTTTGATATAGCATGTAATTTTGAAGATTTTTAGCTACAAAATAGATAGTGAGGCAATCACATTCAAATTTTGTGTAATTTTTCTCATAATCAATGAGGCCTTGACTAATGTAATATATGGCACACTCTTTTCCAATATAGTCTTGTTGGGAAATCATTGCCCCAACTGATATGTGTGTGGAATAAGTATATAGGATCAAAGGTCTATTATTTGAAGGAGGACAAAGTGTATGTGGGTGAAGAAATGATTCTTTCATGTTATCAAAGGATTTTTTTACAAGGATACATCCATTCTAAAGCATTACAATTCTTAAGAAGAGAATTTATAGAGTGGATACAGTAATCCATTATGGGGATGAATCATCTAATTACCCCAAGTTTGCCTAGATAAGTGAAAATGTATAAAATGGAATGAGGAATGGGAATGCTAATGATAACACTAATTTTGGAACAATCAACATTGATTCCATGTAGAGAGACTAGGAATCCTAATGGTTTTCTACATGTGACACCAAATACACATTTATAAGGACTTATTTTAACTTGGTATTTGAGAAGATGGTCAAAGATGATAGTAAGATTGGAAATATGAGTCTTACAAATTTTGGATTTAACAATGAGGTCATATACATAGGTTTCAACAATTTTATGGATAAGATCATGAAATAGGTAAGTGGCTCCAGTAATTTTGAGTCCAAAGGGGATTTTAACATAGCAATAGGTGCCCCATTCCATGGTGAAAGTGGTCTTATGTTGGTCTTAAGGGGCAATGTGAATTTTATTGTAATCCAAAAAGACATCCATAAGAGATAACATTTTATAACTATCTATGGAATAAATAATGGCATCTATCAAAGGAAAAGTAAAATTATCCTTGGGATAAGAAATATTAATATTACCTAAATTAATACAAATTCAAATGACCATAGTGATTTTTTTTTGAATGGGAACTATGTTAGAAACACATTAAAAATAGTCTATTGGTTTGATAAATTTAGCATCGAGAAGTTTAATTATTTCTTTATGACATAAAGTGGAGACTTCAGGTAGATATTTCTATTGTTTTTTATGCATGGGTTTGGTATCAAGATAAGTGATGATGTTATGTACCATAATGTTAGGGTTAATATTAGTCATTTCCTCATAAGACGTGGAGAATATGTCATAGTATTTATCAAAAAATAAGCTAAAGTTATCATATTCGATAGGTGAGAGTTCATGAGAAAATGTAATTTCTTGAGGGAATAAAGGAGTACCATATTTAATGTGAGTAGTTTCCTTAATAAGCATATCATTATCATCCTAGAAGTGGATGGTGCATTAGGTAAAGAATAAAATGGATTATCTTTAGGATCAATGCTAACAATGAAGTTGTTGAAACAAGGGGTTTTAGTTTTAAAATTCCCATGTTTATGATGATTTTGAGTGAATTGAGGTTCTTATGCATGAAGTATTTCAAAAATATCTTCATCACTATGAAAATTAGGAAGAGGACCATAATACTCAATGTCTACTTCAAGATACAAAATTTTATTGTCATGGTGATTATACTCAGAATGTATTTGATAGGCATCAGTAGCCTTGACATCAAGTGTAATATTAGGATTAGGAGAGGTAGATGGATCAGATGGGATTGGTGTATTATATGTGTCATTCATAGTGGAAGGATCAAATGTAATCATAGGATCCATAGGTAGTAGAGAAGATGATGGAATCTTTGGAGGTTTAGGAGATATGATTTGCTCTACCACTAAAGGAGTGTTAAGAAGTGGAGAATTAATAGGAGGCACATGACCTTCAGGATATAATTCATGATCCATAGAAATGGTAAGAACATCCTAGTTAAAATCATAGATTCAAGCTAAGTTTTTTTGATAATGTTGAACATTCAAATCCTAAGATTAGGCTTGGCCCATTATGTAATTATCATCATATGTTGGATAAATTGTACATGCATGAGATTCAAGGAAAATTTTAGAAGGTGAAATCCTAATATTAATTAATGTACATGGAGACATGATGAGAGGATCTTGAAATATTTTGGACTCTTCAAAATAATTGCATGTGAAGGCCTTTTCGGGTAAATACGGCTCTTAAGCATTGCATGGAGGGGGGAAATAATTAATCTCATCAATGAGAGGAATAATATTATTCCAAGGTAATAAATAAGGAGGAAGCTAGTCTGAAATATAGGGGGTAGCCTGGTAATGTTACAAGTATGTTTCAAATAATTAGGTTCATAATCATATTAATTGACAAGATTAACTTGTAAATCAAGATTGATGTTGATGAAATCAAGTAAAGGGGCACTAGTGATCTTAGGGATGGTAGGACTATGAAACTAAGGTTTTAGATTAAGAAATTGAATACTCCAAGGTTTGGAATCAGCCTCATGCTTATACCATTTTCCATTATGTAAGAATTTTATTCATTGTCTATCAAAATAAGCAATGGCTCTCCTTCTATGAGTCCAAGGGTGACTAAGGAGTATGTTATAAGATAAGGGTAAATTGAGGAACATAAGATTTTTTTGAATGGTATTAGGTTTGATTTTTAAGGGAATCCAAATGCAAACAAGTGGATTTTTATTAGTCTTATCAAAACCATGACAGGTAAGATGGGTTTGCTTAAGATGATCTTTGTTATAACTGAGTGGTTAGATAAACCATAAAGATGTTACATTAATACCAGTGCCTCTATCAACTAGAAATTTATGAATAGGGGTAGTATTAATGGATATTTTAATAGTTGTGGATAATTGGCATAAACAATAATTTCATCATTAATCATTTCTTATTTAATAAATTCAATAGAAGACTTGGAAGAAGGACACACGGTTTCAATGGTAAGCATGTTGGTAGGTTGAGGTTCAATACAAGGTGGTTTTTCATCTATAGGAGATGGGTCTTTGATTTCTTGTAATTATTTCATAAGGAACTTGTGATGATAAGTGGAATTATGAACTAACTTCATAATTGGAATATTTCAAGGCATAAAGTTAATTTATTGAAGAATGTTCCAATGGGATTTAGAAGAAGAACCAACACGATGTTTAGGAGGTGAGGTAGATTTTGAAGGAATAAAATTGGTGTTAGAGGTACAATAACTAAGGGGGGGAATAAATGATGAAATATAATCCAAACTTCAATTCCAATCCTTAATAAATCACCACAATAATTCATAAATCATATATGTCATTCATAACAATGAACAAGAAAAATGATGCAAGATAAAGAACACAACACATGAAATTTTTTAGAAAAACTCATAGGGAATAAAACCCACTCTCAATCCTAAAAAACATGGACTAATTTTCCTATAAAATTATCACAAACATGAGACCTTTTATTGAAATACCCACTTCACAAGGAACACCCACCCCTAAGCATGAACAAACACCAACTTGTTCTAGATGTTGAGAACACACACAACACCTATGAAATTAAAGACTCTATACATTTTATTACCTTTAATTCTAATGGATAAATAATTTCTAACATATCTCTTTAAACCCTTCACACTCTCTCAAACTTTCATACACAAGCAATGCATCCAAAACACCCTTTTAGATCACTCTAGACGTCTTCACTCATCCTCAATCTTCAATCCTGCAAGTGTATTGTTATGACATCAAAATTATGACCTAAAGGTCATACACACAATCCTTAACCTGATATAATCTTCATTTCATTCACTTAAAACACTCTTTCTCTTCTTCCTTTGCTTCATAACTCTCTATTCTGCTTGTCAACTCTCTATTTCACTTCTCAACTCTATAAAACATCACCTTTGATTTTGATCTTTATAGAGCCTTTATGAATATCATCTTATTAGTTGGCCATTAGACTTTCCTTAATCCTTAATTATTATATTACATAAGACATATTTCAATACTACCCTCATAGGTTGGCCATAACATCCATGGGTCACCTTTAAACAACTATACCTCTCAATTAGGCCTTAGTATCCCTTAAAGGTCTCATGGAAACCTATTCACTCCTTTAGTACTTAAATGATAAAATTATAAATAAAAGACTATGTAAAAATGCATATGTCCATTATAAATTACCCATAAGACAACTTCAAGAGATTATATCCATCACTACACTCCTCTTTATATGTAGAACCTGCTCAAACATTAGTCTTATACACAAGAACACCATGAATTAACAATCAATCAACTTATATGAATTTGTTTATATTGAATATGGATTGATAAAATCTCCAAATTCCAAAAATATTATCCTCATGAAGTCTACAACATTTTACAATATTCAATTCATCATAAACCATCTAAAACTCATAAATACAAACTCAAACATCCTTCTCAAATCACTGGCAGATGATGGTCAAACCCATAGTCAACTTTGGATATTAATAACTATAATTAAAAAGATATTCAAAACTTTTTATCAACTTTTATTGATATATATTGGATATATTTACAACTTTTATTTTTATACCACTATCAAATTTGTCATACATCAAAATTTATATCTCAAACAATACAAACTAGTTTTCCTTTATTAATTTAAATTCTATTGGTCACTGTGTAATACAAAATCATAAAAAAATATGTCATCATCTCATGCCCATATAAAATTGATGAAATACACTCCATTTATCTCCTCAATATTATCTTGGTCTTTACCTTCAATCATTGGTCATTAATCTTTGATACATGCTACTGAGATTATGACACTTGGTTGTCCCATATGCCTTCTATGGAACCTATTGTCAGTATTCATTCACTTAACATGATTACACCACTTGACATCCTTTCATGCCTTTTGTTTACCCTACTATTGGTCTCTATGTTATTACACCACTTGGAAGCCATACATGCATTCTTTGGACCTTAATGTTAGTCTCTATGCACTTATGCTACTTGGTAGCCCGATGTGTATTCTCTATACTCTATTGTTAGTCTCCATATATTTTTATGCCATTTGGTAGTCCCACATGTAATCTTAGGATCTTTTGACTTATTGACCTCATGATCACCATCATATATCCATTTTCACAATCACCCATGTGCCATTGATACTTGATCTAAATGATTTATTTAATTGAGCTAGATTATAACACTTGGAAACCTTGTGTAAAAGTCACTTGATATTGCAAATTTGGCTAAGTATGGGAAACACTGTAATCTGCCTAGAAGGCTAAATTTAAACCTTGATATATTTTTTTATACAAATATTCATGACTTTAAACTTAGGCCATAAGATCTTGGTACAAAACTAATCAAACCAATGTGACCAACTCCTTTTGACACTACCACATGTGTGAATGTTGACATCATCAATCTGCTCACTCAACCTAATTTATGAAGATGACTATGAGAAACAAAACATTCATATGACTGATATGATCAATTTATTTCACTTCCACAAGCATTACAACTAGTCATAACACCTCATATGACCTTTTTAATAGGAACATAACATCAACAACATTTTCTATAATCTTAAAGTCCTGTACACATGATATGCACTCTCAAATCCACTTGGAACCTACCACTTTGTCATTAATGCATTATGTACCAAGATCACCTTGACATCAATGAAAATCAATTCATCTTAAGACCATGCTCAATAATTTCCCACTTTATTATTGATGGAAAACCCTTTTTAGAATACTCTCTCCAAAGTGAACAACTCTTTCATTCTAAACTTTCTCCCCCTTTGACATTAATGGCAAAGGGTATCTTTCTCAACATGCCAACATAATCCTTGGTCCTGAAAAAATTCTCATATATCTTATAATCCTCCCCTTAACATTATGCTCATCTCACATAACATGTTCTAAAACAAAACTCAACTATACAAGATCCTTATAATTGAAACATCTCATATATGCTTCCCCTCACTTTATGCATACCTTTCATATTATCAATTCAAGAGAACACACCTCTATATAAATTGTTCCTTAATTCTTAGCTTATATAAAACATTCCCAAACTTTAGATACTCCTCAAGAAACCTTAGTTAACTCCCCCTAACTATTTACATACCATTTCTTGCCAAATATTCATAGTCTTGCTCATTGACAACATACCATCTTGACAATACCTTATTATATGAATATGAAACACACAATATAAATAAAATGGGAGTGATCATACTTTTAGAATACTGAGAAAGACTCCCCTTAAGTCTCTTGACCTTAGGCTCCTCTTGAGCACCTTCAAACCAACTCTAGCCATGACAAAAACTACATGATTACCTTCAAATTTTATCTCATAAGACAACAACATGATATTCAACAGATGTTCAAGTTACTCTTAAAATAAACTTACCTTCATAATTTATGATTTGGCTTATCAATATATCTATAAAACTTTGACTATATTTTTCTTTTAGAACCAATGTCCCTAAATGGGTTTCTTGAAGATTTTCATCACCAATCCATTGGACCAAGCTTATGAACTTGTTGTTCCCCCTCTTGTATTTATAGTAGCATCTAGTTTATTACTGAGATCATGCATATTTGCTTCTATATATGATAGATGTATCCTAGGAAGCATAGATAGAGATACCCATTTGTCATGAGAGACTTAGTAGTCCCAAAGCTTGGGAGACTCCCACATCTCCATTCTCTTACTTGACTTAAAATCTTGACTCATCATCATATTGACTTTAAAAGAGTCCTTAAGTTCACCTTTTCTTTTTAACTTAGAGTCTTGCTTGATCTTCTTGTCTATTTGAGTAGATTAGGATTTCTCTTTAATTCTTGGATTCTTTCATGTTCTGCCATGACAAACAACCCATTCACATCCTTGGGTTTCCTTTCATTATAAATTATTTTCTTGATGTTAGGATTGATTATATTTAAAGTAATTGACTAACCATTCCTAAATAACCTTTTTATGTGACCTCTCTCTTGACATTTGTAGAAAACCATATTTTTTATTAAATCATTGTTTCCTACATTGTTAGGATAAAATTTTATAATGTGCCCCTTGTCATAAAAACTATGGAATTAATATTCACTTACACCACTTGACTGATGATTCATATCATATTTCCAATAAAATTCATTACTTGAGGGTCTTTTACATTCTCTTGACCTCTAACCAAATTGATTTTAGGAGTAACAATGACCATTGAAGTTTGTATACCTCATATTATTTGGTTGAATGATAAGATTAATTTTCAATATACTAGTTCCATCATTCCTTGATTTATTATTAAACTTTAAAGTGTCATTCTTCTTGTTCATGTTATCCTTTTCTTTGTCTTGAGTTACAACCTTTTATTCTTCTTTGAAACCTAGATCAGCTTTATAAGTTGCATATATTTGACTACTTAAAAATTGTCAAGATCATTATCACTCTTTTCAAAATTTGAAAAAGACCTTAATTTTATATATGTCTTTTCTAACTCAACCTTAAAAAACTAAATTTCAATCATATACCTAGATCATTCATTATCTTTAGATTTTAATCTTATATACATAGTTTCCAGCTGAGTATTGAGATGCTTAACTTTATCTTCATGTTCCTTGGTGTCATCATTTATTTTTTCATCAAACATACTATATTGTTAATCATAGTCCTTGATTTGTGACAACATATTCTTCTTATCTTTCTTTTCAATCTTTAAATCTTCAAGAGCATTAATCAATTCAACCTTATTATCTACCTTAGTTTCTTTATTATCTAATCATCAATTGTATTTTTGTTTGTCATGATATCATCTCTTTTAGAATTTATTATTTTTGATTTATGATATGTTTCAAGATTTCTCGTAGCTTTATTTAGTTTCATCTAAAAATACTCCATCTCTAATTGATGCATGATACATTCTTCATACTTACTCTTTACCTCTTCATTAAGAATATAAACCTAAGTTTCAATTTGTTGAGTGATTTCATCATGATCCTTGACTTCATTACTCAATATTCCTTAAAAAATTCCAATTTTCTCCTCATAGGATTCGATCAAGGATGATTATTTTCTATTCTTTCCTTGCAGTAGCTTCATTTGTTCCATAGTATTCAGATATTTGTCTTCAAGAGTTACTTTATCATTTTCTTCCTCTAATTTATCTCCTCCAAAGAAATCTCTACTTAAAAAACATTCACCTTCATCATCACTAAGAGCCATGAACATTGTCTCCTTGTCCTCATTATGAAATGAATCATCATTATATGATGTGTTTTCTTCTTCTTCTATAGATGAGTTACTATATTCTTTATGGTAAAGGCTTACCACATTTATATGACTCCTTATTTCCATTTATCCTATTGGAGAAATTTTTATACTTTCTAAGACCCTTATATTTCTTGTGTTCATCCTCATGAGATTACTTATGAGCTTCTTTGTGTTCAGATTTGACTCTATCTAGGAATATAAATTCAAAATGACCAACTTTACCACATGAAAAAAATTTAAAAGGAAGTTTCCCTTCATACTTACCTAATCCTACATTTAATATCCTTGAAATCAAGGTTTAAAATTTATCTTCATTAAGGTTAAAGTCTTCAAGACTTAATTTGTTCTTTTAAGCTTTTGTCTCTTTGGTCACCTTGAAGGTTGCTTCCTTCTTAGGAGGTTTGTCCTCATTTACTCCCATCTCATAGGTAGTAAGGATCCCATAAAATTCATCCATCTTCATCTAAGTAAGATCATCTTATACAATAGATACTTTTGAATCAAATTTGAGAGTGAGAGATCTCAATACCTTTTGTAATACATTAGCTTCTTTAATATTTTCTCCAAGATCTCTGATCATGTTACTATATCATCAACCATTATAAGATAGGATGCAAAAGTGTCTTCTTCCTTCATTTTGAGGCCCTCAAATTTCCTTTTATAAGTCTATAATTTATCCAACTTAACTTTTAAATCTCATTCATAGATAGTTTACAATTTGAAAAAAAATTATTTGGTAGTCTTACAATGAAATAACCTTGGTGAGATCAATCTTTGAAAGACAAAAAATGATAGCATTCATTTCCTTTAAATTATTTTCACTTAGATTCTTATTAGCTGCACTAATTAGAGGAGTAGTAGGTGTAGTATAACCATCCATAATAGATTGCCAAATATCAAATCCTAGAGACATAATGTATGCCATCATCTTTGCACTCTAAAAATTATAATTGGACCCATTTAAAAATGGTGATTTCTTTTTATATAAACCCTACATATGTTGACATTCCATATATTACCTTGGATCACCTTCAAGTGGTTAAACTTGTAAAGAAGGTATGGCTCTAATACCAATTTATTATAGGTATAATCATTAATAGGGGGTGATTTAGGGATGAAAAATAATCTAAACATAAATTTAAATCCTTAATAAATCACCACAATAATTCATAAATAATATGAGTCATTCATAACAATGAATAAGAAAGATGATGCAAGATCAAACACACAACACATAAATGATGTAGAAACCCTCATATGGAATAAAACCCACTCTCAAGCCTAAAAACACATGGAATAATTATCCTATAAAATTATCACAAAAATTATACCTTTTATTGAAGCACCCACTTCACAAGGATCACCCACCCCTAAGCATGAACGAGCACTAACTTGTTTCTAGATGTTGAACACTTACACAACACCTATGAAATCAAAAACTCTATAAATGTGATTGCCTTTTAATCTAATGGATAAAAAATGTATAAAAAATATATTTAAACCCTTCACACTCTCTCAAAATTTAATACATAATAAATTCATCCAAAATAACCTTTTGGATCACTTTAGACATCTTTGGTCATCCTCAATATTCAATCCTACAAGTACACTATTATGACCTACAAATCATACAAACAATCCTCAATATAGTATGATATTCAATCCATTAACTTAACACACTTTTTATCTTCTTCCTTTTATTTATAACTCTCTATTCCACTTTTCAACTCTCTATTCCACTTCACAACTCTTTATTCCACTTCTCAACTCTAAAAACCATCACTTTTGATTTCACTCTTTATACAACTTCATAAATATCATCTTCTTGGTTAGAAATTAGACTTTACTTAACCATTAAGTCTTATATTACAAAATAAATATCTTAATAACATACTCATAGGTTGGCCATAGCATCTATGGTTTACATTTAAGCATCTACACCTTTTAATTAGGCCTTAGTAGCCCTTATAGGTCTCATGGAGATGTATTCACTCCTTTAGTACTTTATCAAGAAAATATGAAACAAAATACTACCTAAAAATTAATAGGTACACTCTAGATTACCCATAATACACCTTAAAGATATTAAATCCATCACTACACTCCTATGTATATGTAGAACCTGTTCAAACATTAGTCTTGTACATAAGTACACCATGAATGAACAATCAATCAACTTCTAAGAATTTTTTCATACTAAATATGGATTTTTTAAGCTTCAAAAATACATATATATTATCCTCATTAGTATAAAACATTTTATGATAGTCAATTCATCATAAAACATCTAAAACTCATAAATACAAACTCAAACATCCTTCTCAGATCACTAGTAGATGATGGTCAAGCCCATAGTCAACATTGGAGATAAATAACTATAAATTTATGGATTTTAAAACCTTATAATAAATTTTTTTCAATGTACCTTGGATTATTTTACAAATTTAATTTTTATACCACTATCAAATTCGTTATACATCAAAAGTTATAGCTCAAACAATATAGACTAGTTTTCCATTGTTAATTTAAATTCCAACAGTCACTGTGCAATGCAAAAGTGTTAGACACATGTCTTAATCTCGTGCCCTCTAGAAAACTAATAAAATATTCTATATCAATCTCCTTAGGAGTCTCATATTCTTTACCTTAAATCACTATTTTTTTATCTTTGATCCATGCTATCAATATTATGATACTTGATAGTCCTGCATGTCTTATGTAGACCATGTTATCAGTCTTCACTTAATGTACTTACACCACTTGGTAGCCCCACATGCCTTATATGTAACCTATAGTCAATATCTATGTTATTTTTCTACTTGGTAACCATTTTTTCATTATATGGACCCTAATATTATCCTTTATGCACTTACACCACTTGGCATCCCTGTGTGCATTCTATGTACTCTACTATCAGTCTCTATATGTGTTTATGCCACTTGGTAGTTCTGCATGCAATCTCAGGATCCTTTGACTTATTTACCTCATACTCAACATTATATATCTATTTTTATGATCACCCATGTTCCATTTATCCTTGATCTGAAGGATCGATATGATTGATTTATAATAAAACACTTGGTAGCCTTGTATAAAGGTCACTTGATATTATAAATTTGGTTATGGGAAACACTGCAATCTACCTAGAAGGCCAACATTGTACCTCGATATCTTTTATATATATAACCTCATGAATTGAAAATTATACCATAATATATTTATATAAAACTAATTAGAACCATATGATGAACTCCTTCTGACACATCCATACATGTGAATGTTGACATCATCAATCTGCTCACTTAGCCTAATTTGCCAAGATGACTAGGAGATCCTAGACATTCATATGACTACTCTGATGAATTTATTTCACTTCCAAAAGTACTCCAATTAATAATAACACATTATATGACCTCTTCAATAGTAACATAACATCAACAACATTGTTTATCATCTTAAAGTCCTACACACATGATATGCACTCTCAAATCCACTTGGAACCTATCACTTTATCATTAATGCATTATGTACTAAGATCACCTTAAAATCAATGAAAATAAATGCATCTCAAGACCATTCTAAAAAATGGGTTTGGGGTTTAGAATGAGGAAGTGATTCCTTAGGGGCTTCTGAAGCAAGATTAATGGTTGTAGTATTGTTGAGAAGTTTTTCTTCTAATGATGTATTCGTAGGTTTGGTAACAAGATATTTGTGAGCCATATTGAAATGATAATTGACATTAGTAGTGTTAACATATTTATAATTTTTTTAATATTGGTAATAATTGGGATTAATAATAAAAATATCCTTGGTAGTTTTTTTATTATTAGCTATGGAAAAACATTTTTGGTTATTTGAGGTAGAAGATTTTGGAAACTTATCATTTTTGAGAAGCAACAATATACTCTTGAAGATAAAAGTTGATCGTAGATTCATTATTAAATGAATCACCAAGCATATATGAGACAAAAAAATTAGTGAACCCTCTATATTATTTGTGAGAGTGACCAATGTTGGTGTGGAACAACCAAAATTGATTAAGGTCATACCATTTAGGAGGATTTTTAGGATAAGTAAAAGGTTTAGATGGAGATAAAAATTGTTTAGTTTATTATACCAAGAGTGATATGTGAGAAGATGAAGGAATGCCAGATTTGGAAACTCCTAGTTTTGTTTGAGGAGTATTTCTAGTGATATCATTAGTGGATGTTTGAAAAGATCCTTTAACAAGTTTAGGATTAGGTTTGAATTACTTCATAATAAAGTCTTGACATTTAGGCTAGTTAGCAAATTCATTAAGTGTTTGGGGAGAAAAATTTCAAACCTTATATTAAAGACAAGTATTCAAAGTAGTGATAAAGAGTTTTAAAAAATTATCATCGGTTATGTTATGGTTAGATTAATGATCTAGATATTTCCATCTTTTGATAAAGTCATGAGTTGATTTGGTGGGAGATTGTTTATCATTGATGAAATTATTAAGGCAATTTTTCGGAAGATCATTATGTTAAAACTCTTTAACTAAAGGATTAATTAAATCCTCAAGTTGCCAAATGGAATGTTTTAAAATTTGGTTGTACCATTATAATACATCACTAGTAAAGGTTTTGACTAAGATTTTAGTTATGGTGAAGGTATTAGTTTAGATCCATTATTTGTAAATGTTTCCAAAGGATTTGAGAAATGAGGTAGGGTCTTTAGTCCCATCATACTTGATAGTTGGAGACATATAACCTATATTAATAGACATAATGAAGGGATATAAAGGCTCATTCTGAATAGTTTGAAGCATTTTGTTATTCATTATTGGTTGAGGAATAACATTTCTTGAAGCATCTTTAAGAGATGAAGGAATATAATTGGGATTGGCTTGAGGATGGATAGTTAGTGGTTAATTATCCATATTAATTAAATTACATTGTAGTTTCATCATTTGAGAGGTGTTATAAGTTTGCATTATGTTCATTTGTTTTATGACTTATGAAATAATTTGAGTCATATCAATAGGTGGGTTGGTGTTTGTAGGATCACTCCATAAATTGGTGTCAGGAGGATGATTATTAGTGGGATTATTGATTAAGCTTGTATATATTGATCCCACATTAGTCTGAATATTTTTAATATGAAAATTGTCTTGATAGGTATATAAATGATTAGGTCCACCTATTTCATCTTAAGGTGTTATTTTCACCATGTTACAAGTCATGGATGATGAAGAAGAGATACCCCATGAGTGATGGTTCTCTTGGGAGGAAAAGAGAGGGAGAATGAACATTCCATATAGTATCTAGATGGATTCAAGTTGTTTAATAATATTTTCATAAGGTATCTCATGATGTTTTGAGAAAAATGCTAAGGAGAAGAAAATATAAAACTAAGTTAAAAAGATAGGGAAAGTAGTAAGAGTATAGAGTCGATTGGATCGACCTAATACTAAAAATAAGGACTAAAAAATAAGAAAATAGGGGTACAAAGTCGATAAGGTTGACCTAATTTTGTAACCTAAGTAGAAAATAGGTATAAAAAATAGATTAAATAGGGTCAACCTTGGTACTATATCTAAAGGGGTAGAAAATAATATTATGCCAATAGGGTTGAATCAATATTGTAGGTAGGGTAAAAGATAATCTATAAGAGACTATGTCAAAGAGAATCATTGTGTACTAAAACATTTAAAATTTTGAATTTTTATTTCAAATAAAGGAATGAAAAGAAACATGTAATTAATTAGGTCAATAAGGATGATCCAATTGAGTCACACAACATAAAATCTTGCACCAATGTTGGCCAATGCAAGTTTTTGTAATGTAGCATACAATTGAGAAAATATCAAGTAATCAACTTGCAAAGTAAATGATAAATAAGTGGTTATCCTAAATGTTTTTAGATTATTAGAGTATGATTTTGAGTGTGATAATAAATTGGTTGTAAGTAAGGAACTAGAAATAAATCTATGGAAGGTTTTATAATGTTCAGATTAAAAAGGATCTATGTTAACAGTGGTACTAGCTTAGTATTGGGGCCTACCCCCTCACTTCAAACACCATAGTGATAAGTGTGTTGGGTGATTTTCTAATAAATAACATTAACCATGTGTTTATACTTGGCTAAAAAACCAAGTTGGATTCCCACTTGGTGATGAAATCCAAGTAGGTAGGCCTTGGGTAGACAAATGTTTAAATAAATTTTAAAATTATGTGATTTGTTAGTTTGTGAAAGAAAATAGAAAATAATGAAACTAAAGGGTATATTGAAAATTAACCGAATTAGACTATGTGATCTATTCTAATTATGCAAGAAATTAAAAGTGAAAGTGTGAGCTAATTACTAGCATATAATTGTTAATTTCAACTTTGAAACATAATACAATGTTAGTTCAGATGATAGTATATGAAAAGATTATAGAACAAAGTCAATAGTGTCACTATCATACTATTGGAATAAGGGTTTGTTAAAGAATTACATTGTTAGTGTCAACCTAGTATTCCAAATAGAAGATAGAATGCATAATTGCATCAACAGAGTGGACCTAGTTCATTATATAGGGGTAGTTTTAAGGATTGTAAATTATGAAAAATAGAACTTTAATGAATAAAATAAATGAAAGAGAAAGAGAGAAAGGAACCTTGGTGGGTTGGAGGATATAGAATAAAGTGATATTTCTATTTAAGTGCCTTGATTTTTACTTGATAATTTTTCCAACTGTGTCAAGTAGGTTGGCTTAGTTCTATGGTTTCTTATTTACTAAAACTTATAAAGAATACTATGTTGATAGTGTTGACTTAGTATGTTTTTTGGTAGTCTAGAAGTGTACTGTGTCGATAAAGTTGACCTAATAGCCTATTTAGAAGTGAAAAACCTATACTATGTTGATATATTTAACCTAGAAGCATGTATCTGATGAAGACCAACATAAATAAAATAGAGTTATATTGATACGACTATGTGTTAAACTTATGCACATAAGTTAAAAACTATATCGACAATATTGACCTAGTATTACAAATATATACACAATAAATAAAATGATAAAATAATAAAAAAACATGAAATAAAACTTTTAAGAGTTAGATTCACATCAAATTCACCAAGATGTATGTAATAATAAATGCATCATGTCTAGAAATCAATCCTAACATGGAGAAGATAGATCATACTTACACTTAAGATTGGGGATACATTAGATAATCAAGAATATGACCAATATGGTTATCCTCTAGACCCAATTAGGGTATCCCTTATCATAATAAACCATATTTGGGTGAGTTCCAAAGCCTCCAATCGAGCACAATAATGTAATAACCCTAACTAGGCCCTATGTTTTCATATTTCACTAAACTAATAATAAGTAAAGAAAAATAATATAATCTAGTGCTCACCAAAGATTGTGGCATAATATAGGGGTTAGTAAACAAATAAAAATGCATGGGATAATCTCAATTAATTTTTGTATGAGTAAGACCCTAGTGCATGAAGAATAAGATTAATATTATTTGAAGCCAACACTTATATTACTTCTATCTACTAAAAAGGGAGAAAAGTAAGAGAATACTTACCTAAAATATGAACCCATAGAGACTCAATCTCTCCCTTGGTCAAATGGGATTCACAATAGTTTATTGTGGTTTATAAGAATCACTAAGAAAGGACCAAGCATCCAAGACTTATCCACAAGACTAGATTCTCCAAGTATAAACCCTAAGCTAAGACTCTTCAAGTAGAATGGTCTAAGAGTAGATTGTAAAGAAGCACAAGAAAATAAAAACTATTTCTCATTAGTAAATAATGATGAATTGGTCTTGTATATATAGGAAGATTTAACCCTAATCCCTTGTAAAAGTTTTAGCTGATAGGGTCGACCCAATCGACCAAGTATAATTATGGACAAAAATTCACTAGGTCAGCCAAGAGCTGACCTTACCCTAAATGAATTTTATCCACAATAGTACATGGTTGATCTAGTTGACATACTACTATAAATAGTCAAAAGGGGCTTAAGGTGAGGAAAAGAGGGATTGAAAGTGGGAAAAGACTAGAGGAGTGTGCAAAAGAGGAGTAATACCTTAGGGAATGGTTTTTAAGAGCTGGTTGGATTGGTGATAAATGGAAATAAGGGATAACACTCCTAAAAAGCACCAATGGTCTTCCCACCCCTTTCTTGGTATACCCCATAGGGTATGCACTTAGAGAAATTAAGTCTTGATGGTTTCCTACATGTGAAGGCCTCTTAAAGTATAGAGGGCTCCTGAGCATTGCATGGAGGAGGTAAATCAATAATCTCATAAATGAAAGGAATAATATGGCATTAAGGTAATAAAGGAGGAAGCCACTCAAAATTGTAGGTGGGTAGTTTGGTAATGTTGCAAGTTTGCTACAAATAATTAGGTTCATCATCATCTGAATCATCAAGAGTAACTTGTAAATTAGGATTGATGTTGATGAACTTGAGTAAAGGAGCACAATTGATCTTAAGAATGATATGAATACTATATTAAGGTTTTAGATTAGGACGTTGAATTCTCCAAGGTTTTGGATCAGCCTCATGCTTATACCATTTTCCATTATGTCAGAATTTAATGCATTGGTTATCAGAAGAAGTAATGGCCCTCATTCTATGTGTCCAAGGGCAACCAAGGAGTATGTTATAAGATAATGATAAATCAAGGATCATAAGCTTAGTTTGAATGGTATTTAGTATAATTGTTAGGGGAATCCAAATGCAACCAAGTGGATTTTTATTAGTCTTATCAAAACCATGATAGGTAAGATGGGCTTTCATGAGATGATCCTTGTTATAACTGAGTTTTTGGATAAACCATAAATATATCACATTAATACCATACCCTTCATCAACTAGAACTTTATGGATAAGGGTAATATTAATGGATACTTTAATAAATAGTGGTAGATCATCAACATAAAAAATAATTTCATCATTGATCATGTCTTCTTCAAAAAATTTAGTAGAAGGCTTGGAAGAAGGACACATAGTTTCAATGGTATACACGTTACTAGGTTGATGTTCAAAAGAAGGTGGTTCTTAGTCCATAGGATATGGGTCTTTTAATTTCTTATATTTTTTGCATAAATGACTTAAAATGATAAGGGGAAGTATGAACTCCATAAGTGGAATATTTTAAGGCATAGAGTTAAGTTCCTCAGTAAATTTCTAATGGGATTAAGAAGAATAACTAGCATGATTTTTAAGAGGTAGGTAGATTTTGAAGGAATACACTAATGTTGATAGAAAATATTAAGTCTTGATGGGTTCTTGAAACAACATATTTGGTCAATAGTGCGACATAGAGGAAACTATTGCAATGTGCTATTGACCAAGGGACTACACTACTATCTATTATCCCCAAAAACATAAAATTATAGAATTACAAGAAAAGTATAATAGGTATAGTTTAGGTTTACATAGTTTTAGTCTTACATTATTAGATAGACTCAATATATACTCAATTTTCATATAGATTACATAGGTTTTGCTTATATTAGAGGTATCATGCATGACATGAGCACTCCTATTTTAATTTCAGATACTAAGACATAGATTATTATGACTCAGTTTGGAATCAATATGCATATATATCAAATTTGGGGGCATGTGCGTGACACATTGATCTCCTATGTTTAGTTTGGCACTAGTACTCTTAGATGGAATAGAAGCTCCTTATCATTCTACACATTATTACTTTATACACCATTTTCACCAATTTATCACCATATTTATGGCTTATTTCATTTTTAATAATTAGCATTACTGAATAGTCCTTGAGCTAAATTCCTAAGTGCCCAAATGGCCCTTAATCCATTTTAAATTTTAGGATTTCCAAGTGGCCATAGAAACATCATATATAATTTTAGTTATATCAAGAAACTTTAGTCACATTTCAAATTTTTATTTACATATGCATATACTACACATGGATAGGTAATGATGGAGTCATATCATACATGAGTTCTTGAACCACTTGGGTAGGAGGCTTAGATAAGACATCAATCGAATCCAAGTTATTCGCAAGTTATAATCCACTAAGGGTTGGAAATGATGGAGTGAAGGCCAGCTTGTTTTCTTGAACCACCTTGCACATGATATTTGAGCAAGCCATCAAATTAGTCCAATTTATTCATTATTTGATCACCATCTACACACATATGGAGGATGTCACTGAGTTTTAACATTCGTTCATGCACCTAATGAGGTGTGTTCATTCCTTTTGTATTTTCTCACCTCTTTAATTAGTTTTGTCTTTGATTTTTATGTATCTTAAGTAAGTAATGATTCATTCATATTTCATTTATAAGACACATAATGTATTGTATTTAATAAACTCATACTCAGATTCATGGGTTTCATCTCTTAGGTAAGTCTGGGTACATTTCTTCTCCTTTATCCTAGTCATTTTTCTTTTCTACATTTATAGAATAAAGGGGGGTAAATGTAGTCATAAAATTTCATTTTAGTGCAATGAGTGTCACTTGAGACCACATTATCCTAGCTTATCCCTATACCTTAGGGCTTATTTTGATCATTTTAAAACTTTAGTGTGGGTCTAACCCATTCTTAGACATACAAAAATCAGCACTAAGCCATCCCCTAGGCATCCAGACCCCTTGTTTACCATCATCTACCACCTAGACATTGACATGACCCTTTGGACACTAACACATTATGATATTGGCTTAGGGACTATACTAGTGTCCCTCACCCCCTCACTCCCCTAATGGATATATTATCAATCCCTAAAGAAAAATTATAGTCAACTTAGACCTATTTTACATATTGACAAGCACCAAAATGCTAAATATACACCATATTCACTCCCTTATCCACTAGAGGGAAATTAGATGCAAATATTCATAAGTTAACTCAAAAATAGTGGTGAAATTCAAGGTCATTAATCCCTATTCTACCTTACTTCTACAAACACCCATTTATAACAACATAGAACTTAAATTACTTATATTTATAGTCTCATTTCACATTCAAAGAACTCAAAGTGGCACTCATACTAGCATTTAATTTCACATGTATAATAACTTATATTGGGATTACTACATTGGGATTGATCCCCTTTCATGGTATTGGTATGTAGGAAATTCTTAACACATGGGGTGTTGAGATCATGTCCAACCTACCTTACTAACACCACTCTTTTTCTACTTATACTCCTCAAATACCTTAACAAACATGGAGGCCTATGGTTTGGAATTAAAATTAGATAAAATATGGAATAAATAGTTAACTAGCATCTATTCACATAGATAGAGGCTCCCTATAACTAGGTGAAGGTATACCCAGAAGTTCATTGTTCCTTATTATAAAATGACACTAACACGCCCCAAAGGAAAATAGTATGATGCACTACTGTCCAAAGTATATACACATAATATTTTAAAATTTTTATTGAAAACTAACACTTTGTATCTTACAAGAACTTATCAAGTCTTAATCTCTCTGAGTGCATGCCTTAAAGGGTGTACTAGGAAATGAGTGGATAGACCATCAGTGATTCGTAGGATTGTTGTCCCTTTTACCACTTTCCATCTATGGACTCGTCTTCTAAAAACATTAACCCTAATCTTATTCTTCTCGATCCTACCCATTTCAGTCATTTTCCTCTCTCTATCCTCCTTTTCTTACCTTAATTCCCTTTTAGAATATTGGCTATACTAGGTCAACCATGGCTAACCTTGTACACTTTAGGGGTATTTTTTGCTTTTTGTGTTTGTTAGCCTTTGGGCTGACCTAGCATATACCTAGTGAATTATCCCTAAAAACATAAAAGGTTGACCCTGTACAACCAATGTTTTTAGGAAGATTTAGGGTAAGATCCACCTATATATACAAGTTCATTTCCAACCATTTTTAAGAAGAGAAGCGAATAAGAATATGTATGAATGAACATTTGCTTATTGACCATTCTACTTGAGGAATAAAGCTTAGGGTTCTATACTTTCTTTGGAGATATGGATCTTATCTTGTGGAGAAGTATTTTGGATGCATAGATAGGTTGTGTAGCCTAGAACTAATTTATCTTTGTTATCCTCACATACCATAACAATTTTTTGTTAAGTACCTTAACCAAGGGAGAGATTTAGGCTCAGTGGGTTTGTTTGAAGGTAAGTATTCCTAACTTTATTTCTCCTTTATAATAGTAGACAGATAATGTAGTTATGCTTCTTTCTTCCATGCATTAGGATTCCATATACATTAATGTGAGTGTATGTCTTTTATGCATGTATAGTTGAGTATTTTTTTAACCCCCACTTTATGTGATAAGATTTAGTGTGCACTAGATTATATTTAATTTCTTATTATAAGAATAAAGTGAACATTAAACCTAAGAATATTTTAGGGCTGTTGTGTGATTGTGTAAGACTATAGGATTTATAACCCTACCTCACATGGTGTGTTATGATAAGTGATACCCTAATTAGGTCTAGAGGAACCCCATATTGGTCATGTTACCACTTATTAAATGTATTCCAAATTATAAGTGTAGGTATGCTCTATCTTCTCTGAGATATTATTGATTCAAATACATGATGCATTTCTAATTACATACATTCTAGTGAACCTGATGTGAAACTAACCATTATAATATTTTCACTTTATTTCATTATTTTTAGAATTATTTTTATCATATATCTATCATAATAGATCAAATATATCAACCTAGTATCTAATCTCTATGTGTAGGTTTTTAAGATAGATATATGATAAAAATAATTCTAAATATAATGAAATAAAGTGAAAATATTATAATGGATCAACTTAGATGATCCTGTATAAGTTTCTATACTTCCAGTTTAGACTACTAGGTCAACCCAGCTGACCTATATACTTTCAAACATCCATTTCAACATATTAGGTTGACCTTGTACATTTTAAGAACTCAATGATAGGAATTTACAAAGCTTGATCAAACTAGTTAGTAGAGTTTTCAAGCATATTCCATGGTTCTTGATTAGCAATATTTATTCTTAGCATCTTTGATATGCCAAGGTTATTTTTTTATATCTATTTATTTTTATATTATATTTCCTCTCATAGTTTTCAATCTTCAAAACTACCCCTTCAAGTCAATTGGATTGACCTTATCATCCCAGTTCTATGTTTTATGTGCTATCTGAATAATTGGGTTGACCTTGTCTGACTATGTTCATTTTCAAACCTTGATTCCACAACATAGGTTCGAACCTCTCAACATTATACTTTGTTTCAAGCTGGAATTAATCTCTATATGCTATTAATTATTTCACATCTTTGTTTTCTTATTACTTGCATGCTTAGAATAGTTCACATAGTCTAATTAGGGGGTTTTTAATGAACTATTTAGTTTTAATATCTATATTTTATGCACACATGACCAAATAACATTTTCTAAATAAGTATTTTAATATTTGTCTACCCAAGGCCAACCTACTTATATTTCATCACAAAAGGGAAAGCTAACTTGATACTCTGGTCAAGTATAAAGCATGGTTAATGGTATATTATAGCTAAGCACACATCACCCTTTTTGTTGTGGTATGTGAAATGAGGGGGTAAGCCCTAATACCAAGCCTATATCATTCATACTATAATCCCTTTTAGCTCAAACTACCTAAAACCATAATTATATTTCTATCTAGTTCCTTTCTTTATATCCAACTTCTCATCACATTTAAAATCACATTTTTAAAAATCTAATATAACATTTTAGGTTCATCAATTAGTTAGCTCTTTACTTTTCAAGTTGATTGCTTGCTATTTGATCAATTATGTGTGAAAAAACTTGCATTAGCCAATATTAGTGAAATGTTTTTTATTGTGTGCTTCAATTAGATTGGTTAGTGTTGATCTAATTGACTATTTATTTCCATTCAACTCTTACTTTCATAGATTAACTATAAAAATTATTTTATTTTAGTTTATAAATTGTTACAATCTTTTCATTTTTCCCTTTCTAATATACTAGGTCAACCCAATCAACCATGTACCTTTTTATAATGTCTATACACTATATAATATTAACCCAATCAACCCTGGACTATCTACAAACCCTTTACCTCTTTTTTCCAATCTTTGTGCACTCTACTAGATCATCCTAGTTAACCTTGTATAGTTTTGTAGTCCCTATTTTTGTGTTAGGTTGACCCAGTCAACCTTGTACTATTTTAGTCACTTCCTGGTTCTTTGCTTTCTTATCTTACTTCCTTTCCCTTCATCATGGACTTTCTTCTTGACAGTGACAATGAGTTTTAATCAACAGACATGATGAACATTACCAATCCTCATAGGGTCTCCCATAGAAAGAGTAGGTATCCTCTCTTGTATTCTAGTAATTTCAATATTACCACACATATAATGAACTATGGGACCCCTCCTAATACCTCTTTGAAACATAATTCTCATCTTTTCTTAAAAGACCAACATGAGTTAGAGTATACTCTCAAAATTATCTTCTTTATCTCTAAATTTACTCAACATAGAGGAAAACATCCTTCTAAAATTTACAACCTTATGATTAGTGGTCAAGTTTAAGAGCCTCACTCACCTAATCCTACATTCTCATCTAGATTTGGGGGTACCACTTTATCTGATTCTCAACCTCTTCCTTCTATTTTGACCCCTTCTCATACCATGACCTCTTCTTCTTCTTTAACTAATTCCACCTCCATGCCTAGTATATCAACTAACATGATAGGTTCTACATCTAGTGGGCCTCTCTTAAGATCCACTATCCTTAATCCTTCCACTAGTACATTGTATTCTACCCAAGGCAATCAAGCTTCTATTGCTTCTTCCTCTCAACTATTTACTAGTCCATCTTTTGCTACACAGGAAAAATTTTCCACTAGTGCTTCACACTCTCATAATTCTTCTTAATCTCCTATCAACACCAATAATGGTACCTAAGCCACTAATACCAACACTAATTCTAACCTTATTGATTATAAAAATTCTAATCAAACACATTAATTTTTTTGCAAACTCTCAATCAAATGAATTATCATAACACAAATAAAATGATGAGAATACAAAACCACCTTCTTCACCTTCAATCTCATCTACAACCAATGGCTTGGGGCACACATAACCAAAATTTTCCCCCACATCCTCTTCTATATTCTAAAGTCAATCTCATTCATAAATCTCCTTTAGTCAATAAAACCATCAAGCATCTACAAAATGAGCCTCTCACTAGTCAAATTGCTAACATTGATATAGGAGGTATAACACCTAGAATTTATTATAATGGATCGACTGGTCCTACCCTTAATATTAGGACATTTAGAAATATTTATAAGGATTGGGTCAAATTAAACACCTTTTCTGCTACCAAGCTCCTTGCCAAAACCCTCATAGTTGATGCCTTAGATTGGTACAATCAAATTAGACCTCATTCCATTATTAGTTGGGAGGATTTAGTGAATAACTTAGTGAAAGAATTCCAAACTAATGATCTTCCCAAAAACATTTTGGCCCATTTCATAAATTACAAACAAAACAAAAATGAAACCATTAAATCCTTTATTAAAATATGGAAGACTTTGTCAAATAAATGTGAACATAACATGGCCAATGATAATATTTTCCATCTCTTTACCACTGCCCTCTTTCCTAAATTAAAATATCGAGTCCACACTCTCTCTTCATATACCTTGGAGGAGGATATTGACCAAGATAAACATCAAGAGTTACTTATGCATCAATTCGCTCCACCCCAACCTTCTATGGGTCGTCATCTCTTACTAAATAACAAAAACTACAATATTACCAATGATGGTGTTACCGATTATTATGATACCATTCATAATGTTCAAGCTGTTAGTTCTAACCAATATTTGGAACCAGCTTTCCCTTCTCATTAATCTACTAATCCTCATTTTTATTCACTAAATAATATCAATCTTTAAAAACCTCTATCCTCGATTGAATTAATTAAGCATCTACCTATGCCACTTCTAGTATAACATTAACCTACTCATCTTATGAAATCTTGGTATGATCCTAGCAAATTTTATTGGTTTCATGCTAGCTGGATCATTCTCATGAGAATTTTAGACAACTTTGTAATTTAGCTAAGGACTTTCTTCTTGGTCCTAATTTTTATCATGATTCCATCATTCACAAGTGTCAAAAATCTTATGAAATTGCTTTCAAGGACTATAAATCACATGACAAAACTCAATCCTTGAATCAAGTGAAGGCTCATTTGGATATCTATAAAAACCCTCTCCCTAATTACCAACCAATTCAAGGAAACCAAGTTAAGACCAAACCTTCCACCAATAATGTAGAGAGTATTATTGACCCCATTTTTGAAGATAATGTGGTTAACATGACTAATATGGAAGGCTGGTGGATTTCATTAATTCATAGCCTATCTACACTCCTCTTTCATCTCAAATATATCATGTTATCCAAGATTATTCTCTAACTCATTTAAATGAGTTGGGGTAAGATGACCTTATTACTCTTGATGATCTAATTTATGATTCTCCCTTAGATAACACTTCTCATTTTATTTCTACCACTCTTACATCATCTTCCAACACTAATAGTACTCAAAATTCTACTAAAACTTCTAGAAATTCTCTAAATTAACTTGAACTAGCTCCTTCATTATCACAACATGATTTACAACCTTGTTCTAAACCTTATTATTCTTACCAACAAAAAATCCAATGCACTTAGGCTCCTCTTTTCAAGGACCTCCTTAATCATTATGCACCTATATCTAACAACCTTCTTATGGGTTATGATGACTGAGATCCCATTACGAAGCTCACCAATCTCCCATCCCAAATTTCATTATTTGAGCTTATGAGGAATTATTCACATCATATAAACCATCTTATATGACTATTATTTGAGATGATTTTCCCTTATCTTACTCTAATACGATGAGAGGTAGACTTATCTGGATCCGAGGATTGAAGATATGTCTATCAATATTGACAAAATTATAAACACTTATCTTTCCTTAAAATTTCCCATAGCTTCTATGATTCTTGATGAGATTCTACTTTATGTGGATGATCCTCCCATATTTATTAGCATCCAAATAGGTGATATCCAAGTTAATCATGCATTTATTAGCAAGGGTTATGTAACTTATGTTTCTTCTCTTGATTTAATTAAGACCCTTGGATATTCCAAATGCAATCTCAAGTCTACACGTAGCACCTACCAAGGATATGATAGAAGGAAAATACCTCCTCTAGGTTGTGTGTGGATTCCCATTACTATCCCACCTATCACCATCCATGTGAAGGTGATGATCTTTAACTTACCCCTTTCTTATAACATCTTGATTGATACGCCATGGATTCATTGTATGAGATTTATCTCTTCTTCCACCTACCAATGCATTAAATTACCTCACAATAGAGAAATTTATATGATTTAAGGTGACACCAACCCTTGTAATTTTGAACAATTCCAAGATTGTGGTGTCTTCAATATTCCTACTCTTGAGCCTTTGCCAAGTGTTCTATTCTATGAGTCTCAAAATCTTAACTTTCCCATTAATTCAACCCAAGGTTATAATGGGCATCTTGAGCTCATTGGTAACATTCCTACTAACCTTTGAGATTCTAATTATGATGAGATTAACTTAAAGATTAAAAAATTTTATCTCTCACCTCATCTCATCTCATAGCTTCCTAATTCCTTGAAACCTCACTCTCACAAGCCTCTTTATGATGACATCATTGTAGTCTTTAGAAATACTAGGCATTCTATTCACCATACTTCCTTAGATGACAAGGTCATCCCTACTTGTGTTATTAATATTCATACCCTAGATTATGATGATGGTTATTACTTAGATAATATGCTATTGGGAAGTCTTGCATAGGCTCATGATGTTGATAATTTTCATTATCATTTTTCTTTACTTGAGCCTTTTCATGCATCTTATCATATTACTTTGCTTATAATTCCTATTTTTTTTTTTTTTTTACCCCTTTATCATAGGGTATAGATGGCACCAACACTTCTAGTTTTTGAGGAGCCATGTATGACTATACTCATGGATCATGTTATGATCAAAGTTTATCACTTCTCTAGATACCCTAACCCTTATAGCTAGTTTACCCTAAGGTTATTATGACTCTCCTTAGAACTTATGTAGATCCTTCCCCTCCCTCAGTAGAGATTGATATAGTTGAGCCTCTTCTTGCTCCTGTTATAGTTGAGCTTATTTCCACTCCTACTTTTGTTGAGCCTACCCCTATTTATGATTCCATTACTCCTTTTATTGAGCCTAGTTTCATTCTTTCCTTATCATCACCCTACCATCTTGATTCCCTAGATAAAGATGGATATTATACCCACCAAATGGGTTGATGAGTGATATTTGGTTTCTTCTACTCCTATTATACCTCCTCCCATGACTGCCTCTACTAGAACCACTCATAAGCATATTTGTTGCTTCCATAGGATAGATAATCATTCTTCCACCAATTATCACAAGTTATGATAATATATTAATACCATGCATCCTTATTCCCCATCATTAGACAAAGCCATACCTCCCTTAAAGGTAATTCTTAAATATATACCCAAGTATGGTGAGGCATATTGTCTATAGCATCTATGTAGCACCTATCATACTGATCTTTGTTGCATCCTTCAACATGTTAGGGCTCACCTTATAGTCATTCCTAGACCTTATACCAATTCTTCCATAGCTCATTCCCACAAGAAGGATCCTCCTTCTTATCCCATGGCTCCACCTCCTATTCTTTTATCACCTCTTGTGGTCCCTTCACCATAATATATTCCACCACTCGTGATTCCTTTAGCTATGTACCTTCCCTCACCTATGGATCCTTCTCCACCATGAATCCTTTACCCATAGAGCCTACTCCCATGTATTATCATGACCATCCCTTGTCTAATTTCCCTCCTTAGCATGATCCATTGATTATTCCTACTTTTTATATGGAGGAGATTAGAAAAGAAGTATTTGCCCAATATTCTTTAAAGATTAACAAGACATTAACAAAAATTCATCTTCATATTCATAGATATTTATCTGATGTCTTAGATAATGTGTGTGGAAAGATTTACAGTACTTATAAGCATATACATGGTGCCTTTTCACATTTTCATTTGGGTTGGATATGTGCTTCAATCTTATATTTTTTTGTCTATTACATCATTTGATATTGTTTCAAATTTTTCCTTATCATATATGATGATTCTTGTTTGTTGTACTATATATTGCTTATCTTATCATTTATATTTTTCATATGATTGGCTTTATTTATCATTACTTTCTCTCTCTTGATTGAGTTTTTCTCAAAACTCTCTTCTTGTGTCTTCATGATTATTTTCTTTCTTATATCTAATTTTCATAGATAATTATCATTGTGACTTAGTTATACAAAACTTGTCCCCTTTAGTTCTTATCTCCTTATTACCATGTGATCATTTAGTAAATAATGTATCTCATTATACTTTCCTTTCACCAGTCCACTTTGTATTTCATTTTTCCCTTCTTATTTTTCCACAAACTAAGAATATACATGGTTGATACTAGAGATCCCATAGTCTTTGTATTTGGTTACCTATCTTCCTTTAGCCTTATTTAATAGATGATTCTTGTGTATCACTATCTCTCTCATGATTGGTCATTATAAATCTATATGGAAGAGGAATCTTAAAAACACATAAAAAATTAAAATCTAAATCATTTTATAGAATAAAATGATATCAAAAGGAAAAATATTATTAAAAGTCAAATCACACTATAAGACATGATTTAAAACACATCTCCTTCTTCTAGTCAAAGCTCAAACTCCATAGTTGGCCTCATGGTAGAGCCAAGGTCCTTTAGGGGGAAATCTACTAGTAGATTAGAAGAGGAGAATAAAAAAATCTTTTAGTGCTACCTACTTTCTCATGCAAGTATCTAATCTTCATAGTATACCGACAACTATGTAACGGGTCTTAAAGAGTAGGGAAGATGGCATGGGAATGTATGTCCAATTTAATTTTTATTATACCAAGCTACCTTCATGAGTTGATCTTAGTATCATGCCTATTTTCATATAAATCTTTGTGTCTATATAAAATAAGGTTATTTTGTACATAGATGACCACTAGAATCTTAGTGTCTTCTCATGTCATTAGTATGTCTCTTGTCTCTTAAGGTCTTCTCATAAGATGCCTAAGTATTAATTCTTACACTCCCTTTTTCATTTCCTACATCCCTCATATTTCCTCTTGAGAGATATTATTTTGTCTACTGATCACTCCCCTTGGTATTTCATTTGTGAGTTTATTCATAAGACCATGAATAGGACCTAACCATCTTTAAAAATTACCATATTTTCCTTCTTATTACCCACATCTTTGATCACCCAATTTCTTTTGCTTATTCCACCCCAGTGGTGTTTTCTTTTCGAGTTGTAGTGTAAGACCACATATATGACTTGACCATCCTCACAAAATTTTCCAATATCTAAGTCATAATCCAAAATTAAATGTGTTAAGTATGAGATAATATGTGATTAATTATAAATTTAGACATCATTGACATGATTCCCAACTTTATTTAGTATGTTTTATGCTTACTTCATTTCTCTTTTGCCTTTTTATCTTCTTATTTTTTGAGTGTGTGCAAGAATTCAACCATTTATTGATTCTTTCACACTTCCTAGATTGAATTAGTGTGATAAATTTAAGACCAATCTTTTTCCAATTTTTTTATTTAATACTTCCTATCATGATTTAGTATAATGATTGACTTAATAGATTTGTTTTTATATCATTTGCAAACTTTTACATACCTTCCATTTTATTACATTGTTTTCATACTTCCCAACATGAATTAGTATGATTTTACTTGTTTTAATTTGGTGCAAAAATTTTCACTTTGGTTTAAAAATAAATATTTTTTTACCATCTTGTTTTACCATTTCTTGGTCTTTTATACTTAGTTATTTCTTGTTATTACACATTTCCCATCTTGAAATAGTGTGTAGTAAATTTTCTTGATTGATTATATTTTTGTAAGTGTTTTCTTTCCTTTTTATTTTTAGCCATGCATGTGTTTTTCATAATGCTAGAAAAGAAACCAAATCTCATATATTTCCTATAGCATATACAACAAATCTAAATATATGTGCTATAAAAAAACATATCCAAAGCATGCACAACCATAACCATAATAAACCATAATGAAAATGTACAAAATTAACATCAATATGCTAAAATTATCCATCATAAATATCTCATGAGTTTTGATACAAAAAATACAACCATATACAATGCTCTAACTCTATGGTTGGGATCCATCATGTTTATCTCATGGCCTAGCCATGTTTCTTGTTGAGGCCTTAGTCTAACTCCTCTGAATAGTATCTCAGTCCCTTTACCTATCCCTATATGTAGACCACTTATACCTATGACTGAATTAACTAGGTCTAGATCTCTATCATTTGTTCCACTATGGCCAAATGCACAACTCTCTCCTTAGCTAGGGCATACCATGCCCACGTATTACCTACACACATCTCTATTGGTGGTTTCATCTTCTTTCTCTACACTCATATATGTCTCATTACCTCCCTAGCTAGTCTAAATGAGCTCATCTAAGTTGGGGTAGATGGTACACTAGGGTCCTCTAATGTAGTAGTTTCATATGGCTATAAAGTCTCATCTAGGATTTTATAGAGTGATCCCCTCATCATGGAACCCATCTCTCCTAATCATCCTCATCTACACCTACAATATCACACTAGATGTATATTAGATCACTGTTATATCTAAAAATATCTATCTTTAATTCCAAATAAAAACTTAAAGTAATAAGTTAATAATATTTTCTTACCTATCTGTGTCTCAGCCACTATGGTCTCACCATTCACTCAACTACCTATAAAATTCTCTTCATATGCATGTACTCTTAGTACCTCCTCTATAAGCTACCTCCTTAACTCAAATCCATATATCATGGCTCATGTCTATTTTAGCCTACATCTGAGTAGGCTCTCTATCATTCATCCTTCCTCTAAATTCTATATTAGCTCATTAGGAATGACACCAATGTCTATTATCTTTTTTAACCTCTATCACCATTATGTACTCAATGGTCATAGCTCCTCTTATTAAAAAACTAGTAGTGGTACATTTGGTATCTCTACCTCTACCTCCATATCCTCCTTATCTACCTCCTATCATGATCAACTAGCCATGGTCACTCATGACATGGTCTGAGTATTGATCTCACTATCTATGGTCCTAGTCCTCTCTTTCCCCAAGGCTCTCTCACATGTCAATCCCACTACTTGGGCATCAGTATAAATATTTCAAGATGAGGTAGGCCCATCTATCATATCATTTGTGCTATTAGATGTGTCTCTCTCCACCATGTGTAGTGTCCAATAAACTCTATCCTAGTTGTCACTAGTGTAACTATATGCTAGCTCATCCATATAGCTGTTATGTTTCCATATGGCTACCACACTATATATTTGAATCTCACTAACTATAGTGTTGGAACATGGGGCATGACCTATGCTACCTAGTCCTCTCTCCATCTTTGCACCTTAGGTGACCTATCATCAACTTCATGGGGTAACTGAATTAGATGATACATATGAAAACTCTCATATATCCAAGCTATCAATAATATGATTGGTCCCATGGCCTTCTACCCTTTGAATAACATGTCATATAGATCATGTTTGATTTGGAACTAGATGATAAATCCCAGATCATATATAACTTGCTCCTCTATCATCATCCTACTCAAGGCTACCATGAATACTCATACTTTGCGATTTGACTTGTGAAAAAACACCCACTATATCATAATAGATTTTTGGATATATGAAATTTATGATATATATACATCATCCATACTGACTCTTTATCCTCCCAAAATCATCTAAGAGCCTATTTCCTACATGGATAAGGGTCTCCTCTCATCTATGTTATATGGTATCCCTATGGTTACTAGTGATCCTACTATGGGTAACTAGAGGATGACATGGACATCCTCTAGTGTGATGGCCACCTATATCACATCCCCATCCACCTCCCACATAAAGGTGTTAGTTGTTCCCAACAACCAAGGTTTATGACTAATAGATCTAAACTCATGGGGATCCTACACATATTAGCTATGCCTCCTAGACCTATGGATACTAGTATAGCCTTATCTCTATTTGACAATCACTCCAAAAATTATAGTAACCAAGACACATCCACTAATATCTAGAATCTTTGTTGTCTCTATAATCAATAAACAACAAAGGATGTATTAGTTCTTTCATGTCTTATATAGTCAAAATACATTTTATTTTTAAAATTTTAAATTAAAAAAGGCCTAATTAATTTTAAACTTAATCTTTATCCATTTTACCCTATTTTATAGCCTACTCAATCCTTATTGACCTCTTTTAGTCAATTTGGGCCATTCTATCCCTCTTTTGGCCTTTTGCATGCTTTTCTATGCTTATTTTGGTTCTTTGAACAAACTACTTTGGCTAAAATTTCCCTATTTTTACCTATGTTGACTCTAAAATATTAGTCAACCCTCTTATTTTCCCCCTCTTAGTGTTGTGTTATAATTATAGACCTCTCAAATTAGTCAACAAACTACATTAGGATGGTATCCTATAGAATGTACAAGGTCAACCCATATTTACTAGGTTAGCACCATGGATTTTGACCAATTTCAACCTACTGGGTCAATTAGGTGGACCTAGTTCATTTTACCTACTGGCCCCTTGCATTTTTATAAAAAGTGCATTTTCTCACTTTATTCTTAATTATTCTAAACCAATTTCCCATATTTCTATTTGATACCCATATAATCTAATTTTGTTCCATCATAATATCTATAAATACTTAAAAACTCAAAATTACTAAAAACACACTTAATTCACTACAAATTTCAAAAACTAGTTTGAGATTCATAACCTGCATACCTATAGTGCACCTACTACTGCCTCTGGGGATCCCTCTCATATAGATTATCATCTCCTCACCATCCTAGCTCATTTGATCTCTAGATATATCTTTTTTCTCTCCCTCACAATTCAAAATAATAAATGAATTGTCTTTTCCCTATTTAAAAACATTTTTCAACAATCCAAATCCTCAATTATTATCCTGTAGATTCCTTCTTTTGCTTATATCTTTATTTTTACTCGTATATTTTCAAAACCATAAAATGCATTAGATTCGTGATGAACTATAGATTATTTTTCACTATCATTTGATTATCTCTCAAAAAATCTGATTTTTGGCTATTTTTTGTACTAACTTCTATAGGTTCACCTAATGTTCTTCACATTGGATGCCTTCATTTTTTATTATAGTCTACTTCTTTATCTATGACACTAAGGTAAGTTAAGGTATGTATTTTTCAATTTTTTCCTTTCCTTTATCTTATTTTCTACTTATTACACTTTACTTAGCATTAGTGTTGTGTGTTATCATGTTTTATCCCAAAGCACCATCTCATGTTGCACTCACATGACACGTGATGAGATTTGAGTGGGGCATATGTTTACACATAATATTTTTATATTTTTATTGATTACTAATACTTTGTATCTTTCAATAATATGTCAAGTCTCAATCTCTTTAAATAAATGCCTTACAAGGTGCACCAGGAAAGGGGTGGGTAGACCATCGGTACTTTATAAGATTGTTGTCCCTCTTGCCACTTACCATCTACATACTCATCTCCTAAAAAAATTAACCCTAAGATTATCATTCTTGGTCCTACCCATTTTAGTCATTTTCCTCTTTTCATCCTCCTTTTGTTTCCATAATTCTCTTTGGGATTATTAGTTATACTAGGTCAACCATGGTTGACCCTATATAGTTTAGGGGTATTTTTCACTTTTTGGGTTTGTTAGCCTTTCAACGAACCTAGCTTAGACCTAGTGAATTATCCCCAAAAGAATATAGGGTTAACCATGGCCAACCCTATATAGATGACTTTTTGAGAATATTTAGGGAAAGATTTACCTATATATATAAGTTCATTTCCAACCATTTATAAGAAGAGAAGTGAAGAAGAACAAGTGTAAAAAAAACATCTACTTATTGACCATTCTACTTAAGGAATAAAGCTTAGGGTTTCATACTTTCTTTGGAGATACACATCTTGTCTTGTAGAGAATTCTTTTGGATGCATAGATAGGTTATGTATCATAGAGCTGATATATCTTTGTTATCCTTACATACCATAATAATATATTATGAATCACCTTGGTCAAGGGAGAGATTGAGGTTCAATGGGTTCATCTTCAAGGTAAGTATTCCTAACTTTATTTCTTCTTTGTAAGATTAGATAGATAATGTAGTTATTCTTCTTTCTTCCATGCATTAAGATTTGGTATACATTAAAGTGAGTATATGTATTTTATGAATGTTTAGTTTAGTTTTTTATTTTATTTCTAACCCGCACTTTGTGCCACAAGATTTGGTGTGCACTAGATTAGATTTACTTTCTTGTTATTAGAATAAAATTAACATTAAACCTAAGACTCTTTTAGGGTTGTTTCATTATTGTGTTAGATTTTAGGATTTAAAAACCTAATTCACATGGTGTATTGTCACAAGTGATCCCCTAATCATTTCTATGTTCTTCAAGCTATGTTCTTCAAGTGGTCATGCTCTATGTTCTTCAAGCTAGGATTGATTTATAGACATGATGCATTTTTAATTTCATCACAAAGGACCACACTATTATCTAAGAGGGTTTCTGACTCATGTTTCTAGTTTAAGACACCCTATATAATTCCTACACTAGTTCTTATCTTATCATTTATTTATTTCAGTCAATTTCTAGCTAAGCACATATCTTTTAAGTCATTTTCTATTTATAGAATAATTATAAAAGTCAATTATTGTAAAAATTAGTGGCTATAATCACTACATATTTATTCCCTTATTTATTATTCCATAGATTTAACAACTTATGGTTTTACATTCTATAAATCCCTTAAAACCTAAACTAGTTGGTTACTTATGCTTTCCTTATTCACTTCTTTGAGTGTCTTGCCTTGCTATTGTATTGCTTGTTTGATCATTTGAATATGCTTCTTTATTTTTGTCCCCCATGTCTATGTGTGATTTTTTTGACATTTTAATATGTCATTATTTATTTTAAGGACATTTTAATTTCATTCTTGATTTTGTGTGCATTTGGCTAAGTCATGTGCTTTCAATTGTGTAACATTTAAATTAGCCACTTGTTTTTTTTATCTCTTATGACCATTATATATTGAATTTTTTTTTAATGTTTTTGTGGGTGTGTTTATTTTCTTGTTGAGCTTGTACTATTACTATATAAACATTTCCATTATATATTTTTATGCATCTTAGGCCTTTATGTGATCAAATTGTTCTATGTGATTCAATGCTACATTTACCTATACATGTTATTCTATATGATGCATGTTACCATCCATTAATTATGTGGTGTCTTATCCTTTTGAGGTGAGGTAACTACCAATTTATAATCTTCCCTCACCTCAAATGGGGGGAATATTAGAGGGGGGCAAGCCATATAAGCTTACTCTCCACATTTGTCATAGTTTTCAAATTCAATGGGGGCATGTCATATAGGCATGGATTCCACACATTCATAGTTTTAGATTTAATAGGGGCATGCTTTGGAATCATGTTCTCCACACTTATTCATTATTCAACACACTTAGATTTAATGGGGTTATTTTTTGGAAACATATCCTCAACATTGGAACTTATTTTAGTTTTAATGGGGGTATTTCAATAGGATAGAATTTTATGAATTATATTTATCCAATTTATTATAGTAGTTGGTTAAGTTTTGGTATGATTGAGGTGATTAAATCACTCAATCTTGTCAAGTTTCCAATTTGGAATTGATTGTATCATCTAACCTCAATAGTTTTTTAGTATGGGTTGACTTTGTTCACTCATGCTCACCAAGTTATAAGTATGTTTACAATGCATGGTTAAGCTAATCTCAACTATCAGGTGGCAACTCACCTATTCTTCAAGGTTGGGGACATATGATTTCCAAATTTCTCTATATCTTCTTAGATATATGCACTTTACATATTTATATATGTTTGTCTTAATCTTAATTTTAGAGCCTCAAAATGATACATATTACAAGTCAACTTACCAATAGGCGAGGTGGTTACATTGATATATAGGTGTACTCATAAACCTTTCTCTTTCTCTTGCAATCTTTTCAATATTTTAAATTTTAGATTATATGCATTGATTATGTATTTTAACATGTTTTTGGTTGTAGATCAATCAAAAAAAAAACTCAAGTTGGACTCAATCAAAGGTAAGGTGTGCTATACACACCTAGGTATACTTTTATTATTGTTTATCTAGAAATTTCATTACTAGATTAAAGGGGGGGATGTAGATAGCATTTATGGATTATATAGCACCTCAATCTTGTACACTTACCAAACTCATACCTTTGTTTTTACTCTTAATTTTGGACCTTTCCTACTTTTGTCTCATATACACTTTAGCGTATGCCCCTTATACTATCTCTTAGTTCTACCAATCTTATGTTGATGCCCTAGACCTAGTATCTTGCCCAAAATGCTTAAAACCTACTTATCTTCCACTTCTATAAATTCTAAGCATGTACGTATTTTCATGTTCCTTAAACACAAGTGTCCTAGAGAGATGCCTATGTTGATGTAGGTGTCTTAATTTGATGCAAGTGCATATTGTCATAGATTCATTAATATACAAATAAAATTCATCCTAATGGTTAACTTAAGTGATGTGAGATATTTCCCAATAAGAATGGTATATATTCAAAATCACTCGTCATTCAATCCTCACCTAGAAGCTTATTACCTACTTACCATGAAACTTACAAAAGGCATTCAATCAAGTACTCAAGTGAACAAAGATTCCCTATTTTATTTTATTTCCATATCAATCATAGGGAAAGAACATATATAAGTCTAAATTACTAAAGGATCAACCATGAGATATATTTTCTAATTAACAATCTAGGTCATTATTGTACTTGCTTTTCACATATTACATGATTCACACATGATCCAACATATAGGGGAGAACTAAATTAGATAGAGTCCCTCTTCAAATTATTATTTATGTAGGTAAAACTCATTGATAAAAAGGTATTTGGGTTCATCTCAACATCATGTGCCCACTAACCCATATTTACCAAGGTCATCATGAAGATGAAGAACTAGAGTTTTAAAATTTCATGATGAATGATAGTTTGTGACCTAGATATGAATTCACCAGAGTGAAGGTAAAGACAAACCTAGAAGCATCTATGTGGTCACATCCTTTTCCATTAGGTATACTATATGGGACACCTACATCAAGTTTAGATAGTAGCATCAATGAAATAGTCCTAGGTTGATGCTAATGTCTATGGCTCTAGAGGCACCCAATCTAAAATTTGGTGACTATTCTAGAATCATCTTCTAGTCTACTTCCTACCTATTCTAGATATAGAACTATGTTATCATCATAACCAATTATGTACATTATTTCTTTGTTATTTCCATATGTAGCATAATTTTACTTACTATTTTTAGCATGTGTTAGTTTAATGAATTCAACATATGTTATATATGAGTTTAACATCTAATTAGACTAATATAGAGATAATTTATCACCCTTTTACCTTAGGCTATCTTTATCTCCATTAACCCTAGATTTCACACATCTATATTTTTAGGATTAAATAAGACTCTAGGTAAAGTGAAAGATAATTAGAAAAAAAATCATAATTTTAGGGGAAAAACAATTTAAAAAGAGGTATAGATATGTTTAACCCTAAAAAATTATTTTCTTTCTAGGTTGAGATTACCTAGATACTCATTAAAGGGGTATATAGAAATGAAAAAACAAAAAGGTGATAAATAGATCAATAGTAGGACAATTGGGTGCTAAACTCATATATAAACATACACTAAATTTCTTATGTTATGTTAAAAATAATAAGTAAAACTATCTAGATATAAAAATGAAAAATAAGTAATATACTTAGATTATTCTAATAATAATACAATTCTAGATCTAGAATAGGAAGTAATTAGATAAGAAGATGGTTCTGAAATAGTTATCAGAATCTATATTGGAGGATTCTAGAGCTATAGACACTAACGTCAGCTTGGGATGGTTACATCAACACTACTATCTAAGCTTGATGTAAGTGTCTTATATAAAATACATATTGGAAAAGTATGTGACCACCTATATGTTTTTAGGTGTTGGGCCCCTTTTTGTGCTACCTAGTGGACTACACCAAATTAATATATCTCAGCACATGGAAATCATTGTAAATGATTTATGTTTTGATACCATTATCACCACCTAGAATAATCTTCAAATATCTTGTGTCAGTTGCTAGGTAGTTTCTTAGTACTTAAGTTTGAAGGAGAATCTCTTGAGTGCTTACACATGGTAGTTGGAGAGCACATGTGTTAGAGTAGTGGAACCAATGAAATAATGACCCCCATTGATAAATCATCACCTAGTGTGTACCCATCTAACTTGGTAAGAATATGTTCCTCTACTTATAAAAATTACCTTAAACCTAAAAAAATAGGAGAGGTGATTAATGCCATGAATCTCTACTAAAATAAAGATACACCATTAGTATATTATAACTAGCATGAATTATGTTAAGAATCTTGAATGTATATCCCAAGCTCACTTGTGAGTTGTTGGTCATGAGTAGTTTCAAACATAAGCACATGATCTATTTTCATATTATGAACTTTATATACTAAAATTATGAATTAATGAAGAATGGTATTGAGAACAATGTAATGTTGATCTTATTTAGATGGTTACAACATTATGTTGTGTTTGTAACTTCAATGTAATAGTTATGATAGTATAAATTCTATAAATGAAAATTTTTCATTATGAATGCTTGTCCCCAATATCAATAACATATATGTTTAACATAATAAACCCTTAATAGGTTAGAAATTATCCTAAGTGTTAAGATAGGCATGCACTTGAGCATTTACCCCTATGCATAGAGTGCTAGCTAGATGAATGAGCCTCTGAGTATGAGCTACTCGCCCATTTCACTAAGTGCCTGAATGGAACTTTACTTACTATCTTATAAACTTGCACCCATAGAAAACTATAACTAGTCTAATACTAACTTGTGCCAGCATAGACAAAACTAGTCCCCTTGAGTAGGCTCATACCTATTGATCTTACCCATAATGGCCTTACGCTTATATAATACCTATGACCATTTTTCTAATGAATAAGTCCCATCAAGACTAAGGTTGTGCCATATTTCAACTATCCCAACACAAGCCTCGGTCCCTTCACTGCTATGCTTAGGGTGAGCGTACAAGGCTTGTGCCTTATGTGAAATTGATGCTAGTGTAGTAGTGAGTTTCAATGTTGTGTGCCATAGACCTTCACTATGATTGTTCCCAGTGGTATCAAGTATATAAGAGACTTGGATTGATTTCTAAGTGCATGATCAAGTACATGGGCTAAACTAGGAAATTTTTATAGAACATTTTGGTTCCATTGCTAGGACCCATGTTGAATTTTATTGCTATAATGGTGTAACAAGATGATGCTTTGACTATCAATCAAGAACATCAAGTACTAGCTAGAGTAAATGGAAGATAGTTTCATGCAAAAGCATCCAACATGACAAGGATAGAAGCCAAGAGAATGGTTACAAACTAACCTATATGATGCTCTATATAAGGTGTTATTTTATGAACTACCTCCACATGTGTACTGATGGTTGGTTTCTTATACTACCTCTATAATATGAATCTATATCTAGCATCTCGAGTGGACAAAGAAGTGCATAGATATGCTTGAGAGCATAGATTATTTTTAGACTCATGTTGTAGATAAGTGGGGGAGTGGTACATTGAAAAAATATGTGTTATAATTGACAACATCAACCTTTTCTTGCCCTAAAAAATTTAGTATGATCTTTTTCATGAACTAAGGGGAACATTCATAAGAGAGCTTGGTACCAAACTAAATAAATTATTGGTGGATTATGATATTAAAACTATAAGAATAAAAGGCTAAAATCCTTGCACATATGAGTAACTATAGAAGGTGAGAAGGGGAAGTGTAGGTGAGGCATGATGGAAACGGATGAGCAACCTCACACTTAATAGATTTAAAGTTATAACTACAACAAGTGAAGGTGTAGGATGATAAAGGATCTAGAACCTAGAAGTATCGAGAGGACTACATCCTCAATAAATATGGTGATGCATTTTCTTGAGTATTATAGCATATATAATGACATGAAACATGTGCTCAAGTGTGAAATTCAATGGTGTAATCAAGGTGTTACCCAATCATAACACAAGGTGAATTAGTTTGTGACCACCTTGCTATATCACATCTATACCTGATATCAATTTGATTTGAACTAGGTTATGGTTAATTATGATATATTTAAGGAGGCCTTCTTGAAGGAATTTGATATTCCTAAGTTTAAGTAATAGTAGATCATGGTTCTCAAGGAGATTAGCTAATGGATATATGAGATTATGTGCCTATTTGATGTGTGGTTTAAGACCCTCTTTTCTATGCTTTCATATGATATCTACCCTTCCCAACATGCATAATGGTTTGTTAGGGGCCTATTAGAACTTTTTTTTGGAGATCATTATCTATGAAGATCTTCATGGACCCCTAAAAATCACTTTAATATGCACTCTGGGCCAAGGTAATAGGTAGTGTCAACATTAGGATCAACCCATTTATGGAGGCATAAATCACATCAAGAACATCTTAGTTAAAGAATTTGATTGCTAGTTCAACACATGATACTCATAGTGGATTATGGTGTACTAAATTTGAGATGGAGGGGCATAACAAGAATAATTTCTTGCAAATAAATGTTAGCACCTTAATTCTTAGATGTGAAGTTTGTCATCAATTTCATGACTCTCAATACTATACCTTATTGTAACATGCTAGTCAAGTAAACACTACCATCTATTTAAAGATATGTGATTCTTATACTCATTTAATAATATATTATCAAGACATTAATGAGATGTGATATAATTTGGAGAGAGGTGAAAGGAAGGTAATGACCATAGACAGTGAGTAGGTGGGTCAAGGAAATGAAGGATATGGCCAACAAAATCCTAGATATGGGAATCAATGAGTCACATGCAAAAAAAGTGGAGGACATGATGAAGGAAGATTCCCAATATGATCATGTTACAAGAGTGGGTTTATTAAGCATTACCAATGCGACTGCCCCATGTACCCAACATGTGGGTATTGTTGAGGACCACATGTAGTCAAGGACTACCCAAAATTGTATAAAAATTTGACTCAAGATTGTCTTGGAAAAGATAAGGGTGTCACTATGGTTAAGAATGATAAAAAAGAATATAAATGGGATCCCAAGCCATAGTAGACTTGTAAGAAACCACCTAAGGTGCAATACATAACCTAGAGTGGATTCACCACTCAGCTACCTATTGCATTGATAAAAGAACTACACTTAGAGTACGGTGGGCCAAGCCACATTTAGATCATAGCATGACCTGAGCCAAGAATTATACCCTACCCTAACTCAAAAATATAGAAGGAAATTCTAAAACAAGCTATGAGCATAATACAATTTTTTTAGGGAGAAATCTAACTGGACAAAGATCTAGAGGTGAAAACAAGCACCTCATGCAAGAATCAAGATAACCAAGAGGTTGAAGTACAAGATTTAACCAAGATCTTGTGCCTCCTACAATCTAAAGGGATGTTGTCCTTGCTAAAAAAATTGATTTTAGAGCATGTGGGGAAGAGACCAATGGAGAAGGACATGCCTCAGATGATTAAATTTATTTCACCACATATAGAGTAGGCATGTGAAATAACGCATACTCAAAATTTAGAGTATGACCAAAAACTACTAATAAATGCCACCATCAGTGGATGGTCTATTTGTTAAGTCATTTTGGACATGGGTACCGAGGTTAACATTCTAACCAAAACTACTTGAAAGAATATGAGATGGCCACCCTTGAATCCCCCCATCATATACTATTTATGGCCAATAAAACTTGAGTAAAACCTATCAAGATCTTGAAGGGTGTCATTATATATATCATGGGCACAAAGTTTGGAGTCAATTTTAAGGTAATTGAATTGGTAGAGCGTGATAATTATCCAGTGCTCTTAGGTAAGCCATGGTGCTATGCCAACAATGCAGACATGCACTTCAAGAAGTGTTATATGAATTTTGAGAATGAAAAAGAGAGGGTGATGATCCCTCTATCAAGTTATCAAGGGCCTCTATTTATGGAGAGTGTTGATATCAAAGACAAGATCAACCACATTTATAATATCATGGTATGAGGCACCAAGAAGTTTAACCCAAGTGACCAAAGAATGGTTAAATAGGAGGATGGATAATTAGCTTTTGATACAACTAACATAGCCTAGGACTAATGGGTCAAAGAGGCATATGCAGTAATTAGCCAAAGGTGCTACCTATTATGAAAAACTAAGCCAATACTAGCTAGAATAGGATTGATTAGGATTGAGCACACTAAGAAGAAATGGGTTCCCACACCAAAAAGGTAGTGAAAAGGGTGTTTTGTTTGAGTAAGGATAAGCTTATAGTGCTCCCAAAATATTGAGGGATCCAACCTATAGATAAATATGTCCATAGCATTGAAGCATGCATTCTCAAAGAAGTAGATAGAATGGGCACACTAGTGCATACCCTAAAGAGCATTGCTCTCATTTGTGGTTAGTGAAAAGGCCTAGCTTGCCAACATGTAAAGATGTGAAGGAAATAATATGCACTAGGTTTGAAAAGAGTAATGAGAAATTAGACATCCCTACTTACTCAGGTGATTTTGACCCAATCATGCATATGCACTTGTGTGAAGAAACTTGGAACTTGGAGTATATGTGGTAAGAATACACCTAGAATCTTATGGGTGTATTATTTCTATAGGAATTTGAAAACATGGGCATGAGAATGGTATGTTGTAAATGAAATATTCTAAGAGATAGGAGTTTGGGAGGTGCTCAAAGAGAGTTTCATATACGCCTTCTCATTCTCTTCATATAACATAGAGCTATTAGAGACATTGCAAGTCATTCATATGGTAGTGTTTGAGGATACTTCCATTCTAGAAGATGGCCTTAGAGACATGTTTGGGTAGAAAGGACTATCACTCCTAATTTTTTTGAATAAAATGTGCTTAATAGTGACTCTAATGAGGAGGGTGATGAGACTTGAAAGGAGTGCAATTCAAAGGCTCTAATAGGAAGACACAAAATTGTGTGCCTTATGGATGTCCAACTCATCATTGAATTGAAACAAATAAGGGGATAAGACAAGTTGAAGAGTCTCATGAAGAAAGGAATGAACCCTACCATGTGCCACTCAAGACCACTAAGGTAAACATTAGTGTAGAAGGAGAGCCAAAGATTTACACTATAGGTTTCCACTAGTCCGAGTCAAAGATGAAATGAATCATACACCTCTTGAAAGAGTTTTAGGACTTATTCCCATGAAACTATTGGGACATGAAGGGAACCCACCCTTCCATTGAAAAAATGAGCATCAAGATAGTGGATGACATGAGGCCTATCAATAAGCACCCATATATAATGAATCCTAATCTCCACGCTAAGGTAAAAATGGAGATTGATGGAATTTTGGCTCAGTGGGTGAGTTTAGTGGTCATAAGCATCAATAAGTATGGGTGCATATGTATCTATGCTAACTATATACTTTTAAATACCACCTATATCACTGATCCATTCATAATCCCATTCACTAATAAGGTCTTAAATGGTTTGAGAGGTTATGAAATATATACTTTCACTAATGGTTTTTTGAGATACCATTAGGGGTAAATTGAGGAGGAAGATAAGCCCAACACAACCTTTATAACTGAATGGGGTTGTTTTGCTTATAATGTGATGCCATTTGGACTCAATCATGTACCAACCATATTTTATATATTGGTGATCACTTCTTTTAAATACTTCATCTATAGGTTCCTCCAAGTCTATCACAATGACTAGACTATGTATGGCTTTGTAAAGGACCACTATGATAATTTCCACCTCATGTTTGAGAGGTGCATATAGATTTAGATATCATTACACCTAAATAAGTTCATATTTTCAACCCCCTTTAGAAAATTACTTAGGCACATCATCTACAAGGATGGTTTACTTATTGACTCTATGAAGATGGCCATCATAATTTAACTCTAGACTCCTTCAATGTATAAATTTTTGCACCTTTATAGTACATTGTGGCTACTATGATAAGTTTATACAGAGCTATACAAAGATCATAGTACCTCTAGAGAAGATCTTGTGAAAAAATGGCATGTTTTGTTAGGGCGAGGTGAACTAAGAGGCTTTTGAAACATTAAAATTGAAATTAGCTAGCATGCCAAGTTTGCAATTCTTAAACTGGACTACTCTTTTCTATGTCCATGTCAATGCTTCAAAATATATAATTAGCACCATATTGGTGAAACTAGGTGAGGGAAAGATGGACCACCCCATCTCCTTCATAAAAAAGAAATTGACACAAGTAGAACAAAATTACACCACCATCGAGTGCAAGGAAAAGTGCAATGCTTATGCCTTACAAACATTTAGGAAATATCTATTGGTGACCCGATTCATATTTTTCACTTATCATAAGGTGCTAAAGTACCTCATGAACAAACCTATTTTACATGGCTGCATATGCAAATGGATTGTTTTATTTTAGGAGTTCTAATTCTCCATTGTTGTTAAACCTAAAAAGCAAAACTTGGGGCTAAACCATTTGTCCCACATAAATTATGGTGATGTAATGACATGAATTGAGGATGACATGCTAGATGCATAGTTGTACAGAGTCCAAAAAATCCATGAAGACTTAGTAGAGATTTATAATTTCCTAACATCTAGGTTTGCGCCCAAGACCATGTCAAAAATGAGAAGTAGCTTGTGGTTTGCGCTACCCCCTTCTAGATCATTAAGGGGGAGATATACAAACTAAGTAGAGATAAATTCCTCCATTGGTGTGTTTTAGAACATGAAATGAATTCCATCACATGAGGAAATCATAGGAGGCCAATGTACTGGGGACACAATGGCATGTAAGATATTGTAGTTAGGCTTCTGGTCACCAAGCCTATTCCAAGATGCAAAGGAATGAACCAAGGCATATGTCATATGATAATGCACTAGGAATCCCAACCACCAAGATGTGATGATTCTCATCCCCATTATTTCCTAGGTGCCATTTGAGAAATAGGCCATTGATGTTTTTGGACCAATAACTCACGTAACATGGTATAGATGTGTAAGGTATATTTTGGTAGCCACTGACTATTTCACAGAGTGGGATAAGGCTACACCAACAAAAGATTGTAGAACTCTAATAGCCACATGTTTCATTTGAGATAACATAATAATTTGATAAGGGTGACCATTATATCTAACTAGAGACAAGGGAACTCATTTCGTTAATGAGATGGTATGCATCCTCTTAACTGAATATATGGTGGTGTACCACAAGACCACCCCATATCATCCATAAGAAAACAACACATCTAAATCCTTTAACAAGTATTTAAGAATGTGCCTAACAAATATATGAGACATTGGTCACAAGGATTGGGATAATCCCATCTTATAAGTAATATGGGCATACCACATGACATATAAGCACTTGAATAAAGCTACACCATTTCAACTAGTGTTTGGAGTCAAAGTAGTTCTCTCCATGGAATTCATGGTGCCATCCTTACACATTTCATGTATTGGTCACTTAGATGACTGAGAATCATTGAGCATAAGGTTGGAAGACTTAGAGTGATTTTATGAAAATTACACCCAAGCAAGATGGAGTCATCAAATCAAAAAGGTACACTAGAAGCTCTGGCATGACAAGCACATCAAGTGTAAGGAACTGATTGAAGGAGCATTGGTGATATTTTATGACTTGAAGTACCTTAAGAACCTAAAAAAATTGAAAATAAGGTGCATGGGCCCCTACATCATCCACCACATATTAGAGATAAGTGCATGTAATTTATGCATGTTATCTAACAAAATTCTCCTAGGGTATTTCAATGGCAATGGATTGAAGCCATATCAGTAGTAGGATGGCACTCATGACATAAGGAGATTCATTTATTGATCATTATTAAATTTAGGTTAAGTTGACCATAATATAGTTTGGTACAATCCAAACCATTCTTTTTCTTTTGTTTTATTCCTTGTATAGTGTAAAGAGGGAATTAGTGGTGCACGACGGCTATAAGGACTTATTTGGTATTACTTCATGCATAATTGTAGTTGAATGAATCGATCAATTTTAATTTATAATAACATGAGGCCATGACACCTAAGTTATGGGTTTGTGAATCAAACCTAGCTCCAGTGAGTTTGTCTAGATTTTTATGTATAATGCTAATCATATAAGTTGAGTACTTGCATTATCTAAGTGCATGAGGCTAGACATCTAAGTGGTGGGTGAATGATACTTTCTATAAATAAGTATAATATCTAAAAGATACATGTACATAAGGTGAAAATTATAAGGCTATTGGAGGCCTAAGAATGAACTACTCTAGTGATTTCACACATAATACCAATCGTGTGAGTCAACCCCATCTACTTTCTAAGCACCTAGAGCTAGATGTCTAAGTTCTTAAGTGTGAGGAAGTTTCTAAACTTTGAATATTTGAGAACAAAAGGAAAACATACATAAGTAAAAGGATAAACTTTTTACCATAATGTGAAAGGGGGCAATTAATTGATCATGTGCCAAAGACTAAAGAAGAAGGTGAATATTATCAATAGGGTTGAGCACAAGAAGGAAAGTGAAGACATACAATCTGACCATATACAAGAGAATAGAGAGGGAATACAAAGAATTGGAAGGCCAATGCAAGGTATTTATATAGGTTAAGATAGGCTAAGGCAAGACAAAGCACAAAAAATTGACCAAATAGAGAAGAACACTTAAATTGGAAGCACAACTAGAAGAGAAAGTGGAACTGAGGAGGTTAAATCATGTGCATGTGAGGTTCTACACCTAGGTTACCATAAGAGAGGTGAAGGTCATGCTAAGTGAACAAGTATAGGATAAGAATCATCTAAGACAATTGACATCCACCTAGGTTTAAGTGAAAAGTGACCATTTGAACTAAATGTCACTTCATTGAATTACTATTAGAGAGCATTTAATGAAGGGACAATAGAGGCACAAAGATATGCAATTAATGCATTGATGACAAAGGATTTTTGTATATTTTATAAAATTTTGAATTTTTGAAGAAATATAGGTACCACAATGCCATAAATCACCTACATTAATAATAATAATAGATAAGAAAAGGGTATAAATTAGTAAGAAATATACTTGCTTAGGTTACAAAGTTTAAAATAACTCAAGACTTAGAGAAAACCTAAGCAAAAACAAGAGAGTAAAAGTGTAAAAACCCTATACCAGTGAGAATTTGAGAACTTTTAAGAACTAAGAGTGAATGATTACATACCAAGAAGGATTGTGTTCATAGTAAGAGTGATTTGGAGAAGTGTGGAGAAAGGATTATATAGAAACTAAATAGTTAGAAGAGTGAGTCCCCAGGCCACCATTAAATGCTAACAAAGCTTAGGAGATAAGATAGTAGTCATATATCTCATGATCGAGATGCAACATCACTATTCATCACTTCAATAGACTACACCTACCATGTTTCAACACTAATAGGTTCAGAATTGTGAATAAATGGAAGGGATTGAGATCCAAGCAGGAAAAATAGGAACCAAAATGGGAATGTATAGTTCTCAAAGTGGCCCCAATAAAAATAATGTCACTACGTGTAGAATTAGTGAGCATGGCATAAGTGGAGATTTAAATGCTCACCAAAATGTCCTACTAAGTGATGTAATTTCCTTCTAAGGTCATGATAAGGGAGAGTTGGCACTCTTTTGTGCACATCTTCTAGCTAAAGGAATATAAACATCACACATCCAGTCACCTACAAGACCTCATGCAAGATTGGATAGTAGACACATGGAAAAAGATAATTCAAGTTAATGCCCTATTTGATGTCTTGATTCAGGATAAATTGACTAATTCTGGCATAGCTTAAATTTACAAGTTGTCATGCTTTGAGAATCCAAAAGAGCTAGTACAATTCTTACTCTTACACATACATGAAGACCACATCTACTTCATTGGGAGGTGGATGAATATTTTGGTATAGTTGATAAAGAGGAGAACCATGCTCTTAGATACTAGTAAGGACATCCATTAGATGATGGATGATGATGATGAGGTGAATCATGTATCTTCTCTCCTAAATTAATTCAAGATGGGTTTTATGTTCCCCATCAAGTAGTTTAAGGACCCTAGAATGAGGGTAGTGGCATGCATTATAAGCTCTAAACTATTCCTAGGTGGTCAATGAACTAATGTGATGAAGGAATACCTTTGCATTGCCTACCAGATGGCATAAGCTAAATAGTTTAATATTTCCAAGTTTATCACTAATGAATTTTTGAGGAATGCAAAAGAATACCACAAGGTAAAAGGAACATTTAGGTGGGAATCCATTCTCATCCTCATTATCATGGAAGATATTGGGATCCTAGAAGGGGATGAGGACAACCTCTAGGTCCATCCAAAGCACAATGACTCCCCAACATAGAAGTATAAATACTTCATGACCCCCATCTCTTTCAATTCCAAATATAAGAATCACACCATGGGCTAATATGATAAATACATAGAGACCTTTAGACTAGAATGGTGCATCCCTCAAGGGATCCTTTAGAGTATGTTTGAAATGACAAACTTTGTTATAATGTAACACTATTGTGTGGTGCATTTGTTATTGGTTGATGGAAACATGTCAGGATAGTTAAATCTCACCTACACCTTATTGGTAAGATACGTTAGGGATGCACTATGCCATATCCCTAATGGATAATAATTTTACATTATATTAAAGGAACTAGATGTGGAAAGGAGTATAATGAGGTGATAATTCACTTTCCCTAATGAAAAGGCCATCAAGGATGAAAAGGATGAATCAGATCACCCAAATAACCAACCCCTTTAGGAAGAAACCATAATGAACCATATCCATAGACTATATAATGAAATGAAAACACAAAATAAGGGTCCTAATGTTGAGTAGAGTAAATACCCCCAAATATAGATTAGCGATGAAGGAACACTAGTGCCAACAAAGAATAAGTCTCATAAGTAGAAGAGAAGGATTATTTGAAAGAGATAGAGGAGAGTCTAAGGATCAAGATCACCTTAGAAGCAAAAGCCTCTCCTTTAGGCTCCATGAAGAAGTGTGTGTGATTCATGCCAAAGGTTTCCCCTAGTGCAAGAGAAAAGAAGGGGAAGGTTCCCCTTGTGGTTCCTAGGATAATCTTATCTAACATATAAGAAGAAGAGGAATAAGATGAGATGGAGTAAGAAATAGTTGGGAGTGGTGTATACATCATACCCAAGGAAGATGACTCCTCATAAATTAAACATACCCCCTCTCCATCCCCTTAGACTAGATTAGAGAATAAGATGTAGAGATAGAAGAGACAAAACCTAAATGGAGCTAACATGTATAAGGCACTAGAGATGAAGGAGAGAAGAGAAGAAATGATAAATGTTAGGATTTCAAAGGAATTTATTGAGATGGTTGAGGCTGAGGAGTGAAGGAAAGGAGAGGAGAAGTGAAAAGCACATGAGATGAAAGGGAAGAAAGAAGAAAAGAAGAAGGAAGGAGAACATGTGAAGGTCTTAGTGAGGTGGAAGTGCATGGAGAAGAAACACACTCAAGCACACCAATTGAAGAAGATTTGAAGTGTAAATGGGAAGACATGGGCCTAGACCAAGGGAACCTTAACACGGCACTGGAGTTTCACTGCAAGTAAGAGGCTATGAGGGTCAAGGGAAAGTCCCAAGATGAAATCAATCAAATAGAAGCTGAAAAGATAAAGGTATAAGAAAATAATTGAAAAGTGCAAGCTAAGAAAAGTCAAGCTAAGAATAAAAATGCCAAAGAAGAAAAGGCTACAAGGAAAGAAAAAAAGAGAAGGAAACCCAAGCATAGAGGGCTAGAATGAAGAAAGAGATAGAGGAAAAGATTGTCATTAGCATGGAACATATAAGGGATAAAGTAATTGAAGAGGCATTGAGCACCCACTCCAACTTGGTAGAGGAAGTTGTATAATAGGCATGCTTGAGTTTTGAAGGATTGCCTATGGATAAAGAAGGTGATACTAGCATGTAGAAATAATAAATGGATAAGGAAGTAGAGACCCCACTGGCGAAAGAGAAAAGTAATCCTAGTACTAAGGAGGTTCATACCAAAGAGACCCAATGAGAAAAAGAAGTAGACAAGGGGGAAAGTGTGAAGAGGAACCCCTCCAAGAAAAAGATGGTAAAACTAACATCAGAGAGAGATAAGAGACACACTAAGGGGAGAAGTCTAATGAGGAACCCCTAGTAGAGTGAGAAGAAGAAGAAGAAAGCAATAGAAACATCACTAGTGCCAGTGGAGAAGAGAAGGATCTACATAAGGAATAGGAGTATGAGCCAAGATATAGGGAGAAAGAATATAAGGAGTTCATTGAATATGATGAATTCTACATGTTGGAGTGCATGCACCCTAAGAATACCATAAACCTAATGCACCATCAAGTTTCTTGGGATCTTGATTACTACATGGATGAACCTTAGTTTGAGGTTCTAAGGAAAGTAATCTTAAGTACCAAGAAACTATAAGTATCGCATGACTACTAGCTTATAAACCCTAGGGATATGAACCCCATAAAGTTAGAAAACATGCTCCTCAACATGGCTTCATTAGTAGCATACAAGAACATCATCAATGATGTTTATACCAATAAGTGGAAATAGATCATGCAAGAGGAAGAGGAATAATTGAAGGCAATGAATCTCAAACTTTGATAGCTGGTCAAGTGCATAAAAGAGGTAGATCCATCCATTTTTGATGGTGTGGATACCTTAGAAATGAAGAGATTGATCAATTTTGTGCACTAGTAGAAAAATTGTTCTCCTAGATGAAGTTGACACTAGATGAATAAGAACACCCCAATAAAGTCATCAAGAGAGAGAGAAATAAAAAGATCAATATGGTAGAGGAAATATTCATTAAACTAAAATAGGGCATAGAAGAAGTGGATGCCATTTTTTTCAACTTCACCACTAAAGCATCAATCATCGATATGTGCCTTCAAAAGGTGAAAGTGGATAAGGATGCTTTGATGAGGCATTAATTTACTATGAGTAGGAATGAGAATATCTAGGTTAGAGCATAGGTCAATACCTTAAGCACCCAATTAATAAATGGAGTCGGTCTTCTACACCTTTTATACAAAGGCAAGTTAATAAGGGGATATTAAAGATGGTAGGGTGAGGAGAGCTAAGGAAGGATTGGAAGCCTTCATAAAATAAATGGAGAGCATAGAAATATCCATACTCAAGGATATATTGACTAAAGTAGATGACACCATCTAAGAGATCAATCTCACCATTCAGGTCTTCAATAGATTTAAGGCAAATCTATAGTAGAGTGCACCCAAATTCTACACAATAAAGGCACTAAAAGACTAGTCTGAAGGTAGACTATAAATTTTTTATGGGGCTATGTTGGGACCCTTTTTGTGTTACCTAGTGGATCATGCCAAATTAAAATATCTTGGTGCATGGAAATTATTTCAAATTATTATTATTTTGATATAATTATTACTGGTTAGAAGAATATTTGAAGATCTTGGGCTAGTTGGTAGGCAGTTACTTAGCACATAGATTTGAAGGAGATTCTCTTGAGTGCTTTCACATGGTAGTTGTAAAGTGCAGGTGTTAGGGTAGTGGATATGATGGTATAATGACCCCTAATGAAATATCATCACCTAACATGTACCCATTTGAACTAGTAATAAGATGCTCTTTTGCCTATAAAAATGAGCTTGAACCTAAAAAAGAGAAGAGGTAATTAATGTAGAAAAACTCTGCTAAAATCAAGAGACACCATTAGTATATTGTAACCAGCATAAACTATGTTAATAATTTGAAATGTATAGCCCAAGCTCACCTATTAGTTTTTGGGCATGATTAGTTTCAAAGATGAAAAAATTCTCTATTTTCATGTTATGAACTTTGTATACTAAAACTATGAATTAATGAAGAATGGTATTGATAAAAATTGAATGTTGATCTTATTTAGATGGTTACAACATTATGTTATGTTTGTGACTTAAATCTAATAGTTATGATAGTATAAATTATATGCATGAACATGTTTCCTTATGAAATTTTATTACTAGCATCAATGATGTCTCTATTTAACATATCAAACCCTTAATAGATTGGAAAGTATCTTAAATGTTGAGATAGCCATGCACTTCAGCGTTAACCCATGTGCCTAGAGTGCTAGTTGGATGAATAAGCCTTTGAGTATGACCTATTCCCCCATTTAAATAGAAACCTAAATGGCACTTTACTTACTATCTAAAATACTTGCACCCTTAGAAAACTATAACTAGTCTAATACTAACTTATTCCACCATGGCTAACACTAGTCCTCTTGAGTAGGATTGCACCTATTGATCTTACCCAGAATGGCTTTGTGCTAGTAGATTGATTAAAAAAAAAATTTATAATGACTAAGTCTCATCTATACCAAGGTTACAACATGTTTTAACTAGCCCAATGTGGCCCTCTATCCTTTCACTACTATGCTTCAAGTGAGCACACAAGGTTTGTACCTTATGTGAAATTTATGCTAATGTAGTATTGCATTTAAATGTTTTATGTGACACACCTTCACTAGGATTGTGCCAACAGTATCATGTATAGAACTTACTTGGATTGATTTATAAGTTCATGACCAAACACATGGGATATATTAAGAAACTTTTCTACAACATTATGTTTATCTTCACATTCACTCTGATGTATTCAAATTTGGGTCATGGACTATTGCTCCTCATGAATTTGAAAACCCCTAGTTATTTACTTTCATAATGACCTTGGGGAAAATGGGTTATTGGGCACATGGTTTTGAGTTGACCCCAAATACCCCTCTATTAGTGAGCACTACCTACATATCTAATTCTCTGAAGAAGGTCTCAGACTAATGTAGTTCTCCCCTAAATGTTGGATTGAGTGTGAATCATGTAATATGTGATAAGCAATTGCAAAATTGACCTAACTTGTAACTTGGAAAATATAGCACTTGGGCTACTCCTTTAGTACTTCAGACCTACAGATATGTTTTTCCTATGACTAATATGAAAATATTAGAAATCAGGGAAGTTTTCCTCAATTGAATGCTTGATAGAATTCCTTTTGTAAGTTACCTAATGAGTAGGTAAGAGTTTTCTAGGTGTGTAACGAATAAGGGTTGATATTGTATTTATATCTATCCCTTTAGAGAATTAACTCAAATTAAATCACTTAGGTCAACCATTAGGATATATTTCATTTGAAAATTAGATGACTTTTTAGATTGGACACTTACATTAGGTCAGGACACTAGTGTCGATACAAGTGTCTGTCCTAGCCATTAGTATCTAAGAAGCATGAAATTTTATAGAATTAAAAGTTATAAAGGTGGAATATATCCAATTTTAAATCATTATGGGAAATATATAAATCTTGGGTCATAAACATAAGACTAGCTAGACTAAGAGATAGGCCAAGGGGCATAATATGGAGTAGATGCAAGACTTTAGAAAGTGGGAAAGGTAAAAAACTAATAGAAATGACCAAGGTCTATGTTTTCCAAGTGTATAAAACTAAGCTGCATTTTTATAAGATATTAAAAAATTATCCAATTACAAAAATAATTTTGAATTTATTAACTTAATAAAAATATTACCTCACACATTAAAAATTTATATTTAATTACAAATGATTATCTAGACAAATCTGACAACCTGTTGGTTATTTCAACATCCATAGACTTGTCACTTCTCCTTGTATTTTTTATATAAAAACCTTTCAATGAAATATTGCTTTCTTTTAAACAATAATTTCAACCATGTAAATGTCCTCTCCATAATTTTGAGGGATACCAACCATCATTGGGAGGGTGAAAAAAATCCTCTGCCATGCTTGTATTCCTTCCTACCATACATCCCAAAATTTAAAATGAGTCACCATCTTAGGAGTGGAATTTAAATTAGGTTCTTATCCCTCTCCATGATTGGGAGGGATGTAAAGTATGGCAGGATAAAAATTTCCCATAACCATATATATAGAAAATAATTTCACTCTCTATGGTTAGGAGCATTCCCAATCATGATGTTATACCTAGATCCAACTATTTAATTTAAGAATGGTGAATATTTAACTATAATGTTGGGGGAAAACCCTAAAATATTTTTTAATAAATTAATTTTCTTGTGTATCTTATCTATAGACAAATAAAGGATGTGAGGATATTCTAAATAAGTTCCTTGATCTCATGTTTTAAGAGACATATTATTTCCATGTTTAATTACTTTTTAAAGGTTTTAAAATAATAGATGATAAATCTAGGTGACCTTCTAATGGATTTTGATAAATTCACCTTCGAATCACATTAATATTATCTTTTTTAAAATTATGATGTCCTTTTCGTGGTTGGGATCTCTCCCAATAATAGAGAGAACATCTTCATGGTTTAGAAGACTACTGACCATATAGAGGGAAAAAACTTTCCCCTACCATGGTTGAGATCCCTCCCAACCATACATCACAACATGTAAGATGAGTGGCCATACTGAGAGTTCTAGTGAAAGTTGGTTATCATCCATCTCCATGATTTTGATTTCTCCCAACCATGGTAGGGTAAAAAATGACTCCTAACAATGGAGAGGATAAAGTATTTCCCTCTCCATTATTGGAATCCCTCTCTATGATAAAGAGTATATATCTATCATTAGAGTCCTTCCAAGATGGAGAGAACATATCCATGGTTTATAGGTATACAAACCAAGGATATGGAAAAAAAATACCTTGCCATGGTTGGGATCACTCCCAACCATATGTCTTAACATGTTATTTAACTAGACATCTTGAGACTTTAAATGTAATTAGATTATTTTCCCTCTCCATGATTGAGAGGGTTCCCAACCATGGAGATAATTCCACATAATTAGGATGGTTCCAAACCATGGAGAGGATAATCATTTCTATATCCATCATTAGGAGCCTTCCCAATAATGGATAAGAGAACTCGATGGTTAGGGAATATCCAAACCATAACAAGCAAAAAAAAAATCCCTCTCCATGGATATAATCCCTTATAACCATGGATTTGTTCTCTCCATGTTTGGTATGGATCCTAACCATGTATTTATTCTCTCCATGGTTGGTATGGATTCCTAACCATGTTTGATATCCCTCCCAATAATGGAAAAGACATCTCCATAGTTGGGAAGGTTCCCAACTATAACAAGATGAAAATTTTTCCTTCATCGTGGTTGGGATCCCTCCAAACCATGGAGTATACTATCCATAGTTAGAATAGTTCACAACCATGGAGAGGTAAAAATTTTACCCCACCATGATTAAGAGACCTCCCAACCAAAAATTATATTATTTGTGGTTGGGAGGGATCCCAACCTTGGAGAGGGAAAAAACAAATTGACCTCACCATGGTCAGGATCCTTCCCAATAATTGCAAGTGTATAAGCATTAAATTTAGAGTGCAAGATAGCTAAGAAATCAAATAATTAAATCTAATCTAAACTAAAACATAAAATTAAAGATAGATAAATAAATGAAAGAAAGTGATAAACAAAAAATACCTACAATCATGAAGTATTTTTTACCTTCTCCATTGTGATCAAATTCATATTGTCTCTTTAATGTTAAATGTGGGTGCTCAACTCCTTTCCAAAGAAAAGATAGGTGCATAGTATTTTGGTGTGAAAAATGATTTGGATGGATTTTATTCTCTTTGATTCATAATGGAAATTTAATAACACTTCATTATCTTTAATATGGATGATTTAAAGTGATTGATTGTCTGTCTGTTTATTTACTTATGGGAGATGAGAGTAATGGCCAAGATAATAATCTATTTTTTTTAATTATAATAATAATCGATAGTTGGATTTGTGTCCTCATCCCATCAAATGATGCCTAATTCCCATGTTTTTATAATAAGGGGGAGATTTGGTAGTTGAGTGACTTGGGATGAGTGTGCCAAGGTAGATAAAAAGTCAAGGGATGACTCAAAAGTTATTGAAATGTTCTAAGATGACTCATTAGGTGGTTTAAGTTAAGGAAGGTGGTTGGATGAGTAAATATTTGGTTGATAAAAATGTGGAAGATGTCTAGATGAGGTGGAAAATCTAAATTTAATCAATTTTAGAGGAAAATAGGTGGCATTATTTAATTAATTAATTATGAATCAATAAATTATTCAAAATTTGGAGTGAAATGATGTTATTTTGAATTTGAATTGTATAATTTGAAGTGTTAGCATGTCAAAGTGAATTTTAACACTAGTTGGTGAAATTTAGGTGTCTATATTTTCCCCTCTTTGAAATGGCGTTACAAATCAATATAATTTCAAAGAATTGAAAATAAAGTAGAGTGTGGATGATTATGGAGAATAAAGTTTCCCTAGTTAAATATAAATGAATGTGATGATACCCCTCAAATGTTCATGTGGGAAAGTAGATGAACACTAAAATTTATTAAAAAGAAGATGATTTGGTGGTTATAATTAATACCATAAATAAATTGAAGTACTAAAATTGGTAAATCACTTGTAATATTTAAAATGTGTAAAATGATCTACCCCTAACAGATAATTGCTAAAGAGTGAGATGGGAAAAAAATCACGCATCGATTACACACTTAGATGGTGTTACATGAATTAGGTTTCACTATATCAGATGTGAAAATGACATATCCTAACAATGGTAAGCTAAGTGTGTGTGTGTGTGTGTGTGTGTGTGTGTATTTTATGTTGATAAAAGTTTAGAAGATTGATAGTTACATGCACTGATAAAGATTTATAGTAATTTGATTAATTATTGGTATTAAATTTTTATAAATTTCGTTATGATATGTGAAAATAATAACATGGGAGGGAAAAATATTTTAATTATGGGTGTAAATATGTAGGGGTTGGGGTTTTTTTTTAAATTAGTTTTTGCAAACTCATTTCATTTAATTTTATTTTATAAAAATTGATTTATGAGATTTTGATTTGGGGTTAGAGAGGAAAATGGATTAGATTCTAGCTGATAGGCATCATAGTGAGCATGTTCAAGTTCACGAAAAGGGGAGTGGCATTTTAGTAAATAACAATTTTGAGTTTCATGTTTTAATTTATGACAATTTAATGCTAAGTGAAGTGAAAGAAAATTATTTTGTTATTTACCAAATGATGAATTTGGAATTGATGGTGGTGAATTTATTAGGGTAAATGGTGAAATCATCAAAAATTAGGCTATGGGTTAGGTTCAATAAATTCATCCAATGTCATAGTGAATTTTAAAAAAACTTTAGAAAAATAATCTAAAAGTGAATCAAAATCATCTAGAGGTGTATCAAATTTAGAAAACATAGTGGCAAAACAATTTAAAACACCAGTGAAATCATCTAGAAGTTTGGTGAATTGTTAAAAAACCCTAATTAATATTTAAAATATAGTGGTTAAATCATCAAAGATTGGTGAATGAATCATATAAAATGGTGAAATCATTATAATGGTAAAACTATAAATTGGCATGCTATGAGATGATGAGAAATGAATAGATGCGGGATTATAACATGCGTATGTAGATGAAAAGGACTTACATACTTCTCATTTAATTATGTGCAAAATATATTGATGATTTTATGTACATGAGAGATGAACTTGAGATATTTAAATTTGATGGAAATGTTTATTTGTTATTAGGTAAAGGTACTAGAGGTAAAAATTTTGGCTTATATAGTTGAGATGCCTAAGATACATGTGGATATGGCTTATATGATTACAATGACAGAGTGTTGGCATAATGAAACTAGCATATTTCACTTGTTTATAGATGATTTGAATGTTATACTAGAGGATGTATGGATAATTTTGAAGATTCGCATATGAGGGACACATGTTTACTATAATGAGGGTGCACAGGAAGTGACAATGTACAATGTTTGTAGGGAGGACATAATTTTAATGGTGATGAGTGGTGTATATATGCATGTATTCATGGATTTAGATTAAAAAAATACATTTAAAGTTATACTAATGGATTTTTTCAATGTAATTGTGTTACCTAACAAGTATAGGAGATGATTTATAGTGGGATTATTATATGTGATCAAAGATATGCTAGAGAGCACTACATAGTTTGTATGGGGACCATGTGTACTAGCACACTTATATATGGATTTACACCATGTGGTGTATACATGTGGTATTTTTATAAGCTCATCCACACCAATATAGGTGTGGTCATAGGAGCACTTTGATATTAATGAGATATGTATATGTATATGTGCAATGATCACATTTGGGAGAAGTGGATTACTATAGGAGGGTGATTAATGAGATATGAGATGATCAAGTGATGTGGAGGTCATATATAGAATTTGATCCACACTAGAGAGAGGGCATGTGACACTTGGACTATGTGATAATTTAGTGTTATATTATTAGGTACCATGATTACATCATTGAGTGATATAAATCAAATAGGGTGAATATACATTTTTAAATTAGATAGGGTATCTCAATAGGTCTTCATATATTTTCACAAGTAATACATGAGAGATAATAGTGGAGTAAGGTATTGAATCTAAGGTTGTATCTTAGAGCTTGGCATAGCTATAGATACTAACATTCCATGTTAGGAGGGATGTGGTAGATGTTGATACTACAGATGATTAATTAACATGGTGGGATCAATAGAGACCATTGAGTCTGGCAAAGCCACATGTGACACATAGGACATGTATAAAAATAATACATGGTACATTTAGATATCATACCTAGAGCAAAGGCTTATAGGCAAGGATTATGGGAGATAATATAACACAAGGTGGTAGAAGAGGAGATAAAGATGGGTAGTATATGCATGATATAGATGTTGTAGAGGTTGGAGGAGATCAGATACATGATGTATAGATGTGAGAGTTTAATGGAAATGAAATAAGATGAGAGAATCCTTTGGTTGTGATTGATAATAATGAAGAGAGATATAAAGGTAGAGGAGACATAGATAGTAGGCATGTATTAGAGGCACATACAAAAAGAGGGGATAGTGTAGGGCCATCAGGGTTGGAGAGGTTAGTAGAAGACTAAGAAATTATTGATAGGTTACATGAAGATATTAGAGCTTGGACATTGAGATAAAAATATTTTAGGGAGATGGAGGTGGTAGGAATAGATAGGTGGAGATAATATCAGTAGATATTATAAGGCTATAGGAGAGATTGATATACTATATGATGATATTTACAAGATGAAGGCTTAGGTTTATGGTATATAGGGAGGGATACTTACATAATATTTAATGACTGAAAATTTAAATGATACATTTTTACTTACAAAGATATATAAGAGAGAGAGATGGATACTTCACGAGTTGAATTAGAATATTTAGGGATTTATTGATAGGTCATGGATAATTGCAAGCCTTGTGAGAGCCTAGGGAGTTGTTGATTAGGGAATTGTCCTAGGCCATCACATATCAACCCAAAGAATTCAAGGTTATCCTAAAAATATTTATTTTTTCTCTAACCTACATACACCTAAAAATAAAACTAATATCAAAATGTTTCTAAAACATTTAAGGTATTATAGACCTGTTATATAAGACTTTAGTAAAATTGTTACACCTATTTTTTCTTTACTTACTAAGGATAGTGAATTTTTGTGGAATAAAAAGAGTCAAAAGGATTTTGAGTCAATAAAATAGAAATTGATCTCTACTCCAATTCTAAGAGGTCCTAATTGGGAACAACCCTTCCAAATACATAGATAAAATAATGAGGAAAGAAAGATGTATGTCATTTATTATATTAAAAAAAATATAACTCCTGATAAAATGAATTGTAACACTAATAAAAAGGAATTCTTAGTTTTCATATATTCCATGAACAATTTTTATCACTACATCACTATATATAAAATCTTTGTTTACATAGACAATTCATCCATAAGATACTTAATGAATAAACCAATGGTAGTAGTTAGGATCATAATATGGTTACTCCTCTTACAATAATTTGACATTATAATTATTGATAAGTGAGGAAAATCTAATGTGTTTTGTGATTTTATATCAAGATTTAATTTTTTAGGTGAATATGAATTCATTGAAGATAATTTTCTAAATGAGTAGTTGTTCATAGTTTCATCACACTTGTTGATATGGAAACTACCTAGCCATAGGAAAATTTATTTATGATTTTATTGATAAAGAAATAAAATGTTTGGTTAGGAATAGTTCTCACTTTAAATGTCTTAATGGTGTTCTATTTAATTATGGACCTGATGTAGTAATTTGCATGTGTAAGAGAGGATGAGATCTATGACATTATAATATCTTTCTATGATGAATCGGGAGGAGGCCACTATTCAACTAAAAGTAATATTCATAATATCCTTAGGGATAGATACTAATAGCCTTCACTTCACATAAATGTGAAAATATATGTATGGTAATGTGATCCTTGCCAAAGGATGGGAAAACCTACCATGTCTAATGAAATTCCTCTCCATCCTCAAGTGTATCTAAGACCTTTTGAGAAATTGGGGTTGTATTTTATTAATACTATTTATCCACCATCCCAGGTAAAGGAGTACCTCATTTTATTTACTAACTATGTCATTAACTAGGTATAAGTCTAAGCTCTACCCTTTGCAAGGGAAGAACTAGTTACTAACTTTCTATACTATAGGATCATGCAATAGTTTGGAGTTCCAAGAGACATAGTATTTGACCAAATCCCTATATTCATGTCAAATATGATTAAATAATTTACATATCACTATAAAATCACCCATAGAAACTTATCACCATAACATCCACAAGTCAATGGTTATGTTGATGTCACTAATAGGGAGATAGACAACATCTTGAGTAGGATATTTAGCATCAGTAGAAATTATTGGGAAAATAAGTTACCTTAAATATTATGGTCTTATAATAGCACATGGACAATCACCATAAGGTTTTTCCCATATGAACTTATGTTTGGTAATAAGCATTTGCTTCCAATAGAGTATGAGTTTTAGACCTCGAGAATAGTAGTAGAAGTAGGTATAAATTTGAATGAAGCACAAAGATATAGGATTATTAAGCTCAATGAATTTGAAGAGATGAGTTTGGAAACTTTTTAGAAATCTAAAATTCTTTAACATTAGAGGAAATAATGACATGACACTCACATCAAAGAAAGGAATTTCAAAGAAGGAGATTTGGCTTTGCCATTTGATTCAAATTACCAAAATTTTAAAGGAAAGATTCATATTATATGGTTGGGACCATATCGAGTGGAAAACATATTTAACAATAGATTAGTTCAACTTCTACCAATTTATTAGAAAATAAGAACAATCTTAGTCAATTGACATAAAGTAAAACTTTATCACAAACCTCCAAGAAAAGAGGAATTCTTCAATAAAATTTAGTCTCAAGATGAGTTTGGCTAAATGGGATAACTTTTTTCTTCCATTATAGTCAAAATATGATATTTTAAGTTTAATAAAGGAAGGGAATTAAAAACTCGTAAATGGCAGTCCTCCTCCCAAAAATAGAAAATTAAAAAAAAAGAAAGAGAGAGAGAAAAAACAATATAAAAAGGGGGATGAAAATTTAAAAATTAGAAATGATAACTTTTCAAAGAAAAAATTAATAAAATTCATGCTTATAGTATGTTGTAATTCTCTTTCAACTAACTAATATGTAATTTTCCATAGGACAAGTGGTAACCTAGGTGGATAGAGATAACATCATAATTGAGTTTAGGTATTTTATTTTTTTATATGTATAATATAAATTATAAGTTATTAAAATATCATATTCACCCATTTTTTAAAGGAGATTTTTGTTCTAAAATCCATAAAATGGGGATCAGTAATAGGCTAGTTCAAAAATTTAACATGGCTTTTCCAAGGAAACTATGACCTATTATTAGAAATAATCTATTTCAAAAAGGAGGTATTGTGTCATTGAGATGACATAATCAAAACAATCATGAGGGAAATCATTTCCATTAAACATCATGATAACAAATGACAAAAATGTTTAGAAGAGGTTGATGGCATAATATCACACATAGAAAAGGATAAATAGGGAATCATTGTGCTTTTCAATATCCTTACAAGAAGAAATCATTACTTTTTCCTCCCTAGAATGGTTGTATATAATTATTACATGAGGATTTAGGATAAGCCTAAAGCCATAGAAATTAACCATAGAGCTATCTTAAGCATTATACTCTTATTTCAAAATCCATGATTATAATAAGGGACCCATTATACATAAAATCCAACTCCACATTTACAAATATCTCTTCACAATCTTGTTCAAGTTTCACAAACATCTAAAAATAAGGGGCCATAAAAGATGGGACAAAAGAAGAAATCCAAACCATATTTTGCACAATTGTTACTTGAGGATGAAGAAGTGGTTTTTATCTTTCAAGAAGTAGGATGGATAGAGTTTTTAATAAATTTCAAAGACATGATGGTAAAATTTTCAATAAATTTATCATAAATGTCATAAGTGATCTCACGAAATTTAGAGGTGTTAGGATTCTAATGAGTAGTTAGGTTATTAGTGAGCTTTCAGGAATTCCAATTGAAAGAATTAGGGTTGCAAGTGAGCCCACATTTAAGGAAATGATTAAATTCTTTCATGAATATGGTGAACCTACTCATAAGATAATTCTTATCCCTAAATGAATTGTTAAGGGAATCAAAAGATATTGTCTAATAAAACCCTAGATTATAGTTGTATTTTGGGTGATAAAGTATTTTACTTTTGATTGGTATTATAGTTCTCTCTTCTTGATGTAACAAGAATCCTTACCTCAAATAAGTACTTCATAAACTATAATGTTGTATAGAGAATTTTCTTGCATTTATACATGGATCAATTTAGGTCATGGTGGATTAATATGTGCAAGTAATCACTTCCATCATGCATCATGGCCTTATTCAGTTCATTTTCCAACATAATTTCATGAATACACAAGATAAATATGCTAGCTAGGAAAAATTCCTACAAAATAAGATAAAAAATGAATTTGAGACAAAAAGAAGACCTCTCTATTCTTCCCTTATACCAAGATATGGTTTAAAATAAATAACATCTAATGAAGATCCAACTCCAAACGTAAGTAAGGAAAAGAAGTTGAAAATAGGGGTGCCTAAACCTATCTCTAAATAAACCTATAACCAACTACTATCCAATTTACTATCTTGGAAATTTATGATGAAGAGATATCATACCCAAGAATATCACCATCTAGATTCTTGAGAAGAATTTTAAGAAGGAAACATTAAAGGGAGGTGTCTAGACCAATACCTTTGCCTAATAGAATAAGAATACTTATATTAAAAAAGGAAGATGATAAATAGATGGATGTTATGGATATCCTTAAAATATTAAATCAAGGATATGTTATTGAAAATCTAAGGATTAAATAAAGATCTATAGAAGAAGAAATAATAAACGAACCTTCTTTCAGCATTGAAGAATTGGAAACCATGTCAAGAGAATTTGAGGAATATTTGGAATAACTCCCTCCATCTTCTTCATTACAACCAAAGGATAAAGGAAAATCCCCAATCTTGGAAATAGAGGAAACTCTCTCTTTTATCCATGATGAATAAGAATAAGTAAAACAAGCTCTGATCCTATCCAAAGCCAAAATTACTATCAGGTAACAAGAGGAAGAGTTTGCCTTCTCAGAGTGAAGCTACAAGTTAAGGAAGACAATATCTCATCTTTAAAAAAGCAATTAGAATAAACTAAGATTCATTATTTTAATAAAGATAATAAGATTGTATCCTTGAAATAAATAGTGGTTGGGCCAAAAACACAAGAGGACCAAGAGTTTCACACATAGTTATCTTATCATGACATCATGAACATTTTGAATGAAACTTGTCAATAATTAAAAAGGTTCAAGATAGAAAACAATAAATTGAGGATAAATCAAGAAGAAGAAAGAAAATAGAAAGAAAAAGTAGAGTCTACCCTCCAAGAAGCTTGTGAGATGGGGGAGAAAATTTTGGCCTGCATGAGTCTTGGCTTAGTCTATAGTCTTTTCTCTATGAGTAGTTCCTTAGATGGACATTACCAAGGATTTCCAATTGACTACCTCATTACTTACTGGATGAAATCCAATTCATAGAAACTTATTAAATCAACACCATAGAGTAACATACTTTATTGTGTGAATTATATTTGTGTAGATTTCACTTGTATCATATGTCTTCTTTTCTTATCAATCTATTTTTAGGATAATCCCAACTTATATCTTACACTTCCACACTAAAAAAACCAAATTGAATGGAACACAAGAACTAATGAATTTTTTGAGAAAGAAAAGACTATTGGCCTTTGCATGAGAGCTCAATTTCCTTATGCAAAGGATAAAATTATGTATTTCATAAGTATTATCTACCAACCAACATTTAAGGAACACTATTCATGAGTTTTGTAGTAGAGTATACCATATTTTAAGGAATATTTGTAGCACCATTTAACTAGAGCATTGACTACCTATGATAAAATATGGGATACCTTTAACATCCCATTGAAAATAAGAGAGGTGATTTCTACCACCAACCTTAGATGGAGTTTCATAAGAGTTAATATTGTTATTGAGATAATTCAAAAATTCAATTAGATGTATGGATAGGAGTGGATAGGTATGAGATTCAGACCTTCACCCATCCTTATCCGTATATATCCTTGGTAAATTTGGCACATCAATATGTTGAGTAGTTTAAAAAATGGAGAGCACTAGTTCAAAGACATAAATGGTTTGTTGATCCACTTGAACTGGGACACATACTATGATGTTTATGATATCAACCAATGTTTGGAAAAAAGAGTACTCAATCATGAGCAAGGAAGATAAAATATTGCAAGAGAACTTCCAAGAAGTAAAGTGTGAGGGAATGATGATCCCATAGAATGGCTCATTTTATCCTATTAATGATCCCATTTAACCCATAATAATCTCCCTCTTAATAGATTTGAATTTTAATTTTATAACTTGTTTCTAATCCAAGGTAGAAAATAAATATGTTTACCCTAGTTAGTATGTGTGAGTCAATGTTACTTGTTTTTACCACTATGTTCCAACTCTTTCCATGGAAAATATATCAGTTTGGTATGTAAATGTTACATAAACACATTATGATTGAATGCTATGATTTTGGTGAACAAATAGACTAGTAAAGACCTGTGAAGAACACTATGAAGTAACTTAGACTAGTTCTAGAGTTTACCAGTCTAGTTCTAGAGTCTACCAATCTAGATCTTAAGTCATTTAATCTAGTTCCAATGTCTAAAATTCTAGCTCTAAAGACACCCAATCTAGGCATAAATCTCATTGAAAGACATTTTGGCATTTTTTCCACTAATGAATACATTATGCATGCTTAATCAATAACCTTTCAAACCACCTTGAGTCAATTCTACATTCATGAGGAAACTTACTAAATATAGTATTCCTACTTATAGACATAGTATTTATAGTAATATTTATTAAAAGCATCACTATGAATATTCTAAAATTTGGTTACCAGATCATACATGATTGCAACTTAAGATATTATACCTATTAATAGTTAGGAGACCTACATGCACATCTACACATATCTTCCATTGTTTCACCTTGAAACATGGAAGGAGGTTGTAACTTGTTTTCTATTTTATAATAAATTAGATGTAGTTAGTGTAAACACCCCAATTTTTCCACAACTAGATTACAATTGAACTTCAAATTGATTTTTACCTAACAATAAAAATTAAGCTTATGAATAACTGAATGTCCTAATTTTGTCTACACATTAGATATTAGTGCTCAAAATCATGTTGAGGCATCTCTATTTTTTGTATTACCCTATATGCAACAATAACCTCTCATGGATTCATCTCCATTCAATTTGAAACCCAGGAAATTGATAGTTTGGCTTTTAGACCCATTAAATGGGGTACTTAAACAATTCCTAAAGTGAAAAAATGCTAAGTAAAATAAATTAACTAATCAAATAAAATTGAATTCTCAAGTGGAATTTTCATGTACAATTAGTGAAATTGAATTTTATAAAAAAGAAAATTTCAAAAAAAATGAGGTCATGATGATGTCATCATCCTCAAATTCAAGGAATTGAAAATATCTTCCTTAAATCCATAAATTCAGAAATAGAGAGCCATGCTAATAAATGGGATCTCTATCCAAAATATTAATGGCATGTCCCCTCCTTAACTCAACTAGGGTTAGTTTTAAATCAAACACATTTAAATCTAACATAACTATGCTTGGGTTAGAGTTCATTTAGAAGGATATATATTCAAGGCCTCACCCATTGATAAACAAGCTCTTTTGTTGTAAATTTATCATGCAAAAATACTTTTAAGGAGCCCATTGCTATAATGATATCATGCTCATTTGCTAAGTGAAGCCAAGATAAAGCCAAATTCAAGCACAACATTACCAAGGTGATAAGGAGAGGTGGTGTAAGGAGATCCTTTCACAAATAATTTTTTATCACACAACTAAGCACATCAATTAATTAAGAACATACAACACTTACTCTCATGAAAGGTAAAATAATTTATTTTGTCTTCATTTGGTAGTTGTATAATTCTCTTACTCTTTGAGTATCTAGGCTATAGGTGTAAGTTTTTATTAGTATGTTTTTATTTTATTTTATTTATGCTAACACCATACTAATCTCACCTCTTGGATTCCTATTGATCACATAATGGAATGCCCAATGGGACCCACACCCCACAACGCTCTTCATATGGCCTCTTAAAACCTTTGGCTAACATTTTTCATGCCAAATTTTTGATTTCATGACCAAAAAAGTGACAAAAATTGAGATCTTAGTTGTTGCATAGATAGAGGTGATATTGCACCTGAGAAATACAACATTGCACCTAAGAAATCTAGTTTTGCACCTAATAAAGTAGTTTTTCAACTAGTAAATGCAGTTTTACATTAGTCAAGTGTACTTTTAAATTAGTAAATGTGGTTTTGCATTAATAGAGTCAATTTTTTAGGGTATAGTCAATTTTTCACTTGTAAAAAATAATTTTGAATTTAAAAGTTAGTTTTACACCTAGTAAATTTGGTATTGTATTAAAAGAGTTGGTTTTATATATTAGATTTGGTATTACACCTGTAAGAGTTGGTTTTGCATTAACAAAGTCAATTTTGTAAGGTATAGTTAGTTTTGCATGTAAAGGCTAGTTTACACCTAGTAAAGTTGGTATTGTATTTACATAGTATTTTTTATAGGGTAGAGTTGGTATTATACTTATAAGAGTCAGTATTGTACTTATAAGAGTTGGTATTACACTGATAGATGTAGTTTTGCACTATAATAGGCATTTTTACACTATGTAAAAAAAATGAAAAACTTGAGAGCTCAAAATAAAAGCTTATTTGTTCATTAGCTCTTTGGCTTAAAAAAAACCCCTAATGCTTTTTTCATGACACAAATCCAAGAAAGGAGGTTTTAAGCACCTCAAAATTTCATTCACACTTACATTTGGTGCATACACATCATCTAACCACATTCATTTTATTTTTAAAAGTTTTTAAATACCAAAAATAAAGCCAAGGGGCAAATTTCATTTCACAATTTGCTTATTAATTTTAAAAATAAAAAAATACTAGACTAAGTGATCTTAAGAGCTTTATTTTTATTTATTATTCTTTATTTGTATTATCTTATTTTGTTCTTAAAAATTGTACTTTTTAATATGCTCTTCTATCATCCCCTTTATGCAACTTGAGTGACCACAAGTGCTTTGTTCATTGCCTTATTGTTTAGTCCAAGCCTAGAAGGAATGTCATCTATACTCTCCCTAAGTTTGAGTAGCTTGGGTGATTCAAAAATTAACCTTTAAATTCCTTCTAGTTTTATTTATTTCTTTTATTGCACTTGGATTGTAGGTAGGATTTAATCTCCCAACATCATTTCAACCATGATCCATGGTGGGGTGTATAAATCAAAGCATGTGATACTATGATTTTTAGGGTGATGAGCATCTATCCTCTCCAATCATAATGAAAACTTGAGTCAGGTATGGATAAACATTAGACTCCACTAAGAATTACATAGATGGAGTCATTATAAAAAGGAATGGACCCTTACATCATAATTTAGTAGGTAGGAACTCAATTGATGTGATAACATCTCTAGTTTTAACCACACTTCGGACCATATAAAATGCTTGAAACTTATAGTTCTTAGACAAACCCCACTTGTCATGAAAATATTATCAATTCAAGATGAGTAACCTAAATTTCCATGTCACTATATAGATTCTTGAGAGAAGAGGGGCCTAAAATACCCTAATTTTCATGTGCATCTAAATTTATAAGATTGAAAATTTATTTTCTCTCAAGTATATCGATGGAATTTGAAAATATGAAGCAACCTTGTCAGTTTTTATGGATAGGATGATACACTTAGGTGTTTTTGTGCGTATTTATTTTACTTGCATTATTTTGAGTCTAAAACTATTTTTTTTGTAAAAAACATGTCAAAACAAGTCATGAACCTATCAAATTTTTTTATACACCTTTAACATAAAGAGGTGTTATTATGTCTTTTTAATACCACACATTTGCCTTAGATGTTTTCAAAACATTTGTGTTTGTATGTCACTTGTTTGAAATGGGCATTGTTACACTACCCATCTCATACCAAGTTTTTGCCTTGGAGTTTTGAAAAAAAAACATTTTCATACCTTTTAAGTGAGATAGCATCATTATGTTGCTTGTATTGTTTCAAAAACTTTGCCTTGTGTCAAACCAAATTTAAAACCATGTATGCCTTTTAGTCTACAATTAGTATTGTTATGCCATCCATTTTGGTCTAGAATGTTGTATATTTTGAGAAACCAAGTCTTCTAAAACTATTTAAAATTTGTCTTGTGAAGTTCAAATTTAAAATTGAGTGGTTTATGCCTAAACATCACTTAATTTTGGCTTAGGTGTTTACCACTTAATTTTGAATTATAAAACTTGGAATAATTCCTGTCTTGCAAGATATTTTTTCCTAGAGATATAAAGTGGTCTCTTTTTCATGTGCCTCATGTCTATTTTTTTCTTAGAATTATGATCAAAAATCTCTTTTCAATTACAACCTTAAGCTTGGTTATTTTACATTTTATTCTTTCTTATCACTTGGGCTTGAATGATTTACTCATTTTGCCTATTTTTTCTTACTTGAGATTGAATTTCCTAATTATTTCTAGGTATGTGCCTTAGGTCCAATGTCTTTTACCAATGGTCAAGTTTGTGTTTTAATCCATATGCCTAGTTTGCGTCTAAATATTTAAAATTATTAGATTAATTACCTTGATTTTTACATCATCCAGGATTGTTTTTAATTCTAGATTTGTGCCTTATTTCCAAAGAACTAACATTTACCTTTAATTTTTAGACATAGTGACCTTAATGGCAATTATACCAAGCTTATCATTTCTAATTTTGGAGAATAGATCCATTCCTAGGCCAAGTTCAGACCATTTGAACTATAGACCTTTTCTTCATGAGACATTATTCATGGATTTGGATATGCCTCACTACACATGTAGTGGAACCATGTATAATTTAGATTATGAAAATATGGTTGCAAGTGATGCCTTTGTTCAAGACCAATATGGTGATGATTTAGTCTATGATATGGATCCCTATCCTCATTTCACTACTCAATTTATGGAACAAGTCTAATATTTACTAGCATACTCTATAGTTAATATACCTCTTTATCCATGTCAAAACTAAGAAAAATAGGTAAATATCTTTCTAGTGTGCCATTTATTGTTGAACAAGTCCAATAGCAATGTTACTACATTACCATGCCATTGATGTATGACCCATACTTTTTCAATTATCACATGATTGAAAACAATTATGAAGTTTTATTCAAATCCATAGAGATAATGGATAAGTTTCTAGAATACTTCCCCATGAAAACCTACTTATTCTAGTTAGAGTGCCTATAAAAATACCTTATATGTAAAGTATAAAACATGTCTCTTCTAGTTACCCTCAACTATTCACATCCATTTCATACCAAGATCTAAATATGCTTACAAAAATAAAAGGCCCCATGGAAGACCAACTCATGCAAATGCAACAAGCATATTAAACTTACCTTAATCTAGCATGCAATTTCAATGCCATGGCCATATTAAATACTCCACTTATAGAAATAATTACTACAACATGAGTGACAATCGATTTTATAGGTTAAGCTAATCTAGGTATAGACTCATTTTCCTAAAGTAATTTAATAGGTGACATGTCCAATATCATATTCATTAAATAAGTGATTATGGACTCTACTTAAGATAATGTGCCAGATATAGTCGATACCATGCAAGTGTCTTCCACTTTAGGCCAAGGTGAGTCAAATAACTCTCAAAAAAAAGTTATTTTAGTCAATAGCATGAGTGGTTCACAATATCAGGGGGAAGTAATGTGTACTTCCTAGCTATAATAGGTTACTCTCACTTCTTAACCAACTAATTTTTTAAACATGTAATAATAGGGGATAAGTAATTAGGTACCAACCAATGTTTTCCATCAAAAAGTGATAAATTTTATCCCATCTCAATATGTGATGATTAATATTTCATGATAATAATCAAAGTCTAATTTACCATTATAATAGAGGCAAAACACTATGCCACCTCAATGGGGGAAATAAAAGTTGCACCTAAATAGGTATTGACAAATGTTCCTCAATAGTCATAAATCAATGTACCTATACAATCACAAACATTTTCTAATTAACAATGTATTTCTATTGGTCAAAGACAAATTCCAAACACTCAACACACATCTAGTTCATAATAGGTGTTTATACAACAAAGAGGTGTCAGTGTTTGAAATAGTTATAAAAACTCTTCTTCCAATATCTCTTCAAGATCTCATTACCACATCCATAACTATTAAAACATTTTTCACATAAAGAAACAACTATCTATAACACAAATGGTTATACAAGTGAATATATGTAATTCTACTCTAATAAGATGCACTACTAGAGTGCTTATAAATAAGAGAGAGAGTGGTTGAGTGGGTATGTAAAAATAATGTCAACATAATGAGCACACATGAATGTACACACCTTAAGTAATCTTAACTAAAATAATTAAACTACATTAATTACTCTTACCCCGTTAAGCATATCTAAAATGGGTATGATAAAGGATGTAGTTTGAAGTCATGTGTCCATATGAATGTCAATCCATCTTGATAGAGTACATGGATGTTGAGTCACTATAATATCCAAGTGAAACTAGGAATGGTATTTAATATTAATATCACTAAACATAAACACTACATTTTAAAATACTAGGTAGAATGATAAACCTAAGGAAATATCTCTTGAACACCCTCCAACAAGATGGTGATAAGTGGGCATGAAGACTAGTGGGGCTACAACACTAGTGTCACTAGTGGGGATACCCCACTGATGTCACTATAAGAATCACCAAGAAGGTTATGAAGTCAAGTAAAAAACCTCATATTGGTTCTAGTAAACAAAGTGCATGAATAAGATACTCATGTGTAAAGTAAGAATTAAAAAAATACTCAAAAAGGTGTAACATATACATATAACTCTCATAAATTTGAGAAAAGAAAGAAAACCCATAAGAAAAACTCCCCACCCTTATAAGAGAGAAAATAATAAGAAAAAGATAAAAATTCCCCCAAAGATGATGTTGAAGTAGTTCACACTCCAATTACTCAAAAGTCATAAAGGAACTTAATTTGCATGAGTGGTCCAAATCCACTACTCGATCATAAAAGAAACTAACATTGGGATTCAATATAAAAGCTTCAATAAATAATACTATCAGTGGTGATGAAAATACAGAAGAGTATTACATGTTCAAGGAATGATCAACACTTAAGAAGAAGAATGTACACCACACCTCCCCATATTATTGACTAGGTGGAGTGAAGGAAAAAGGTCTACATGAATGGTCCAAATCCACTAGTCAAACACCAAACAAGATGACTCTGTATACACTATAATAACTCTATATCATGTTGAAATATACTATAAAACTATCAAACAAGACAAGATGACACTAGGATTCACCAGATTAACTACATTTCAAACTATGGGAGACTGTCAAATGTCAAAAAATAGTGTCAAAAATACAAAAAAAAGTCTCCCAAAAATGATGGCCTATGGTGGTGACGGAAGAGAAAAATAACTATATAAGTGAAAACATGCCCAAAATAGAGCACAAAAATGCATGAAGGTAGACAAGTTTGAATAAAAAAACCCTATTGAGTATTGTCATTGATGTCAAAGGTGCATTTTACATGATGTTAATGCCATTGAGAGAGTAAGCCTAGTTGAAAGCATTTTGATGTGACAAGGGAAAATTTTTAGAGTGTTATCATTTAATTATGTTGAAGGATGTTATCATGAGAGATAAATTGAATGTAACTAATTCCTTATGGTTTCTTGAAGGTATATGTCATTTATGTCAAAGTTACTTAGGAATCCTCATCATGAGCCTAGTCATGACATGATGAGGTATTAACATAAAAATGAATGAACACAAACATGTGAAGGATATATGTCACTATTTTATAATTTATGTGAGGAATTTTAGCTCTCATGAGAGTTTTAGGGTGAACCTATAGGGGTAGCACCTTAAGACTAAGCCTACACCTATACCCTTCTTAGACCTTGCCTACCCTAATGAGGGATTAAGATCAGTTTTAAACGTAATTTTTCATATTTTAAAATTTTTATAGGTAATACATGTTGTTTTAATTATGTTTTCAAAGTTTTAGGTCATGTTTTGAAATAAATTGCAAGAAACACTATTTTAGGACTTCTTGATTTCATATAATGAGGTCTCAAGACTCAAGAAGCACTTTTAGATAGTAGTTGGCACATATAGCCTCTACATGGGAACCTATGATATTGATGAGAGATGGTTAAGGGTCATAGATAAAATATTTAGGCATTAGTTTTGGATTTAAGGGGCAATCTTTTATGAATAATTGTTAACACCAAAACCTATGTTAAACCTCCTAAAAACCCTAATAAGGACCTGATGTGGAAGATCTTATTCAAAATAACCTAGAATGGTCTAAAATTACTATAAAAAATATTGGATCATGTATCTAACTCTCCCATGTACCTCTAGGTGGTGGTGGTTAGTTAAATGAGAGAGAAAATAATAGATACAAGCTTATTTGTCAATAAGTTGCTATAGCTCAAAAGTTACATTAGTCAAGGAAATAAAATAGATGGAAGAAGTTAAATAATAATAATTCATTACCATTAAGGTTTATCTATATTTCACACCCTTAAAATAAGCTAAAACAATCCTCCAAGTTATACAGTCATAAACAGACCTAATGGTGTGAATAGTGCAAAACCCAAGCAGAAATGAGAAGATGGATTTGAGGGTCTGAGCATGTTAGATTGATATAAAAAAGTGCATGAATATTTAATTTATGAGTTTTAATTCATGTTAATGTTTCTAATATGTTTTGGAGTTAGTGAATATGGTGAAGAATTTTTTTACAAGTTGACCTATCTGGTTCAAATTAGATAGTGTGATATTAATTCAAGAAATTGGTCTGTAAGACCAAAAGTTTCCATTAGAACATATTATATTTATATCTAATTATGGTATATTTATCTCATAGGATTATTCACATGCATCAGGAGTTATGGAAAGTGACTACATAGGTGTTGGATGTCTAAGTCATCATGACTGGTCTTTAAGGTAAATTGGTAGTTCTTAGTGAGTAAGTTACATATATGTTCTTAAGTCTTTATCTCCTAAGTGAAAGTGTTCCAATAAATTTGTGATGAACATGATGTAATTAATAACTTGTATACATGTTTCATTTTTTATAATTCAATTGCTTAAGGGTGTTTTAAGCTTCATTTTGTAAGACACACTTTTAAGGTACATAAGTCTAATATGACAATTTGAAAGATACAGGTCTAACCAAACATGGATGAGGTCAGTAGAGGTCTCATTCTAAGTTATTTAATTATTTTAAGTTTTTGGAGAAATCCATTTATGTCCAAGAGGATCAATATTTTAAGCTAATAAGATAGACCTAATGTAATAGGTCTCCATAAGACCTAAAAGAGAAATGAGGTCTAATTAAGTTGTTGTTGACCAAAATGGGTCAAAATTTAATTTTAATGATGTTTATGAGATATTTTAATTGATATTATATGTTTGAACTAATATTTTGAAGGTGTGTGGCTGACCAAGTGGTGTGTGACCATGAAAATGGTATATATAGAAGGTAGTTTTAGGCCTTTTGGATCTAAACAATTAAAGTGAATGAAATATTGATTGGAGAGTAGAAGGAGGTATTGAAATGAGACCATAATATTAGATCAAAGTGTGATGAGGTGTTTGATTTTTTTTTGAGTCACTTAGGGAGTTGGTGCTTATTTTCAAGTAGGTACTTCCTAAAGCTTAATCAAGTGGGTACTTGACTTCATTAGGGTTGGTGCTCCAAGTTGATTTGGTGCTCAAAAAAATTTGATCTTTGGTATTATAGGAAAGTAGTAAATTTTTAGGTATCATAGTGGGTTTTATTACCCTTTATTGTTTCCCACTCATATATGTGTTCTATGTGTTGTGCTCTTGTTTCATGCTCATGCGATTGACTCTTTCTGCATTGTTATGTCATTTTATTGTTTTGATGGTTTAAATAATGTTAAATTACATTTGAATGAAATTTTTTAAACATTTATTCATCCCCATCTTATTTATTGTGCTTCCAATAATTTGTATCATAGCTTGGTCCTTTAAAGTAGGCATAACTACTTAAAATAGATCCTAGAAGCACAAACATGTCTAGTCATCAAGCACAAGGAGTCTTCTCAACCAATAAGGTTCCTCTCTTTAGTGACACTGACTATGAATTTTGGATCATTAAAATGAAAACCTATCTAATGTCCTTAATCTATGATATATGGAAATCTATTTTTTATGGATTCACTCCACCTTCTACACCAATAACTAATGCAGTAGGAATAAAGGTAAGTGAGAAAAACTCTAAGATAATGAATGTCATATTGTGTGGTCTTTAATAAGAATAATTTGTTAAGGTCATGTATATTTATACAACCAAAGGGATTTGGGAAAAGATACAAACCATCTATGAAGTAGAAACCCAAGTTAAGTTTGAAAAATTATAAACTCACCAAAGGTAGTTTTAAAGTTTGAGAATGAAGGAGGATGAAAACATTACATCTTATCTATTTATAGTATATGAAGTGGTAAATGTCATCAGAGGTCTAGGAGAGAAGTTAAAAGAATCAAAATTAGTAAAAAAATTACTATTATCCCTAACTTCTAAGTTTGATTCAAAATTATCTAGAGTAGAGGAGATCAAATATCTTAACACACTATATATGGATGAGCTTCATGGCATCTTAGCTACCTATAAAATGAAAATAAGTGATGGAAGACATTCCAAGAAGGAATATGAATTAAAATATGAGAATAATTCATAAGGTAGAAGGCCAAGGATGATGTTTACGTAGACATTGATTATGATAAGATAGAATCCATGTTTGTCAAAAAAATAAGGAAAGGATAAGGTAAGTATAAGGGCAAGTTTCCATTCAAATGCTTCAACTATTGTAAGATTGGTCACTTTGCCTCTAAATGTCCTAACAAGGATAAGATTGAGTATGATGGAGAACATGAAAATCATAATGGTGATGATAAGAAGGTATATAAGCTTGACAAGATCAAAAAGTGTTTTAAGAAGAATGAACCTAAGAAAGGGTAATTCAAGATCAAGAGAAGTTTCTATATCAAATAAGATAGTAGATCATCTAATATAAGTGACACTACTACATCTGATAGTGATGATGATAGTAATGACCATGATAGCAATGAAACCTTATTCATGGATATAGAAATGAACAATGAGGGTTGCTAAAAAGGGAAAAGCTTTATGGATGATGAAGAAATAGATGAAGAAGAGGCTGAAGTGAATTTTGAGGCAAAATTAGTGAGTGCTTTAGAGGATCTAAAGTTCCAAAGAAGGAATAATCAGAAACTAAGATCATTGGTCAAGTTATGACAATAAAATCAATTTCCTTGAAGAGAGACTAATAAACAACACCAATGAACATGAGGAGATCATCAAATAGTTGGAAACTTAGATTTAAATTATCACTGTAAGTATTTAGACCAAGGAGGAAGAATGTATCAAGTTTGTATTTGAAATAGAGTCCTTGAGGGAAGAATTATATCAAGCAATAGTCAAGTTGAAGACACATCAAAAATTTGAAAAGAGTATTGAAGTTCTTGGTGATATTTTGAATATTCAAAGGTCTCCACATGACAAGATAGGTATTGGGTTCAAATAAGACAAAAAGAAGAATGAGGAGAGTTAGGCCTCAAATACCTATGTAGAATATCTTAAATCTAAGAGTCAAGTTGATCATCAACAAGTCAAGAAGAATTTGAATCCTTCAAAATTTAGCAAAGGTAGAGTTGTATCATTCAAACTCAAATAGAGAAGGTATGTAAATTTATTTAATGGTTACTATTTATCATGTAATCAATATGGATATAAAGCTCTAGATTATCAACACTATGCAAGAATCAATTCCTCTTGGAGGAATAGGGTGAATGTTTATTACAACAATAGGAGAATAAAAAATTATGGTATAATTGTGATCAAAGAGGAAATATTGCAAGGTATTATAGGATGAGGCATATGAGGAAGGTAAATAAAAATAAAATGGTATACAATAATACCATTAACAAGTGGATAAAGAAGTTAGACCCTATGGACAAGGTGAAGTAGGAGTAGAAGACTAAAGATGACAAATCAATGATATCTCAAACTGCCTTTCACATCCAAGATGAAGGAATGAAATGGTACATATATAGTGGTTTATAAAACCACATTATAAGGGATAATATCAAGTTTATCTCATTGAATAATAATGTTTTATAAATAATGAAATTTGGAGACAACAAAACTCCCAATATAGTTGGTAAGGGTATCTTAAGTTTGGACAATGAGAAGACCAAGATAGAAAATATGTTGTATGTGGAAAGTTTGAAACATAACTTGATTAGTGTAAGTTAAATGTAAAACTAAGGACACACAATAAAATTTCATGATAGAGGGTGTGAGTTAAGGAGATCCAAGTCAAGAAGGATAATTTCCAATGATAAGAGAATTGAAAATAATATATGTCTTGAATGGGATCAAGGAGAGATGATTTATGGTCAATATGAATGAAATTTGGCTATGATGCGAAAGTTTAGGACACCTAAAACTTGAAAATATGGTCATATAATCAATAATAAGTCTATGAAGAACATTCCTAAGATCACCAAACCAACAAACATACTTTTTAAAGCATGAAATCATGGTATATAGACTAGAAGAAGGTTCAAGTCCAAATAATACTCTGCTACAATACCTTTGGAGTTAATACACACTAATTTCTATGGAATTACAAGAATTCAAAGTAATAACTGAGATAAATACCCCATGATACTCATATATGACTACACAAGAATGAATTAGGTAGCATTCTTGAAATAAATTTTAGAAGCTCTTGACAAGTTCAAGTCATTCAAGGTCCTTGTTGAGAATGAGAAGTATGGGAAGATAAAGTGCCTAAGATTTGATAGAGGAGGAGATTTTTTTGTATAATTAGTTTTATGACTTATGTGATGTCCATAAGATAAGGAGATATTTTTTAGGAGTTAGAACACCTCAACAAAATGGGGTAGTGGAAAGAAAGAATAGGACAATCTAAGAGATGATAAGAACTATATTAAATGAGTCTAGATTATCTAATGGATATTAGAGAGAGGTAGTGATCACTACAATACACATTTTGAATAGAGGATATATAAGGAATAATGGAAACAAGACCCCTTATGAAATATGGAAAGGCAAACCTACTAATGTGGAACACTTTAGTGTGTTTGGGAGAAAATGTTTCATCAAAATAAATGAGGGAAACTTAGGTAAGTTCGATTCTAGGTATAATGAAGGTATATTATTGGGATACTCATCAATGAGCTCAACCTATATATGTTATAAGAAGAGGTTGTAGAAGATAGTGGAAAGCACCAATGTGAAGATTAATGAGACAAGGAAATCACACTCATAGTCAAAGAATACATCAGAGAATCTGGACTTCAATAATGGAAAGGAAACAATAGAGGTTGATGATACAGAATAAGAATATAGGGAAATACAAGAATCAAAAGGCCCCTAAAGATAGATTCAAAGAGATCATCTTAAATCATAAATCATTATCAACAAGGATGGAGGTATGTAAACAAGGAGAAGACTAGTAAGTAACATAAATCAAGAAATTATTGCTCTATTGTCTAAGATTAAACCTAAGAACCTTATAGAAGAAATAAAAGAAAAGTTTAGGATAGGTGATATGAATGAGGTGTTAGACCAAATAGAGAATAATGAGACTTGGTAACTAATTCATAAGCCTAAAGATAATAATGTCATTGTCATAAAATGGGTGTTTAAAAACAAGTTGAATGAAGATGGTGACGTCACTAGGAACAAGCCTAGATTGGTATAAAATGGATATGCACAATTTACATGGGTAAACTTTAAAGAGACCTTTGCACTAGTATAAATATTGGAGGCCATCATATTATTTTTTGAAAATTTAATATTCAAATGGTTCAAGGTGTACTAGATGGATGTCAAATCTACCTTTTTGAATGGAAAATTGGAAGAAGAGGTATACATAGAGAAACTTGAGGTTTTTTCACTATTAGGTAATAAGGACTATGTTTGTAGATCGAAAAAAGATATTTTATAGTCTAAATCAAGCACTTAGAGCTTTGTATACTAGATTACATAGGTATATATTGGACCAAAGATTAAAAAAAGGAGTTATAGATAGTAATTTATACATAAAGACAAAATATGACCGTCAATTGACTGTATTTGTCTATGTGGATGACATCATATTTGGTGGAAACAATGAGAACATGACCAAAACCTTTGCATGGGTGATGAAGAAATATTTTGAGATGTCCATGCTAGGATAACTATCACTATTTACTAGGTTGTAAATCATTTAATCTAAAAAAGGTATATTCATTTCACAAGCCAAGTACATAAGAGAGATGTTAAAGAAGTTTGAGATGGAATATTTCAAGGTAGATAGTACACCTATGATCATAGGGTGTATGTTGAGTAAGGAAGATGAGTCTCCAAAGTCAATCAAACATCTTATAGGTTATTGATTTCAAGTTTTCTATAAACCACTACCTCTAGACCTAACATCATGAAAAAATTAGGTCTTGTGGGAACATTTAAAGTAGATCCAAAATAAAATCATCTACAAGCAGTCAAAAGGATACTCATGTATCTCAAAGGGACTATGGAGTTTGGGTTGTGGTATCTAAGGAGTAAGGAGTTAAATTTAATATCCTATGTAGATGTAGACTGGTCAAGAAGTTTAGATGATAATAATAGTACTAGTGTATGAGCTTTATTGCTATGTGGGTGCCTAGTTACATGGATAAGCAAGAAGCAATAATTAGTAGCATTATCCACTTGTGAATTTGATTAAATTGATGATATAGACCTTAAAAGTCTAAAAGGTAGAGTATGATAATCTTATCCCTATCTATTATGACAATATAAGTGATATAAGTCTTTCAAATAACCCTATCATGCACTTAAGGACTAAGCATATTCCTATCAAGTATCATTTACTAAGAGAGAAGGTAAGTGAACAAAGTGTCAAACATGAATATGTTTCTACATAGGATCAAATTTTATATATTTTGACTAAGCCATTTCTAAAAGAAACATTTAAACACTTAAGATAGGAATCGAGTGTAGTTCCTACCCCTAGCAATCACTAAGGAAGTCATGTCCTTAGGGAGAGCTAATTAGGTGGTTTATTATCTAAAAGTATAGGTGAATTATGCTGAGAATTTATACATGGAGATAGGGAACCATGTTTGTATAGTGCCTCATAAACTCATAATATTGTATGTTAAGTGTTTTGGATGTAATAGGTGTGATATAAGAAGTTATAGAAATCACTTTGTCATTTATGTCAAAGGGGGAGAAACTTAAAAATGAGGGAGAAGTTTCTGAGATTAGTTGCCATCAATGATAAAGGAGGAGATTGTTGAGTATTATCATTGATGTCAAAGGTGCATCTTGTATGAAGTTGATGCCATTGAGAGAGTAAGCCTAGTTTATAGTATTTTGATGTGACAAGGGGAATTGTTGAGATTATTCTCATTGAAGTATGTTATAATGAGAGATAATTTGAATTAAAATAATTCTTTATGGTTACCTAAACGTACATGTCATTGATGTCAAAGTTATATAAGAATCCTAGTCATGAGCCTAGTCATTGCATGATGAGTTATGTGCCTAAAAATGAATTAATATAAGAATTCAAAGGATGAATTTATCTATTTGATTATGTATGTGAGGTATTGGAACACTCATGGGAGTTTCAAGGTGAGCCTATATGGGTAGAACCTTCAAACTAAGCCTACACCTAGACCTTTCTTAGACCTTGCCTAGCCTAATGAAGTATGAATATAAATTTTTAAGGTAATTTTTTATATTTGAGCATGTAAAAAGCTAATATATATATTTTTAATAATTTTTACAAAGTTTGACGTCATGGTTCGAAGTAAATTGAAAGAAACACTATTTTAGGCCTTCTTAAGCTCATAAAATGAGGTCTCAAGACTTGATAAGCACTTTTAGATTTTTTTTGGAATGTGTAAACTCTTAATGGGAACCTAATTTTTTATGAAGAGATGGGGAAGGGTTAAATCTAGTATCTCTAGGCATTCATTTTAGATTTAAGGGGTAGTCTTTTATGAACAATCGCTAACACCAAAACCTATGTTAAACCTCCCTAAAACCCTAAAAAGGACTTGATGTGGAATATATTGTTAAAAATAGCCTATAATTATCTCAAATGAATATAAAAAATATTGTATCATGTATTCAACTCTCCCAGATAACTCTAGGTGGTGGTGGTAAGTAAGATGAGAGAGAAAATGCACAGATACAGGCCTATTTGTCAAGAAGTTGTTATATCTCTCAAAATTTTCATTAGTAAATGAAATAATATGGATTTAATAATAATATAAAGACTCATAATTCATTAAAATTATGGTTTATGGATAGGTTCCACCCTTAAAATATGATAAATTGGTCTTGTAATTTACCCAGTCATAGATAAACCTAATGGTGTAAAAAGCGTAAAACCCAAGTAGAAATGAGAAGATGGATTTGAGGGTCTAAGTATTTCATATTGATGTAAAAAATTTAATTAAAATTTTATTTATTAATTTTAATTAATTTTCATGCTTGGAAAAAGTTTTGGAGGTTAGTGAATATGGTGAAAAAGTTGTTTACAAGTTGACCTGTCTGGTTCAGATAAGATAATCTGATATTAGGTTAATAAATTGGTCTACAAGACCAATATTTTACATTAGACCATATGATAAGTATATCTAAGGAAGGTATATTTATATCATAATATCATATACATGCATCAGGAGTCATGTAAAGTATATAGACATGTATTGGAGGTCTAAGTCATCATGACTAGTCTTTAAGGTTAATTGGCAGTTTTAATTGAGTAAGTTGTAGAGATGTTCTTGAGTATTTATCTCCTAAGTGAAAGTGTTCCAATAAATTCATGATGAACCTAAGGTCATGAATATCACGTATACATGTTTTTTTTTCAAAAATCAATAGTTTAAGGGTGTTTTAAGTATCATTTTGTAAGGTAGATTTTTGAGGTACGTAGGCCTAATAGGACAATTTGTCCTAAAAAAGGTTTCATGGTATGAAAAAAAATAAAATTATAACCAAGCATGGATGAGGTCAGAATAGGTCTTATTATAATTTATTTAATTATTTTTATTTTTTGGAGAAATCCATCTAGGCCCAAGAGGATCAAGCTTTGATGCTAAGAAGATAAACCTAATGCAATTAGGTCTCCATAAGACCTAAAAGAGAAATGAGGCCTAACTAGGTTTTTGTTTAATATAAGGGGTAAAAATTTAATTTTAATCATTTTTATTAAATTTTATAAGACCTATTATATGGACAACCTAATATTTTGAATGTTTGTAGATGACCAAGTGGTGTGTGACCATGAGAATGGTATATGTACAATACAATTTTAGGCCTTTTAGATGTAAACAATTAAAGAAAATGAAATATTTATTAGAAAATATATAGAGATATTTAAATGAGACCATAACATTAGAGAAAAGTTTTGATGAGGTGGATGAGTTATTTTTGATTCACTTAGGGAGTTGGTGCTTCCTTGAAAGTAGGTTCTTACTAAAGCCTAGACAAGTGGGTGCTTGACTTAATTGGGGTAGCTAATCCAAGTTGAGTTAGTGATCAAAAATATTTGATATTTTGTATTATAGGATAGTATTCCATTTATATGGATCATAGTGGTTTTTCTTCTTCTTGAGGGTTTCTCACTCATATGTGTGTTTTATATGTTATGCTCTTGTTTCATGCTAATGTGATTGACTCTTTATGTATTGCTATATGGCTGTATTGATTTAATGGTTCAAAGAATGTTAAAGTACATATAAATTAAAGTTTTTAAACACTAATTCACCTCCTCTTAGTGAATTTTATTCCAACAAACCCCCCGTGCCACTTTTATAGATAATTATGAGTACAATATAACCCATACACTAAAAAACACCAAATGGAAGCAAGGAAGACGCTAAGCTTCACTAGAATAACCTAAATGAGGATAATATCAACATATAAAATAATACATTAACAAAAATGAGAGATTATTCAAAGATAAGGGATAAAAAAATATATCTCCATAGAAGAAGCTGAGTCACTAAGAAAGGGGCCTTGAGGAGATATTAGACAAACTAACAGTGTGTCAAACTGCTAATGCATAAACTAGCATGTCATGGGATGATGGAAGAATGTGGAAAATGGTGGAAAGAGCCATCATGTATGCAAAAAACCCAAAAAAATAATATCAACAACCAAAAACAAAAACTTACAAAGCACATGCAAAAGGATGTTTGGCTCAAGTAAAAATGCATCCAAGATAGCACATGCATAAATTACAAGGCAAAAATTAATAGGGTACATATCAAGGTAACCCCTTAGTAGTGATAATGCATACTCAAGAATAGGTTGTTAGACTCAGCTAAAAATGCATCCATGAGTGAAAAAAATAATGATAATGCACTCTAGAAGAAGCAAGAAGGAAGTTTGTGTTGCATGTGAGGGGGTCTGACCTCTTACCAAACTAAACCTCACCTTATGATCTTTGAAAAATTTAAGAGATAAGGTACATGAAAAACAAGTAATATTCCCTCAAAAAATGATTATAACATAGTAACTGTGTCTCCACATGACAATAAATTATAAGCACAAGCAATGCAAAGAAGCCCCCTAGAATGCAACACTTTATATTTTAGTGTGTTTTACAATGTAAATATCACCAATGCATGGGAAATGAAAATATATGAAATTTTAAAAAATAAGGTAACCAATTTTGAGCTATCGATAAAAATTTATTAAAAAATCAATTCCCCATAAATGAGGCCTATTTAATTTAAAAATGTACTAAAATTTAAAAAAAAAACACTATGGTTAAGGTGGACCTATCCTTCCAACCACTCATTGGGATTGACATGGAACCAAGAATATCCTCATGCCAACTAAAGTCAAAAATCATGCCCCTCTTATAATAAGTACATAAATCACTTACCCAATTATTATCCCCTACTTACGATAATAAACCTCATGGAAAAAAATGCACCACTTAAAAGTGATGTCTCCTACCAAACAAGAAGGCATCCCTCACTTATAAAAAATCCCACAACCATATATTGACCCCAACTTCCAAATTAAAAAAAACTTTAATTACCCTTCACTATCAAATCCATGTCCTTTTGATTAATCTTAATGAAGTTTTTTTAAGAAAATACATGAAAATTATCAAAACCACATGATAGAAAGTAATCATGGGCCATCAAATGGAGTGCAAAGAGGCAAGTTAGAATCAAAATAAAACCTAGGTGGGAACATTTTGGTAGAGGTAATGACTGATGTCTAGGTGCAAATTTGAATTCAATAAATCTAGAATAGAGGTGAAGGAGGTCATCAAAGAGAGTGGAGACTGTGTGAAAGCCATGGGGGTCATCAATTATGACTAAATTGACTGACATAATTCCACATCACATATAGATCCCAAGTTTATCCAACCTTATGTTGTGAAGTACATACCCCTATGCAGATAGTGTGCCTCAACAACTAATCAAATCACCCCACTAGTACCTCCACTATGACGCTCTCCCCTACCAAGAGATCTCAGCTATGAGGAAAGCTTAGTGAAGAGGTAGTATATGTAAAATTTGTTGTTACTTCCCTTACATGCCACTGTAGTAACCACCAAAACTCAAAAGGTAGGGTGTTAAATCCCCTACTATCCTCAATCCTCCTAAAGAGTTCACAACAGATCCTCCAAAATTAGAACTAAGAATTAGAGGATGTAGACCATAATAATGCCTTACAATAAGTATGTCATGGGTGGAAGATAGGAGTATAGTGAGTGTAAAGGCTTGGCTAGGAGGTGACCTAGGTAGTAGGCTATGGATAGATTAATAATATAACATGCAACAACAAATCTAACTAATCTAATTGATCCAACTAATATATCTAATCTAGTAGATCCCACTATTCCAACTACTCTAAATAATCTAATATATCCAAAAGGTCCAACAATATAATGTACAATAGCAAATCCAACTACTGACAAGTCTGGTGTCTATGTGACATCAAAATGCAATAATGGCTTCTGAGAAGATTAAAGGCAATGACTAACTCAAAACAAAATTTTGAGTAAAAAAATGAGACTAGCCTATGTGTGGGCATAGAATAACATGTAGACCATATCTAAAAAGTGCATATATAATACTTAGAACTCAATCTGATGTAAAATACAATAATGAAAAGTTAAAAACTTTGATGAGTTTTGAATATTACCTAGTGGATTATATGTTGGTGTGGAGTTTTGTGATGAGTCATTGCCTACAAGAAAAAAACCTTAAAGACTCCAATGGAATTGATCTATGTGCATATAATCTCCTTTCAACCAAATATCACCATATAGATATGAAATGTGATAGCATTCATATTTAACATTTATAATGTTGAATTAGCATTGATTCATGTTGAGTCCATAGGCCCATCTAATTTTAGAAGATAACTCGATTCGAACAAATCAAATTTAATGTAAAATAAGGAAATAAATCAGACTAAATGAATATAAATCCTTCATGCTTAAATGCAAATATTTGCAACATAGATATTTCAAATGCTCAAATCATACATGCAAATCATCATGGAGATCTAATGCATCAACTAACCCTATAAAAACTATTTTTAAATAAATCTATACACCTTGATACAAGACTTCTATATTGAAAGGAGAAACTCATGGGGTTTTACCTTCTCCCTCCAGATGTCTCCCAACTTCTTGGCCACTTTGCTCAGTCATGCCAATGTAAGAGCTACCATTGATGGCATAGGTACTAATAAGGAGAAAAATGGTTATGAGGTGGCTGAGAGCAGGTCATAAAAGGTCAATTTTGAGCTTTCCTTGGGAAATTATGTGATAGAAAAAGAAAGGTCCTAGAAAAAAAAATTAGATCTATAAAAAATATAGCCTATACATATCTTATATATTTGAGGCATATATCTAAGGATAATTCCAAGTGGATCAGTGCCATAAAAGACAAAAAATTTCATAGGAGACTTTATGGATTGAAAAAAAATTATAGATCTAAAATGTAGATCTTCAAAATACAAACATAGATTTGAAGACTACAAATTTATAGAGTTCAATAAATAGATTGTTTTCCATGGATCTCAAAGCAATATAGATCTAAAAGACAAACTTGAGATATAACTATTGGAGGGTGGCTCTGATACCATGAAATAATTATCAAAAATCTTCAACCAATATCTATCTAAGATATCATTATGAAGGCCATAACCATTAACACATTGCTCACATAAAGAAACAACTATCTATAACACAAATGGTTATATAAGTGAATATCTCCACTTCTTCTTTATTTAATATGCACTACTAGAGTGCCTATAAATGAGAGAGAGAGAGAGAGAGAGAGAGAGAGAGAGAGAGAGAGAGAGAGAGAGAGAGAGAGAGAGAGAGAGAGAGAGAGAGAGAGAGAGAGAGAGAGAGAGAGAGAGAGAGAGAGAGAGAGAGAGAGTGGTTGAGTGGGTATTTCAAGATAATGTCAACATAATGAGCACATAGGCATGTGCACACCCTAAGAAAGCTTAACTAATGTAATTAAACTACATTAATTACTATAACAATGTCTAACAAGTACATATTAGGCAATGGTTGCCTTTTACTCAGCAAGTGCCATAGATTGAAATATAGTGCCTTGGTCAATAATAAGTCCCCTTTATTCAACTAGGTTCAACTAGTCAACAATAAATCCCTACTCAACTATAACAAGCATAATATATTACAAAAATACATATCCTTCCATCAAAATAATAATTCCCTTAGACCCAAGGCCATATTCTAACTTTGAAATAAAATATTTACCAACAATGCATACAGTATCATCAGTTACATCCTAGTCCATAGATGCATACTCCTGATCAATTCACCCATCAAAACCAACATTTCAAAAGATGTCATACATCCATTTTACCCAGGGTAAGGTAATCCACATTTAATTGCCCAACCACAACCACAACCAGATGTGCCATCAATTTTCTTATCCCAAGAACTATAATAGATGGAAGATGTAATTATAACCATTTGAACAAGAAAATAGATCAAGAAATTCAAATTGGATGATGTGTGTTCATACCTATTTAACATCAATTATCTAAAGATACAATTTCTTCCAGGTTATTAACCACCAAAATTTTACAAGTATAAAGGTAAAGGAGACCCTAAGGGGCATATAATAGAGTTCTTTGTTGCTTACCAGCTAGTGGCCTATATTTAAATTTACCTAATCCTTATCTTTTTTTAAATCCTTGCTAGATAGGCCGTAGAGTGATTTCTTAAGTTACCAAAAAATTTAGTATCTAACTTTGATGATATATTGAATAAGTTTCTGTAATATTTATCCTAAAATATTGAGCATGAGATTTCAAGAAAAAGATCTGATAGGCCATGAAAATTTTTGTTGAGAGATTTTTGAGATACTTATAGATATGGACACTACTTTCTAATTGCTTCACCCACAACCTATTAGATAAATAATTGGTATCTATATTTACCAAAAAATTGCATAATGAAATAACTTACCACTTGGAGCTTCAATGTGCACACACATTCAAGGAAATCATTGAGAAAGACCTATAGATTGAAAATTACCTTATCAACAAAGGGATTATCAATTTAATTTCCTTAAAAAAATTGAACCAAAACCAAAATATAGGCCCAATTCAAAACCCTAGCCTAATCTAAGTGCAAGCATCTAAGCCTACTCAAACTAATAACTATGAGAAACCCAAACCATAAAATCAGAATAATAACATTTTTGGTAATGTATTAGCTGAGTTGCACCATGTTAAAATGTTGTAAACACCATATTCTCAACCTATGCAACAAATGCAACTTATTCCATGTCAATAGCCTATACAACAAGTGCAGCTTATTCCTCAACCTAGACTAGGTTCTTAAATGCTACAACCACCACATTTTCAAACCCCTCCTCTAAGAATAAGACCCACTCCTAGAGTCTTCAATGACCTTGGTGAGCCCATTGAATAAGTGGTTCACAAGCTAAAGATGGATAATATGATTAGATGGCCTTTTCTAAAACACTATCTTGAGGATATACCATATCTAAATTGGTATAAAGATCATAATTTTTTTGAATACCATCATGCTCATGGATATTCTATATGTTATTGTGTGTAGTTGAAACACCTTATTGTAAATATGTTGTAAAATTGATAGATCTAATTAGATAAAAGAACACCTACTTCCAATAAAAATTTGGGTATTTACCAAAATCCTTTTCCATAACATAACAATGCCAATCAACAACAACAACAAAGACCAAAATAATGATAGCAACAAAAGTATCAACAATAGACACAATAGTATCAATAATAATGTCCACCAAATGGAAGGAACCAAGGCCAAAATGACATCAAAAACCAATAGACTTACCATGTAGTTTCACTAACCATAATAAAATTGTAGGTCATATTGTAAGTGGGCATTTTTATACCATTACCATAAATCCTAGACCAAATGCCAATATACTAAGACCATTAGATAAAAATGCCAATCAACCTACCTATATCAATAATCCTTCTTTGAACTATGACCTCAGTTGAATGCAACAAAAACTAAGGATTACAATTTCAAGACCTAATGCTGATAACTCTTCATTACCCCATGACCATAAACAAGTGCACCAATAGCTGAGAATTATCATTTGTCGCCCATCTCCATCATCTATTAGTTACAATAGTCTTGCACCTAATTTGGATTCTTCAATCATAACTCAATGGTCTAAAATTAACATTACAATCCCATAACCTCCTTTCAATGAACTAATCCAACCCACTATGTTGTCTAAAAGCAAGATAATTACCATTGTTAAGGAAAAAATGTATGACGTTGGGGAACAACTCTAAGAGCCACCCTCACAAATTTCCATCTTGGATTTGTTACATATGTCTACCATCCACAATAATATCCTTACATAACTCCTAGTCCAATACCAAGTTCCAAATGACATAACCCAAAAAAAAATTCAAACTTTGGTTAGACATGTATCCTTAGGCCAAAAATTGACCTTTGACCAAAGTGATATGTCACCCCTTGGCCCTATCCATAATAGCCCATTATACATTGAATTTTTAATCACGTGACACAAATTTAAACATGTCCTCATAGATAATGGATCAAACCTAAATATTGTGTCTTTAAAGCTAATCAAGCATCTTGGGTATACATCTATTGACCTACAACCAAAAACTATTACTATCAAGGCCTATGATAATGAAGAGCGATAATCAAAATGAACCATAAGGTTTCTAGTGATAATTTGGCCTTTGACCCATGATAAACTTTTCCATTTTATAGACCTATACCTATCATAAAATTTGGTTTTGGGTGGACCATGGACACATTGAATTCATGCAATCCCTTTGACATTTCACCAATTTATAAAGTTTTCTCACTCTAGGATGGAGGTAACTATCCATTGATATTTATAATCATATGAACACTAAAAGCATTTGGAGGTTGAATATGAAAGTTAAAACTATCATTTTGTCTTATAACCATTACCCAAGAAGGACAAAGACAAAAAGATACTTGTTGTATTACTTGAGGCCAATTGTATAGACCCTGATAACATTGCCTCATCTTCACATATGCCTCCAATTGAAATGTCTAATTATTTTACCATTTTGGACAATAGTCTAGGAGATTATTTTACCCATGACACATCTCATATTGGAAGACCTAAATCTAAGCCAACTTGCATGAAATGGTGACAAAAAGGAAAAGGAAAGCTTCATAGTTTAGTGCTTGTTGTTTTCACACTAGCCACTAGCCAAGAATAGGACCCACTTTACAATGATGATTCATGTTTATACAATGACAAATTAGTTAATTAATACTATAGTACAAAGTATTCCATCCCTAATAGGATCATGGATAACCAAGCATATGAAGGCATAAGAATTAGGCCAAATTAGTAAGTTACTCTTGAGCCCATTTTTATGACTAGATACAAAGGAACTTATTGTCTCAAATTTAAACTACCTGGGGGTAACCCCATATATCATATTCATCTTCCAATGCCAATGACTAGTGATGATGATGCTGATAGTGAAACAAAGTCAAATTATATCATTTATGAAGACCTTTCTAGTATGAACTTATATGACCTATATACCATTTGTACCATTACACCATTAATCTGACATTTCTTGTTTCACCTTTATAATCCTCAATTTATAGACTAAGACCAATAATAATCCACAATACCTTTAGACAATTTTGAGATTGATGAGGCCTTTTGTGATTTTTTAGGCCTTGGAGACAATGTTTTGTTGGGAGACCACAAACAAAGGTTTTCTATCAAACTAGACTCTACAACTTATTTTCAAGAGTGGGTGAACACTCTTAGCTAAAAACAAAAGAATAAAACATTGAGGTCCCAAAGTTAAAACCTCTTTGAGGCACTTTTTGACTAGGGTAAAATTAAAGAGAAAGGCTAGACTTTTGGTGAAAACCTATTTCAGGTGTCACTAGATGAGGGTGTTCACCTTTCCTCAAATGAAGCTCAAGAGACCACCAATGATTAACTTGATTTTGGGTTTGAGTCTAATATAACAGAACAACATGGCTTTGATAAAATTACGAGGTAATGTAATACAACATTTTTTACATAGCCATTACTACCATTAGGATATTTATATTCATCCTATTTAGAAGATCTTGAAGAATTAGTTTAATTAGAGGACTTTTCCATTACTATCAAATTCAAATCCTTGCCAACTATTCTAGAAGATGGATCAACTCTCATATTAGAATATACTATATAAGTAAACATTGAGACTCTATATGACCCAAAGTGGTTCAAACTAGGTGTATCCCTTACTAAGGATGAACAAAAAGTTTTTATATCTTTTTTGAGGGAGTTTGTTGACATTTTCGCATGGGCCTATTCATACATGCTTAGTTTAGACCTCACCTTGGTTGTACATCACCTTGTTGTACATCTTAATGCTAAGCTTATGAAATAAAAATTTCATAAGATGCATCCTAATTTTGTTGTGTTAGTTAATAAAGAGTTGTAAAAACTCTTAGAAGTGATATACATCAGACCGATTGACTATTTAGAGTGGATCTCAAACATTGTACCTATCAGTAAAAAGCTAGAAGTGATCATAATCTATACTTATTTTAGAGACATAAATAAGGCCTACCCCAAGAATGAATTTCATTTTCTAAATATCAAAATGATAGTTGAATCCATATCTTTCCCTCTTGGATGGATTTTTAGGATATAATAATATCAAGATTAAGATAGATGACCAACACAAAACATTATTCACCACTCTTTGGGGAACATTTTAATTAGGTTATGTTTTTTGGCCTTAAAAATGTTAAATCCATGTACTCGAGATCTATGAACTTTATATTTCATGACAAGATGCAAGATATTATTGAAGACTATCTCGATGACATATTGGGTAATTTAAGACCCATGTAGATCATCCAATTGTATTGTAAAGGATATTTGAAAGGGTTCATGAGTACATGGTTTGAATTAATCCCAAGAAGTTCATATTTGGTGTCAATATAGGAAAATTATTATGTTTTATTTTCTATCTCCAATGTATTTATGTTGACCTTACCAAGGTACAACCATTACTAAGATACGACCACCTTCTATTTTAAATCAAATCCATAGTTTACATGGCAAAATCTAGTCTATCAAATGCTTCATTTCATAGTTCATTGATAAATGCCACCCATTCACTAATTTATTGAATAAATGTGTTACATTTATTTGGGATGAATAATGTCATAAATCATTTGAGTGTTTGAAGGAACACCTAGCTAATCCACATATTCTTTTACCACCAATGTCATGGAAGCCATTTCTATTATATGTATCTACCACTAATAATGCCTTAGGGGCACGTTTAGCTCAACATGATGAAAATGGGAAAGAACACATCATGTATTTGATGGTGGAGCCTAATCTTAATATAATTTCTATTTCCCAATAGGAGGTGATGGGGGTAAATTCCCTGCATTAAGGTCACCACACCCAAACAAAATTTTGTGAAAAATGCATTGTAAAATATTGTAATTTCATAGTAAATCTAGTCCATTCACTATTAGGTCATATATCTAATGGTATAAATTATGTTGGTTCATTTTTACGATAATATGTAACCTTCCTTTGATATGAGGGCATTGAAATCATGGAGGCATACTGTGTGTGAGTGAAGAGGATATTTTAGTGGATGTATTATAAGTTTATCCCTTCATTTATTATACTGAATAAGAGAATAACTAGCTATTTTTATGTGGATGTAGCCCATTTTTGGTGAACCACATTAAATATTTGTTTCTCTTGTGTTGTTTTTTCTACATTTTATTTCTATCTTTATTTCATTAATATTGCTCTGTATTCCATATTCCTAGAATCATGTACCATCTAAGACATACACTAGTAACATATGAACATAACTATACACGTATGGAAAAAGCTTGCTTAGCCATGGTCTTTGTATCCTAGAAGTTTCATCATTACATGCTTAATAATAAGACCATAGTCATTTCCAAAATAGATCCATTCAAGTATTTACTATCAAAGATAACTTTATAGCCCACATGGCTAAGTGGATCATGATTTTGAGTGAGTTTGAGATTTAATATGTCAATCAAAATGACATAAATGGAAAAGTAATTATAGATCAACTTGTTGAATCTCCCCTTTCAGATATAAAACCACTTTTTTTTCATTCCTAGATGAGTCCATCATAATCATCATAGAAATACCTCTTGAGGATCAACACTGAAAATTGTATTTTGATGGGTCATTCACATCTCATGGATCAGGGGTAGGCCTATTACTTATTACACCATAAGAAGATCTCATTCCCAAATCATTTTTTTATCAAATTTCATTTTAATTATAACATGGATTAATATAAAACACTCATTAGAGGGCTTTTTCAAGAAGTATAATGGAATATTTAGCATCTTGTGGTTCATGGTGATTCTCAATTATTCATCAATTAGGTTATAGACCAATTTAAAACCAAAGATGATAAGTGGGTACCATAAAAGGCAATGGTGGACATTATCAAGCCATATATTACCCATATTTAGTTTGAAAACATACTTAGGGCCAATAAAAAGACAATAGATGCCATGGTTAGTACTAGTTCTTTGATTCACAAAAAAGATAAGGAAAAAGACTATCAACTCCTTGTTAAACATATTCTAGTGCTTTCTCATAAAATTTTGACCATTGAAATCATCTATGATATTATTGGTCCCATTTATATCTGGTATTTAGACCTATATATCTACTTTCAAGACCATCTCCTTTCACTTGACCTTTCAAATAAACAATAATAAGCATTTATACACCAAACCTCAAGATATACCCTACTTGGCCCAACCCTTCATCATAGAAGCTTTGATGGAAATTTTATTCATTGTTTGAACTCAAAAAATATGCATTAGCATTGAGTGAATTTCATTGATTATTTAGAACCCACATTTATGGGTCCATTCTTGCCAAAAATCTCCTACATACTAGTTACTATTGTCTTACCATGGAAGTATATGTAATTGTTTATATGAAGAGATGTAATAGATATTAGAGGCATGAAAATTTGATTCATTCTATATTTATAACACTAAAACCAATGCTTACACCATGGATATTTTTAACATGGGGACTCAATTTTGTTGGGAAGATTAACCCGACCTCATTTGATGGCCATAAAACATCCTCACTGCCATAAAGTATTTAACTAAGTAGGTTGAGTCTATATCCATCACTTACATGCTTAGAAAAAATATATAAATTAATATTCAACCATATCATATGCCACTATGGTATCCCATACGAAATTATGATCTGGACAACAATTCAGGTGAGGGATCTACCCCAATTGATGACAGAACTTCCGGGAGCCATAACTTGTATACTGTAGCTCTATTTAACTCACCATTTGAACCGTTAGAAAGATAAGAACTAGAAATACGTGGTGAGATGACATTGAGATTTTATTAATGATGTTTGACCCCATAAAAACCAATGGAAGTGCCCCAAATTTCAATTTTAGTAGTGGAGTCTAAAAATAGTATGTTTCTAAAAATAGTAATTCCTCAAATTTTGTATTATTGTAAATCATGGAAGTCAAAAAAAATCATCTCCATTGATATTGGTGACCTTCCACATCCTCCCCCCACCTTAAAAACATTTATAAATGAATATGTAACCTGAAATGGAAATCAGACATCTCTTCTCAGAGATAAGCATTATTTGAATTGTCTTGTTATTATTTCTTGAATTATCTTTCAACCAAAACTTTCAAGTTTTGGATCACATTATATCTAATAATGGCATATCATTTAAAAATAAAGATGTCAAAGCACTTTTTATTATGTAAAACATTACCCAACATTTTTCCATTACATATTACCCCCAAGGAAATTTCCAAGTAGAGGCATTTAATAAGACCATTATCAATATTCTTAAGAATATTGTCAATGATGTTGGTCATGATTGACACCTGTATATCTTCCACACCCTCTTAAAAATAAAGATGTCAAAGAACTTTTTATTATGTACAACATTACCCAACATTTTTCCATTACATATTACCCCCAAGGAAATTTCCAAGTAGAGGCATTTAATAAGACCATTATCAATATTCTTAAGAATATTGTCAATGATGTTGGTCATGATTGACACCTGTATATCTTCCACACCCTTTAGACTTACCATACTAATTATCTTACTCTAATAAGAGCCACATGATATTTCCTTATCTATGGCATTGAGTCCATCCTTCCTATCGAGGTTCAATTGCCTTCTCTATGTATCTTATTAAATCATATCCTAGATGATGAGGATTATAGAGTTGCTCACCTACAAGATCTAGAGTTACTATATGAAAAATGCATGGCTATTGTAAATAGCCTTCAAACATATTAAAATTAATTACATGGTTAATATAACTATTAGCCAAAATTCACTCCCAGGTTTTGCCTTTTTAATTATGGCTAAATACAACATTCATAATGATTTATCCCCATAGTAAAATGTCAAGTGTGGTTTCCTTTAGACAATGATTTTGTTTAGTCTCCTTGCATGTGTTTTATTTCTTTTGGTAGGGTTTTACTTTGGGTTTTTTGCCCAATTCTCAAATTAATTGGCCACTTGATTTTCTCAAAAAACTTGGTCCTTTTTACTTTGTTGAAGGGTCTCTTCTAAGGAATTAGTACACTTCAACCTTTCCAAAGGGCAGTTCCATCTTTTTGAAGGGCAGTTCCACTTTTCCAAAGGGCCTCTTTCACAAATAATTGGTCTTTTCAAAAGCTCTGAAGGATCTTTTCTTATTAAAATGTCCTTTGCAGCCCTTCCAAAGGAACATTTCCATTTTTTCCAAAGGGTATCTTCTTGATAAATGTACCTTACATATTTTTGAAAGAATTGTCTATTACAAGTTTTCTTAAGGGTCTTTTGCCAAAGGAATTAGAAATTTCAATTTTTTTGAAGGAATCATTTTGAATAATTTGTCTAAAACAATCTTTTTGAAATGTCATCTTCTTTGCAAGTGGGTAATTTCCTTCTGTTGAAGGAATTCTTTTCAAGTTTCCAAAGGGCACTTTTCAGGCAAGTGGACCATTTTAATTTTTTCAAAGGGTAATTCCACCTTTTTAAAGGGAAGTTCCATTCTTCTAAAGGGCAATTCCACTTTTTTTAAGGGTTCATTGTTTGGGTTTATTATTTATTTTGGACATTTTATTTGAAATCAAAATTCTAAAAAAAATCTCCTTTGCAACTTTTCTAAAATAATTATTCTTTGTAACTCTCTAAAGGAATTCTTTTGGCTTTTTGTTTTTGACAAAAAGTCTGAAAGAATTGATCTTTGTAACTTTTCCAAAGGAATTGTTTCAAAAGTTTTGTCTAAAATAATATTTTAAATGATATATTACAAATTGCTAAAGGGTATTTTTCTTCAAAGTGTCCTTCAAAAATATTTTGAAGGGACACTTTCAAAAATACTGAAGGGCCTTTTCCTCAAATAAAGGTCCACTTTCATCCTTACGAAGGGAATATTCCAAGGAAGGGTATAGTTCAAAGGTTCTGAAGGGTCTCTCTCTCAAGGAAGTGGTCACTTGCAAAAATTTTGAAAGGGAAATTCCATTCTTCTAAAAGGCACTTCAAGTATTGAGAGGATATTTTCACTTGCAAAGTTCCCTACACAAAATTTTGAAGGGTCTTTTATCTTCAAAAGTGTCCTTTGGAAAAGTATAATTGGTCCACTTCCAAATGTCTAAAGGGACACTTGGGAAAATTTTGAAGGATATAAAATTCATGTAGAGTCTGTAGAAGGATTGTTGAAGGGCATGTTTGAGTAGTCTAAAGGGTATAGACACTTTTGGAGGGTTTATAGAAACATGGGTCTAAAGAGAATCAAAGGGAGTCCATAGAAAGATGGTTGCATGAACATCAAACTTCCACCTTAGAAAATATATATTGGTGTTTAAATATAAGGACTCATAAGTATATCCAAGGGCTCATGTCCTTCATACATCAAAATAATGAGAGAGCCCATATCACCATTGATCAATCAAGATCTAAGTCATTCCTTGAGGACCAATCAAAGAAGAATGACAAAGCCAAATAGAATGAAAAAGACAACTCTACAATAGGTGGATAACCAATTTTATGTTATGAATCAACCCAAAAATATCGTGATTTTGCTAAGTGTAAACATTAAAGGAACATCTTTGAGAGAGCAAGCCAAATCTATAACCACTTGAGATGACATGAATCAATCAAGTGGTTGGAATGTGAATCATTATCAAAGATAGTTATAGTTAAAGGCAATGACTCCTAATAGATTGATTCCTATTTTTGGTTCTCAAAGGTCTCTCCCTTTCTTATGTCTCTTATGATATATAAACAACCCTTGGGCTAAGTTAAAATCATCCACCTAATGTATGGTAAAGCCCTATTGGAATGGTATTACATTTTACCTTTGAGCATTAGTATAGTCCTTTCTATCAAAGTTTTGAACAATGGCCTAAGTGTAGAAGTGATGTATAGTGATAACATGTGATGATTTTTCATCCTTTTATCCTTTATCCTTTACACCTGAGCAAGAGTTTTTGATCTAAGAGGTCCTCTAGAGTGTGTTTAAGTATATGGAACTACTATAAGAGTTTTAATTATTCATAAATATGTAATTTGACTTTCGATTCATTCTCCTTTTGTTATTTTATGCATCTCACCTCTATATTTAAATATTCATGTTAGAATCTCTATAACTTGAAAATGGGTCTTTACATTTTACTGTATTGTGCAATAGGATATGACATTCATGTGGAATAAAATCTTGGTGCATCACCAATCTTAAGATAGGTTTCCTTTCTATAATTTATAAATATTTTCCCTTTAAGAAGATTGGTTTAGACATAAGTGATTATACAAAGATACATACAGGGAGCTAGACCTTTAAATCTAAAGGTTCATTTCCCCTATAGGTACACTCATATACATGGAAATGTCCCAACATTGCCCAAATCTAGAAGAGGCTTGAACATCTTCTTCTAGGGTGTAATATTTGGAGACAACAATAACTAGTGTGTCAAGAATATATATTTTCATCTTGGTGACCTTATCCTCAAAGAAAACTAGAAGAACATCATGACTGAGAAAAAGAATAAGTGAAATTTAAAGCCTAATTAGATAGGCACTTGTGTTATTGTTGCTAATTATTGCTTTGGAGATTAGAGGTTAGCTAAACTAAATAGAAAATAACTTGATGAGCTGAAGAACATAATACATCTCAAGCATTATTTCACTTGAGAGACCCAAAGTATTGTCTATGAAGATTATTTACATTGTATCATACTACCACCTTCCTTATACTATACCATATGTCATTCCATAAATACCTTCCCTATTGATCAAAGTTGTTATAACCTCCCTTATCATCACCCATTGCACCCTTTTAACCTTGGTTCTAATCCATTGGTTCTTTAGGTACCTTTAAAAATTAGATTCAAATCAAGTTTTAGTAGTTGATATAGTATTTCACAGAGACAATATTTTAGAATAGTATATGACAGTGGTTTGGTAATTGTATTCTTCATTATTGTCACATTTTATTACACTCTTAATGTTACTAATTATAATCTCCTTTGGTCAAATTATCATCATCTAACCATGTCATTATTTCCTAATTATAACCACCTATGGGAAAATTAAGAGCAACACCTTTACCATGCATTTCTACATCACATTATCATTATTATTTACATACTGTACCATTTTCCTAATTCATGAACTTATTTCTACCTAGTTAGATTCCTCCACTATAAGGTAGAACTATGATGACTTGAGGCCCATTAGGACTATGTAGGCAGTGCTCAATTTACATTGAGGTTATCTCAATCACCATGTCCCACACTCTTACCATTTTATGAGTAATTTAAATTCAAACTCTCTCATAATTTTGTGAGAAACCTAAGCCACACTCTCATTATTTTTTGAATTAAAATATTTGGTATATCATCATTATTGATTAAGTTGAGATGCCTCAAAAATTATAAAATCATTGGTAAAAGATCTATAAAATCACAAAAAATCAAAAAATCATTGAAATTGTCTTAGAATTTCCATGCAAGACATAAAGTAATAAAAAATTTCTAGGATGGGCCATCTTATCTATTTATTTTATATATAGACCACATTGGTATTTTTCCTCATATTTTTGGGAGAACTACATCAGCCTGAAGTTCATATAGACTATGTAGACAACACTTGAATAAATGGGGTATCTAAGCTTAGCTTAGTTACACCTTATTTTATGTTTTGACAACATCTTTACCTTAAGGATCTTGGGACTCCTAACTATCTCACAATAAACCCCTTGTCATTTAGGTTCCCCATCTTTATTAGCCTTAGCTATACACTCTTACCATTTTATGAGTTCATATTGTGAACATTATGTATTCAACTTTGATACACTAGTGACCACTTGGATTTTATTATGCTCTCATCATTTTATGATCCATTTATATTTGAACACTCTTGTTTTTTTGTGAGCAAATTCATATTATGCTCTCACTATTTTTCAAGCTTCTTCTCATTATCAACATTAGATGTAGTAAGAATGATGAACCCTGTTTATGTGTGAGAACTTGTCTATTACCGTTAGTGTGTTTTTAGCTTAAACCATACTCTTATGCTCATATAATTTATATTTTTTGACATTTTCATGATGTTGGATCATCATCCTCTCTTTTCTCATGCACTCGTCATTTTTTGAGACCATTCCCATATTCCACTCTACATCAATCATGTTTCCTTATCATCAATTTTCTTATATCCCATATCCTAATAAAAATACATTTGGCCTAATGTTCATGTTAGATTTTGCATTCATGGAATTATGTAGGAAACATTCACTTACCTTATGCATCTGGAGTTAGCTAGGATACCCCCTCCTTTTCTCTTCCACTTCCCTTCATTTTTTTATCATCTCATTTTGTTTTATTATCTCTTATAGCTTAGGGGAAATGTTTGTCATCTTGTCTATGTAAATGTTCCATACAACTTTAGGGAAATAATGTTAGTGTTAGCTAGATTTGGCCCACATAAAGATATTTGCCTATAAATAGACAAATAGATGAGAAAATTTTTGGATGGAATGAGTGGTCCAAAGATCAAATGTAGCTTGAAAATCCTTTGAAACACTTTAAGTTAACTTCAAGTGTAGTTTGTCAAAATTTTGAGGAAGCAGGTTCTCATGGTGATCAATGTAGGAAGGATCATAAAACAAGTTTGTGTATGCCTCAGGGTATCATCATAACTTTCAAGGATCAATAAAATGTTCATATATTAAGTTTTGAAGAGCTGTACCATCATCAGTACATCATGCAATAATAGATAGGTTAGTTCACTTGTACATTTTATAAATATGCTTAAGATTCTTATCAGGGTCTAAAGGTTATAAGGAAATGAGGTCATTCATGCCTTGATCTTATTATTCAAAATTCATATCTTAATGAGCCTTTTATCTCAATATATGAACCTTCAAAATTTATCTAGTAGAGTAAAACATTCCCATGAGCATCAAAATTAAGCCATGATAAATAACCATTTAGATTTTTTTAAAATCCTTAAAATTTCACATAGACATCAAAAAAAAGTTTGTGTGGACATAAAAAATGTGCATGTAGATGTTAATTTTAGACCTCTTGATATAGTAATTTGGATTCAAAAGAAGCAAATCAATGGTAGGCATTCAATCATACTAAATATCTAATGGAGAGTGGCAACCTAAAAACATCAATCATCTTGAAGATCTAACGACATGCATTTGATCATAGATTCTAGATCAAGAGTGAGTGTAAAGTCAAAGGGTTAGCATAAATGTGTGATGGACAAGTGGAAAAATATTGGGTACCTGAGCATAGATTTAATAATGCATGATGATTGATAGAGTCATTAGGCCCAAATAAATCGATGACATGCATGAAAGATAACAAGGCAGATATAATGATGAGTGATGAGTCAAAGGGTTAATGCATCTTGAAGACAAATAAGGAGATACCAGGTGGATCAACTATGTTAGATCAATAGAATATATGTCTCATGTTTACTTATACAAAAGAAGATATATAGTGTACATAAAGGTTAAGAAATCAAAGAGTGACAACAAGATCATATAGGATGAATGTAAAGAAGATAATTGGAAAAATGTAGAGGGCCCAGTTCAAGATTGATGGTCAATGATAAAAGTCAAAATCTAAGGGACTTTAATAGGAGAAAATTTCACTTAGGTTGAACTAGAGGATGCCATAAAGGCAGACACATAGGATAAAAGATATCATCACCTCAAGAAAGTAAAATACATAAGTGTAAGATTAAACGTGATTTGAATAACTAGGAGTAGACTCTAAGAATCCATTTAATGCCATTAAATCCCTATAAATATTTCAAAAACTTCTAAATGTTGTTTTTGTGTCTCATTTAGACTCAAAAACCTATCCTATGGATCTAGATTTGTAATCATGATTACATGAAAATCAATATGGTGATTTTTTTTCATCTATAATATATCTACGTTTAGATATGGAAGTAATTGTAGAATGATGAAAACACAAGGAATGTCAGGAAGAACAAGAAAGTATGGTTGAAGAGGATAGTGAAGGACATTACTATAGAAGAGATTAAGAAGGATCAATGTGGCAGTAGGGATTGCTTCTTGCAACTAGTATTGATCTTCACATTATCCATAATGCTAAAAAAGGTACAGTGACATTAATGCATAGGTTAGCTTGAGAAGTATGGTAGTAGTAGTTTCTATGAGTGGGATTGGGATCATTAATGACCCCTTCAATTCCATTTCTCTCTCTCGCTCTAAAATTCTTTCCTTACATAAATACTAGCTTTGAGTTCTTGATTTGTATCCCTTAGTTGAAGATAGTAAAGCTCTAACAAAATCACTTTGTAAAGATTTTTTAAGGAAATATAAGACAATTTCATATTCTAGTTCAATGCTAAGTGTATTTTATTGAAGTTTGTTTTGCATAATGTATGTTATCTATTAATCATTTGTATATCCTTCATGTAACTTGCTTTAAGGTTGTTAATTTCTTATAGGTTGTGTGTAGTGTTGTTTAGTGAGGTTGCTATTGAAGTTTCATAAGTTCATAGTGTCTTATTTTGACCTATTTCTTTCTATCCTCGAAGTTGTAGGTCTCTTTTAACCTTCACACAAATACTCATGTTTGGAAATTTGTCATAGAATATGATCAACCCTTATCCTTATTGGATTCATTAGTAGTTATGAAAGTGTCCAAGTTGAGAGTGGATCCTTAAAAATTTGGTGCATCACCACACTTAAAGTATGTTTTCATTCATGTATTTTCTCCCCTTTTCATCCCAATAGTTCAAGTTTTAAGAAGAGAGATACAAATTATAATATCTAAGGAGCTAGACTCATAACAAATTCTAGAGGTTTGGTCCAAAATTAGGTATTCCACAACCTAGGTTCATTCCCATGTTGGACTAGGTTTTGGAGTAGGAATAAACACTTATAATTTTAGCTAGGGTGTAATATAAACCTCCAACATTTATGGCATGCCTGGTGGGACCCATTATCTTTGGCATAGTTAAAGTTTGGAATTGAGAGGAGATATTTGCAAAAAAAAGAATACATCATCATTAGAATCTAAAGATACACCAAGTTTCAAAGTTCATAGCATCATTCAAATAGCCCTCTCATGACAAACATTACTAAAAAGTCAGCTAGTAAAGGTATTCCTTTTGAATTATTGATCTAAATTCTACTTCATATAAAATATCAAGATTAAAAAGGATATCCCCTTATGTTCAAAAGAAGTATTCATCCCCTGGTCATCATATTATCTTATGTAGTGTAACTTCCATTGTACAAATGGAAATAATGAAAGAGTTTATACCCTTAAATGGTGGTAACCCTAGTAACCTTCAATAATATGATGACATCCTTGCTACTTCTTTGATAAGTCTACCATATATTATAGGAGAAAACTCCACCACCCCTATAGAGCACATTGTTGACATTGTAAACCTTTGTTTATTAGATCATTTTATGCAATATAATGTATCCATGAGACTACTAGCCACATCCTTGAAAGGGAAATCCCTATAGTGGTATATGGGTCTAGCTCCTACCTCAATCAATACTTAGGATGAGTTTGGTGAGTGTTTATGTAAACATTTTGAGGATGTAAGTGACCATGTGTCACTTGTTTAACAACTCACCTCAATCAAGAGAGCATCCCAAGAATCTATGATTGATTTTAACTATATAATTCAAAAGACTTGGGATAAGATCCCTATCATCATTAAACCCACACCCAATTATTATTTTATTTACTATTTGAAAGAATTAAATTGAGACATTGTAGTCATGATCCAATCTATGGGTGGGACAACTCTACCTAGGGCTTATGATATAACTATAAGAGTAGAAAACTATTTAATATAGGTAAGGAAACTTATCTAATACCTCTCATGCCACTTTTTTTTTAGTTTTAGCCAACCCCACCTACTATTTCTCCATTGACCATTTCAAACAATCGAGCCCAACCTAATGATGGTTAAATGGATAAGTTTTCAAGGATTGAGAGCTTGTTGAAGGCATAAAAAAAACAAGTTAATAGCTCTAGAGAGATAACAACAAAATCCATATAGGCCATATCAAGGTCCCTTTCAAAACCAATACCATATTTAATCCTAAAATAGACCCTCTTATCCATCAAAACAACAAGCTCAAGGCCAAATTAATCATGGTAGATTTTATAATAACTACACTCCTATAGTTGCGAATAGCTCAAGAACCTTGGTCCCCATGTAAAACAACCTTAAACAAGAGGTTCAATGGCAATCAAGAGGGTAGTCTAATGATATGGTAATGGATATAAGTGGATAAATATACCAAGATCTTAGTTGGTATAATTTTACTTCATTCTAAAGCCATGACATAATGCCTCCTCCACCACATGGCCTTCCAATGAATTAAGATAACATGACTACCATGACACCATCAGAAGCTCAAATTCAACAATAGGGGAGAATGGGTAAGTTTATAGATGATACCATGTGTATAAAATGTCAAGAAGGTGAGTGCATGTTTGAGCATATAGAAGTAAGCATGGGGTAGGCTACACAAAGGGAAGATGAACTAGTTGTAGCTAATATAAGAGCCAAGAGGAGGATTTTGGATGATAATTTGGGGTAACCTAAGGATTTTTCAACACCTCCACAACACTGTTAGCATCCTACCACTTAAAATATTGCTGTTAGAGCTCTTATAACTCAAAAAATACCTCAACATCATGGACAAAAACATAAGTATCCTTTTATTCCTCATGTGACTCAATTTCCAAGTGATACTTCTACTTCCAAGGTGTAGTTCAAAGATACTAGTTCTCCTTTTAATATTATGGATCATATGAAAAAAGATAATGTCACTATGTCTATGTATGATGCTTTGTATATTATAGGATATAAAGAGATCCTTCATCAATATCTCTCTAATATTTCTCTTGTGAATGAGATAGTTGATAAGGTGACCATTATCTTTTCAAATATTAGTTAGCCTAGTCAAATTCAAGTTCCTAGTTAGGCTCCTATTCAAGGTTACGTTCATAATGTTGTTCATCCCCCTAAGGTTGTCAAACCCTCTCCATTATATTTGTTAGTCATCATAGGGGACTACTTAGTGCACAATTGTATGATAAATTTAGGATCTTCAACCTCAATTATGCCTAAAGCCATAGTAGATAAGCTTGAGCTTAAGTATGTGCCTAATGAAAAAGGAGTTACCTAGTTGGATGGTTCCCACACTAAAATAGTAGGTATAGTGAAAGATAGATTATATTAGAAACATGCCCAAATTGTGTCATCACTTAATATGTAATGGTTGTAGGCCTACCCTTATATTTTTACGTATGCTTATATAGAGACTTTACTATGAAAATTAGGGGCTATTTTTTATCTAACTAGTCTTATGTGGTTTTTAAGGATAGATATGGGAATAGGGTCACCATTAGGTCAGAACCTATCTCTCAATTCCATCTAAATATCTATATGCTTAACCTTAAAAATATTAACTGTACCATATTTGAAGAGGATACAAATGTTAATGAATAAGAGCCTCATGAACATATTGAAGGAATTTAAGACCTTTACCTAGATGAATGGGTAGATAAAAAGTATGGATTTGATCCCTATGGAAATATTAAAGAAGCAGGCTTAAGAGTTTATTATATGCATGAGGAAGGTGTTATTGTACCTTGCCTAACTAACATAGCTCAAAAGGAATATGGTCTATGGACTTTCTTATTTGATGGCTCAAGGTCAAAGAATGGTAGTAGAGTTAGATCCATGTTGGTTTCACCCTTAGATCAAAATTAATATTTAGTTGTAAGACTTCAATTCAATTTTACTTCAAACATAGTTGAATATCAGTCTCTTTTACATGGTTTGCAAGAGGCAAGAAGAAGAGGTTTCAAAATTCTTCAAGTCAAGGGTGATAGTGAGATTGGTGTGTAACAAGTGAGAGGCATGAGTGCAGTCAAGAAACATTATTTTAAATATTACAAGCATTATGTATGGGATATCACAGAGGACTTTTTGGCATTCAATATACAATCTTAACCAAGAGAGGAAAACTAACAAGTAGATAGGATTTTAGCCATTGGATCTCAATATGCGGTTGTGGAAGGAGTCAAAGGCAACCAGAGTCAAGACAAGGTCAAGGTCATATACAGGCAGGTTATAACTGATAATGAGATGATTTGGTAGGTGTTTGATAATGATGACCAAATTATATGTTTTTGATATAAGAGGAATAATTATACAATTAGAATAAAATCAAATTCCAACAATAGTATGATGATCTGATAGTTGAGGTCAAACAAGATGCCTAAGGGGATTGTGACATTAGAAACATCTTCAATGAAGATGACTAGGTGAGAAAAGGTAAGGCATGTATCTCAACCAAATAAGAGTATTATGAAAAGATAGAGATATTCAAAGATAAATTACTGAAGTAGGAAAGATTAACATAGTATAAGAGAGAGCTACATTTGTTTCCTTGTGCCAAGAATTATTTGATGTACTTACATGGGAATAAAAGGATCAAAAGATTTTTTATCACAATCTTGTACAACATACCATTGATCTAGAAAGCAATGAAAAACTAGTAAGGTAGAAATAAAGGCATGTCAACCCAAAGGTGGATGACTTGATGATAAGGGATTTGTTTAAGTTGATTTAATAAAAGATCATATTCCCCATAAAACATTCCTCATGGGTGAAAAACCTTGTGCCAATGAGGAAGAAGAATGGAAAAATAAGTCCATGTGTTGACTTGAGGGACCTCAATAAATTGTCCCTAAAAGACCACTACCCACTACCCTCAATGGATCAGATTCTTCAAAAGGTGGTAGGCTCCTAGAGGTCTTCACTGATTTATGGCTACTTTGGTTATAATCATATTGTGGTCAAAGAAGAATATATACATAAAACGACCTTCACCATAAAGTGTGGCACTTATGCATATATGAAAATGCCCCTTGGACTATCTAATGATGGAACAACTTTCCAGAGGGAAATATATGTTGCATTTGAATTTTTGATTAATGACATGATTATCATCTACCTAGATGAAATGACAATTTTATAAAAATCCATAGCTGATCACATTGCTCATTTTAGGTTAGTGTCTAAAAAATGTAGAGAATTTGGTATGTCATTGAATCTAAAAAAGTGTATATTTGGTATTCATGAGGGTAGGTTATTAGGACATGTAATGTCCAAGGATGGTCTTTCCATAAAACCTAAAATATTTGAGTCCATCTTATCTTTACCATTACCTACACATAAAAAGGGTCTATAGAGCTTTTTAAGAAAGATTAATTTTATAATAATTTTTATCCCAAGCTTTATAGAGCTATTCAAGCCTCTTACTCACATGTTAAGAAGGGTAAGGAGTTTGCATGGACCAGAGAAGTAAGATAAGTTTTGAGGCCATAAAGGAGGGCATATTTCATGCTCCTACACTTCTTAACCCTAATTTTTACAAATAACTCTACATATATGCATTCTCTATATAAGATACAATTTATGCTATGTTGATGCAACATAATGAACAAGGTTTGGAGAAGCCTATTAATTTATTTAGTCAAGCCTTAGAAAGGTATGAAGAGAAGTATATCTTTGTAGAGAAACATGTTCTTGTAATAGTAATAGGTTTGAATAAATTTAGGCACATTTTATCCAATATTAAGACCATCCTCATGGTGGTACACCTAAGTGTTAAAGAGTTTATACTCAATAGAGACCTCAATGAGAAAAGAGTTGGACAGGTGACAAACTTCATAGAGTATGACCTCAAGGTTAAATTCACAAATATTGTAAGGAGTAGAGGGTTACGTAAACAAATTAAAATAGAGGTAAACTAATATAAATAGAAATTGATGGTAGTCCATGATAGCCATCAAGAAACTACAGACAACATACCCTTCAGTTGGACACATGATATCATTAGATTTATTGAGTTAGGATAATGTCCTATAGGGATATATAAAGCCAAGAGGAGGAAATTTAGGTTGAAAAGTATCCCCTATGTCTTAATAGATTGAGTAATTTTTGAGAGAGACATGGGAGACATGCTTTTGAGGTGTGTAGAATCATGCCAAATAGACAAGTTGCTTGAGTAGTTCCATGATGGTCCAGTTGGTGGGCAATTTGCTTCCAAGAACATGGCCTCAAAAATCATTAGATATAGGTAATTTTTTCCCAAAATGTTTATATATTCATAATATTTGGTAAGGAAATGCCTAAAGTGTTCAATGTTTGTTGACAAATAGAGACATGTTTCCCTTCCCTTACAACCCATACAAGTAGAACAACCTTTCATGCAATGGGGCTTAGATTTCATATGTATGATACACCCCCTTCAAGTAAAGGACATAAATGGGTCATTATAACTATATAATACTTTATAGCGTGGGTTGAAGTAACCTCCCTCAAGGAAGCTAATAAATATTCTATTTTGGACTTTTATGATAACCTTGTGACCATATTTGGTGTGCCCTCTTTAATCATTTCTAATAATGCATTGTCCTTCAGCAACAGCAAGGTATGTGAGTGGGATCTTTCATATGTAATTTATCTCAAGTCATCCTCGAACTATTACCCATAGGGAAATGGACTAGTAGAGTCCATAAATAAGAATTTGTTGAGGATTATCAAGAGAACTATGAAGGATGGTTAGAGGGAGTGGCATACTAGATTGAGGACTGCCCTATTAGCAACTAGAGTGACACCTAAGAAATATACTAATCACTCCCCATACCTTCTTATATGTGGGAAATAATCCAAACTTCCTATATCTCTTGAACTTCCTACATTAGATCTTATACATCAACTTGAGCTTCTAGAGGATGATGCTATGTAGGTAAGGTTGAATGAGTTAAGACAAATAGAAGAGATAAGGGACATTTCTATGCACATTATGTGTTCCAATCAGCACCAAGTGAAGAGGTCATTTGATAAGAGATCTTCCTCAAAGACATTCTAAGAAGGTGATATAGTCCTCAAATGGGATGAGGACCATGTAAAGCCAATAAAATCACTCCAAGTTTGATAGCCTTTGGAGTGGAACTTATGTTATCATAGGTTACAAGGAGAGTAATGCCTTTGAGCAAGCTAGGTTGAATGGAGAGAACCTTCCCATTGATATCAATGGAATGTATCTTAATTATGTTGCTAGTTTTATCTCATGATCTTTGTGCATAGGTAGATAGGTCTACCTTTACCTCCAAGTGCTTTTGCACATTTCTATATTTGTTGTTTTCCTATTGTTAAGGTAGTTGTTTGGTGTCTTTTTTTATTTCTTATTGTTTATGTGTGTCTCATTTCCTTAAAATGTTTCAAAGATTCAAGAAAAATACCTCTATAATTAATACTCCATTTATCTAGTTATCATGCCTAAGCTTGATGAATTTCTAGGTTTCATGACTAGTAGGTTGGTCAAGCTAGCTAAGTCACCAAAAATGTTGGCCAGATTTGGCCTACATAAAGATATTTTGCCTAGAAATAGCTTGAATAGAAGATTAAATTTTTGGATGGAATGAGTGGTCCAAAGATCACATGTAGCTTGCAAAGCCTTTGAAACACTTTAATTAAACTTAAAGTGTAGTTTATCAAAATTTGGAGGAAGAAGGTTCTCATGGTGATCAATGTAGGAAGGATCTATTGTAGCATATAACTACACCCTTGTGGGAGATTTTTTTAGGCTCTCTCACTCCTAGCTATAATATTAGAACAACTTCAGGCTATGGGTATCCTATAGTGAGGTTGAACCTATAGGCTTTTTAATGAGGCTAACTCTTTAGATGCTTCATTTTGGCTTGATTCCCACACTAAAGCGTAATGCTAACTAAGAAAAAATGAGAGAAAGATAACACTAAAGGTAAATCTTAGCTAAGGATGGTGATGCACCAAATATGAAATGATCCACTTCCAACATGGAAGCCTTAATGACTCCTAATGAATTTAATCAAGACATAGACTAATATAATCCTATCTCAAGGCCACAATCATAAGTATTTTTTATGTATGTCGAAGGGAAACTTTACAATTTGAAGGACAGAAAGAAATAGGTCTGTATAAGACACTATAAACTTGTGACACTTCAAGAAGGTACCAATGTCTAACACTTCACACAACCTACAAGGGACCAAAAGAATTGAAGAAAGGTATGTGGATGATTCAAAAATGATGAAAAGAGACATACATTCTATAATTTAAAACACCAACAATGCACACTTCACTCCAAACTAGAATCAGAAAAGTTTATCTTATTACTTCAAGATAGTGTTTACAAGACAACTTTGACAAAAGTCACTATATCACTAGTCAAGGGATCTATTTTTTGGCTCAAAAGCCTCTATATATAGTATAAATGGATCATAAAAGAGGGGGGATTATGTGATAAAATAGAGAGGGGGGTCATAAATGGTATTTTAACCACCACTACTATCCTTGAGCTCTTTTGCATTCAAAACATGCAACTACCTTGATCATGAGATAAACCATCCAAGATCATCATAAATATAGTTGATCCCCTCATGCATTCAAGTCTCTCTTTTTTGGAGCTAAGATAGATATTCCAAAATTATTTTCATTTCTCCACCAAGTGTGAATGATTTGATCCTTGAATTAAAAACTTGGTGTCCTCCCTCACTTTACATGTCCTGCATATATAAGGACAAAATCCCCATATCTTTGAATCTAGATCGAGCCATGATGATTCTACATTGAGTAGTTATTTTTTAGAGATGATGGCCATGTTGAAGGATGAGGCATTCTCCATTAATTTCATATACTAGCTCCTACTTTGAAAACTAGACAATATCTTTCCTATAGATGGAAAACCAATCTAAGGACATTAGTTTTCCTATATCCATTTATGTCAATGTAATTCTATAGATTATGTAGCTTATTTTGATATCTAATGGGTCTAAAAGGCATATTTTTCCCTCTATGGTGCCTTATAGGCAACACTTGGCCCTTTTAATGCATCTAATCCAACTTAGGTATGCTTGAGCTCCTTAACTATTTGACTAGCTCCTTGACTATTTGACTTACTTCACTCTGTTAAATCTCAACTAGGCCAATTCTTGTGATATTTTATTGATTGGATATCTAATTATCACTAGGATATTTTGAAAACTTGACCTTTTTTTGTCCATTTATATTCTTGAGCTTGAACCTCCATGAACCATCGATCCTCTTTGCTAGTTGGATGCCCTTATGCCACTTGTCCTTGATTGATTAGCCCATTATTTTTTTTTATCATTTGACTTTAATTTTCCTTGACCTTTTCTGATTTACTTGGCCTTTTTCCCATATACTATTTTCAATTATACACTTTATTTAGTTTCTCTTTCCTATGGGACTTATTCTTTTGGCACTATTCCTTTGCGTACTTTATTTGGGATTTTCCATAGACTTTTGCCTTGTGCCTATTTCTACAAACATTTTTTTTATCCCTTTTCTCCCAAAGGAAATCCTTTGGATTTGTTTTTAGATGTCCTTTCATGGTCCTTTTCCCAAATGACTTTTTCTAAATGAAATCCCTTGGATTTGCTGAAATGGACCATCAAATTTTCAAGTACCCCCTTTTGCCAAGAAAATTGCCCTTCAGCATTTGAAAAAATGCCCCTTTGGAAATCCTGCAAACGTACCTTTTTGAAGGGAAATGACCCTTTGCCTTTTGTCCTTAGGCACTTTTTCAATAAATTACCCCTCAAACTTATTTTTCAAGACCTTAAACTTTTAAAAAATGAACCTTGTAGAAAGGAACATACCCTTTAGGAAACTTGAAAATTCCCTTTGGCTTTTGGTTTCAGAACTTCTTCCTGAAGGAATTCCTTCATAATTTTTTTTGGATTTTTGTCCTTGGGAACTTTTATAAAGGAATTCCTTAAATTTTTTTGAATATGGTCATTTCCCTTGATAAAAAATACCTTTGAGGATTTTGAAAAGACCATTTCTTTTGAATTTTTCCTGAAATACCAATTCCCTTAAAATTTAGAATTAGACCATTCAAAAAAATTATTAAGGGCATCTTTGCTTCCAAAATAAATTTTTGGAACTTTCACATAGGATCATTTCTCAAGAAAATAACCCTTTAAGGAAATTTTCTTGGCCACATCACTTTGAAAAAGATATCCTTCAAAACTTTTTCTTGGTACACTTTCCAAGAGAAAAATCCTTTGGGCCTTTTGTTTTAGACAAAATGTCTAAAAAAAATCTTGATATTTAGCCAAAAAGACCTGAAATAAATCTCCCAAAATAAATAAGTCTTTAGGGAAATTGTTGCAAAACCATTTCCCCAAAATAATTTAGTCTTTGTCTTTTACTTCAAACATTTTATCTAAAAGAAATATCCCTTCAAAAACTTTATCTTGAATAACTTGTCCAAAATAATTCAACACTTAGCCAAAAAAGGGGTCTCAAAAGAAATAATCTTAGCAATGAAAAGGCCAAAATAATTCCATATTAAATACTTAGCCAAAAGGCTTTGTACTTAGCTTTATCAAGGTCTGTAAGCCCTTCTAGACTTGTTCATGAAACTATTGTTTATTCTTTAGGCTTTATAATTATGATCATCTTATTCATCTAGGCACAAGCTTTGTATATGGGAAAAAATGGCCAACATATTTGGTGACTCTCAGGGAAGCATGCTTTTTATGCTTGAGAACCTAGACCACTTGCCTTATCTAGTCCATTAGGTATGGAGTCATTAGCCTTTGTAACTAAGTTGGTCTGAAATTGGATACAAGGATGACCCTTTTTGGAACTTCCTCTTGAATTAACAAGGATAAAAATAACAAAACAAACACTATTCCCAAGGCACTTAGGGAAGGGAAACACATAACTAAAAATATGTGCACAAATAACTTAGGATAAAACATGAAAAACTATACAGAATTTACAATATATACAATGGGTACAAACTCTTCTAATAGCAGGGATTTAGATGAATCCCATTGATTGAGATAGGTAGTACCTCTCCATCTAGTTGGGTTAGCTAAAAAGCATTATGTTATTTTTATCTATGGATCAAATAAGGACCACTCCACAAGCTATCAAATTTGGTATGGTTTCTTAGCTTGACCTTATTTGATTCCCATTTGAGGACTAGATCCCCTTCATTAAAGTCCCTTGATATGGCTCTATTTTCAAAGGATTTCTTGACTTGAGTTTGATGTGACTCTAGTGTTTGCATTGCAAGGTCTCTCATTTCTTCAAGATCCATGAGTTGTGTTAGTCTCATATGCATGGGCTCATCTTCCATCAATTCTAGCTGATGGGCTGGTTCTAATGTAGGTAGCTCAAGAGAAATGGGCAACTTTGCCTGCCTTCCATATACTAGGACATATGGATAATTACCAATGGCAGCTTTAGGAGTCACCTTGTCATACCACAAGGATATCTTTATTTTAGTGTGTCATGTCCTCTAATTCTCTTCCATAGTTCTCTTGATGATTCTTAACAAATTTTTATTTATGGACTCAGCCAGTCCATTTCCTTGAGGACAATAGTTCAAAGAGGTGCTAAGGTATATTAACATCTTTAGATCCCATTCACTCATTTTTATACCAATGAATGCTAATGCATTGTCAAAAATTATAGTGGATGAAACACTAAACATGGTCACAATGTTGTCATAAAAGTCTAGGACTGCACCTTCATTAGCTTCTTTTAACACAATGGCTTCCACCTACCTAGTGAAGTAGTTGGTTATAGTAAGCACCCATCTATGCCCTATAATTTATGGAGGGTTGATCATTCCTATGAAATCTAGCCTCTATTGCATGAAGGGTTGATTTAGATAAATTGGGTTGAGAGGAAGGGTGACCAATATTTACTTACCCATAAATAAAGCACACTTTCGACACTTACTTACCCATGCATACACATCTTTGAATAGGTTAGACCAGTAATAACTAGCCCTCCTTATCTTTGCTACTGTAGTTCTAGGTGCAAAATGACTTCTTTTAGGGCCATCATGGAATTTCTCCAAAATCTTAGTCACTTGGTCATTATCTATGCACCTAAGGAGTACCCCATTTAGGTCTCTTCTAAAAAGAGTATCATTTACTAATGCATAAGGTATGGACTAAAGTTTGAAATAAATTATTTTTGCCTTATCTAGACATTGAGAGCATTCTATTATTAGCATAAAATGTGCCATACCATAGAGCCAACTCTTATAAAGTAGAGGTGCCTCCACCTGTGAGTTTTCATGTATCACCATGGCAACTTATTTGTCCTCATGGAGGTCATCAACCATATGCTCAAACAAGCATTTACCTCTTACTAATTTAGTGACCTTGATCTCCACATACTATTCCATGACCTTGGTATATCAACCAACCCTCTTTTTAATCAAGTCTTTATTAAGAAGGAAGTCTCTCACTCCAGGATGAGACACCATAAGATAAATTGTGCTATTGGAGAAAATTGGCCTAACCTTTTTAAGGCTTCTTACCATTGCAAGGACTTTTTTTTATATGAAATTATACCCAACCTCATACCCCTCAAGCCCATAAATAAAAAATTCTATTGGTTGCTCAAGTCCTTCACCATTCTTTTGCATCAACATAACTGATAATGTGTCAATATTGGTAAAGGCATACAATATGAAACTTCTTGAGAATTTAGTTTTCATGACTATGGGTGCTTGGAAAATGGCTTGCTTGATAGCCTAAAATTATGATTTACCTTCATTTGACAAGTGAACACTTGTTTATTCCTTAGCATATCAGTGATGGGTTTGACCAAGCTTGCAAAACTAGGTATATACCTTCTCAAAAAGTTTATTTTCCCAAGGAAACTTTGGAGTCCTTTCTTATGCTTGGGTAAGGATAAGGCCAATATGGAACTTATTCTATCTAAATCAATAGACAACCCTTATTTTGAAACAATGTGACCCAAAAAATTACCTTCATGCATGACAAACACACACTTCTTGGGATTCAAAGAGATCCCATACTCTATACATCTCTTGAAGATTAACCTCAGGTGGTCCATGTGCTCATTGGCATCCTTAGAAAAAATTGTTATAATCATAATGGATAATATCATCATGGAACAAGTTTGAGTATGCCTCAAGGGATCATCAAATATTTCAAAGATTACGCAAAAGTTCATAGCTCAATCTTTTAATAGCTAGACCATCATCATTATTTAATGCAGGAAAGGACGGGTCAATTCACTTGTACATTTTATAAATATGCTCAAGATTTTTACTAAGGTCAAAATATTGCAAGGAAATTAGGTACCTCACTCCTTTATCTTACTCTAAAAAAATCATATCTTAATGAGCCTTTTTTCTCAAGATACGAGCCTTTAAAGTAGATCCATCAAAGTAAAACATTTACAGAAGCACAAAAATTAAGCCACGATAAATAACCATTTAGATTTAAAAAAATGCTTAAATGTTCATGTGGACATCAAAAAACATTCACACAAATTTCAAATATGGGTGTGCAAACATTAATTTTGGGCCTCATGAAATAGCCTTTTGGATTCAAAAGAAGCAAATAAATAATAGGCATTCAATTGTATCAAAGATCTAATGGTGAGTGGTAAAATAAAAGTATCAATCATCCAAAATATCAAATGGTGAATATTTAATAATATATTTTAGATTAATGATGAGAATCAAGTCAAAGGGTTAGCATGAATTCATGGTGGAAAATTAGAGAAATCTTGGGTACTTGAGCAGAGATCTAATGGTGCATAGTAACTAATAGAGTTAGTGGGCTAAAATAGATCAATGATGTGCATAAAAGCTAACAAGGTAGATCTAATAGTGAATGATGAGTCAAAGGGCCAGTGGATCTATAACACAAATAAGGATCCACCATGTGGCTCAACCATGTTATACTGATAGAATATCTATGGCTCTTATTCACCTATATGAAAGAAGATCTATGGTGCATATGAAGGTCAAGAAGTCAAAGAGTTGACAACATGATCTTGTGGGACAAATGCAAAGAAGATAATTAGTAAAATGTAGAGATCCTAGATTAGGATTCAAGGTCAATGATAAAATTAAAAATATAAGGGACTTAAATAAGAGAAAATTTAACTAAAGTCAAATAAGAGGATGCCATGAAGATAGACATGTCAAACAAAGGATCTCACCACCCTGAGCAGGTAAAATGCATAAATTCAAGATCAAACGTGATATGGAAAACTAGGAGTATACTCTACAAATATATCTAATGCCATTAAATCCCTATAAATATTTCAATAAATTATAGACATAGGTTTTGCATCTCATTATGACTCAATAAACCTAGCCTATGGATCTACATTTTTAATCATGAATACATGAAAGCCAATAGGGTGATTGGTTTTCATCCATAATAGATCTATGTTGAGATATGTAATCAACGATGGATGACAAATACACAATGAATGTCAAGAAGAATATCCAAGCATGGTTGAAGAGGATAGTGAAGGACATTAATGTAGAGAAGCATAAGAAATATCCATGAAGTAGTGAGGATTGATTCCTGTAATTGGTTTTGATCTTCACATTCTCAATCATGCTAACAAAGGTGTAGTGACATTAATTCAAGGGAAGGCTTGAGAATGATGGCAGTGGTAGTTTATATGAGTGGTATTAGGCTCATTAATGACCCCTTCAACACTATTTATCTCTCTCACCTTCGTTCCTTTTATAAATACTAGATTTGAGTTCTTGATTTGGATCCCTTGATTGAAGAAAGTGAAGCTCTACCAAAATTACTTTGTAAATCTCTTTTGAGGAAATATTAGACAATTTCATATTCTATTTTAATGCTAAGTGTACTTTATTTAACTTTATTTTGAAGAATGTATGTTATATATTCATCATCTATAGATCCTTCATATACCTTACTTTAAGGCTATTCATTTTTTTGAAGGTTATGTGAAGTGTTGGCTAGTGAGGTTGCTATTGAAGTGTCATAAGTTCACAGTGTCTTACTTTGACATATTTATTTTTGTCATTCAAGTTTTAGGTCTCTTTCAACCTTCACACAAAATTCTCATGTTTGGAACTCTATCGTAGAATCTGATCAACCCTTATCCCTATTGGATTAATTAGTAATTATGAAAGTTTCCAAGTTGAGAATGGATCATTGAACTTTTGGTGCATCACCACACTTAAATTCAGTTTTAATTCATGCATTTCTCTCCTTTTTAATACAAATAGATCAATTTTTAAGAATAGAGATCCAGATTTTAATATATAAGGAGCTAGCCTCATAAAAAATTGTAAAGGCTTGGCCTAAAATTAGGTATCCATAGCCTAGGGTCATTCCCATGTTGGGCTAGGTTTGAGAGTAGGACTGGATACTTATACTTTTATCTAGGGTGCAATCTAGAACTCTAACATTTAGTATATTTGTTCTTGCATTATTATATAAGTGTCATTGATACCTAGTTTAGGGGTCACCATGTCGCTAAGAGTAACACCTCTATTACACATGCATGAATAATTTGTTTTATGTTTTCACTAACATTTTTATTAACCATTGTTTATCTTTTGTCTTTATATATTTAGAATAGTTTTTTTATTGGAATTTTCTTATCTTTGGATTATTTATTTATATTGTTTATATAGTTTTGTTTTGCTTCCAACAATTTATTTTTATTGGTGTTTTATTTTTTTTGCTTATTTATTTTCCTGTTTATTTAATTTCATGGTTGTGCCTTAACTTGGTATGTATGCATTCATTGGGTGATTCCTTGCATATAATATTTAAGTCCATGAATATTCATACATCAATATTTTCATCATGGTTTTTATCATTGGTGTATTATTTTCACCTATTTATTGGATCGAGTGTTAGTCCTTATGTATCTTATGGCTAGGTTATCATGGTTTTTTATATCATGGTGCATATCATCATGTGCTACAAAAAATTTAGTTTAATGGATATTATAAGCAATGGTGATGTATTACTTGTCATTGTTCATGACTAAAAAATAATTGACATATCCAAATATTACCCAAATTTAGATTAATTAAATCACAAATGAGTTTTCATCCCTATTATTTAGGACATACATCTTCACTCTAGTACGTAGCTCAAATTCATTTCTATCCTTTATACTAGATTAATCTTACTTCATGACTATAGATTTAGTATGTAATCCCTCTTTTCTTGATTTACCATACTAGGAGAAAGGTAAATTATCTCATTCTTCCATTTACCTTATTGGGTCAAGCCACTATGCTAATGATCGTAACTATCTTTGGTAAAATCAGTGTGTTTAGATCTATTTAGATGTTAATGATTATAACCAATTTTGAGAAAATCATTATCATTTTCCTAACTTATTGGAACATTTTTATTTATGCTAAAGATTATAAAAACCTTTTGTCAAATCATTCATTTGACCTAACTATCTTGATGATTATAACCTATGCCTTGCACTTGATGGAGGGTTGATCACTCCTATGAAATCTATCCCCCATTGCATGAAGGGTTGCTCTACCTAAATTAGGTTGAGAGAAAGGGCTGCCAGTATTTGCTTACCCACAAAAAAAACACACTTTGGACACTTTATTACCCATGCATACGCATCTTTGAAGAGGTTGGGATAGTAAGAACTAGCCCTCATTATCTTTTCTATTATGGTTCTAGGTACAAAATGACCTCCTATAGGTCCATCATGGAATTTCTCCAAAATCTTGGTCACTTGGTCATTATCTATGCACCTAATGAGTACCCCATTTAAGTATCTTATAAAAAGAGTACCATCTACTAATGTATAAGGTATGGATTGAAAATTTAAATACCTTCTTTTTGCCTTATCTAGATCATGAGGGCATTCTCCTTTTACCATAAAATGTACCATATCATAGAGATAACTCTTATGAATTAGAGGTGACTCTACCTATGATTTGTCCTATATCATCATGGAAAATTATTTGTCCTCATGGAGGTCATTAGCCATATGCTCACACAATTCTTTACCTCTTACTAGATTAGTGACTTTAATTTCCATGTCATACTCCATGACCTTGGTAATATAACTAGCCTTCTTTTCATTCAAGTCTTTGTTAAGAAGGAAGTATCTCACTCAAGGATGAGACACCATAAGATATATTTTTATATTGTAGAGCATTAGCCTAAACTTTTTAAGGCTTATTACTAATACAAGGACTTGTTTTTCTATGAAAGTATACCTTACCTCATACCCCTCAATCCCCTAACCAAAAACTACTATTATATGCTCAAGTCCTTCACCATTATTTTATATCAGCATAGCTAATATATTTTCAACATTAACAAAGGTGTAAAATATGAAATCTCTTGAGAAATCAAGATTCATGAGTGTGGGTTCTTGGGCAATGGCTTCCTTGATAGCCTCAAATGTTGATTTACCTTCATTTGACTAAGTGAACACTTGGTTTTTCCTCAGCATAGAAGTGATGGGTTTGACCAAGCTTGAAAAATCAAGTATAAACATTCTCATAAATTTTATTTTCCCAAGGAAACTTTGGAGTCCCTTCTTATGCTTTGGTAAGGATAAGGCCAAGATGGAACTTATTCTATCTAGATCAATAGACATACCTTATTTTGAAATAATGTGACCCAACAACTTACCTGCATACATGATAAACTCACATTTATTGGGATTCAAAGGGATCCCATACTCTCTAAATCTCTCAAATATTAACCTTAGATGGTCTATGTTCTCATTATCATCCTTGGAGAAAAATTGTGATGTCATCCAAGTAGACTAGCACCATTTGATTCAGTGACCCTTGGAAATTCATGTCCATTACTCTTTGAAAAGTGTCCCTATAATTTGAGAGGCCAAAATTCATCTTCTGACAAGCATATGTGCCCCACTTTGTGGTAAAGGTAGTCTTGTACTGATCTTCTTTATTTACTAGTACTTGGTTGTAATCTGAATATCCATATAGAAGAGAAAAACATTCTAAACCTACAATTATTTGAAGAAGCTACTCCATGAATGGTAGAGGGTAATGGTCCTTCGAAGAGACCCTATTAAAGTCTCTAAAGTCAACACACAATTAGATCTCATAGTTCTTATTCCTCATAGGTACCAAATTGGCTACACATGATGAGTACTTGATGGTAAAGATGATCTTAGATTTAATTAACTTGGTCAACTCTCTCCTCATAAGATCTTCTATTTTGTGGTTAATAGGCCTTTGTTTTTTCCTCTTAGGCTTAGCATTAGCCTCTAGTTTTATAGTATGTTGGGTTCACTTTGGATCAAAACCTTTCAGGTCATTGTACTCCCAAGCAAAGATGTCTGAACATTCCTTAAAAAGTTTAATGAAATCAAGTATTTCTACCTTATTGCTTACCTTCACAAGATTGAGGAAATTCTCCTTGAAAATAAGGACTCTTTCATATTTCTCCTCATCAATTGACATAACTTCCTTGTCTTTCCTCATATGGTCTCCCTCATGGAAAATATTTTCAAGTGTAACCAACCCTTTAAAAAGTTTATTAGACTTTAGTTGAATAATTTTATCCTCATACTGATGTTGAAATTTACCTTGGTTTATTGAGGAAAACTCTACCTCCTACTAAAATAAATAAGAAATTTGTTTGTCACTTTAGAAGACTAGCTAGTGTGATTTATTATCTAGTACTGATGGCCTCACCACCACCTTGACATATGGTTTAACCTTGGCCTCTTTTAGCTTACCTGGAATATCAAATTGGGCTCCCACAACTTCCAACCTATCAACATGTTGATTCTAGTTCCTTGGCATAGATTGAATGTTAAAGGATTTGACATCTTCAATTAGGTCCCATACATTGTTTTTTTAGGACCTCATTAAAGGATTGTTTATAATGTTCAATCCCCTAGCTTGGTTCACTATAAACTCATTATCTCCATATTCTTTCAACAGCTTCATTCCCCTCTTACTGGCTTATTGGAGGCCACGGATTAAGCCTTCATATTCTAATGTATTGGAGGAGAAACTAAAATGGAACCTATAATAAGAGAAATACTTATCATCTAAAGGGGAAACTAGCATTTCCCCTACACCTACTCCATTTTTTCTCCTTGAACCATTAAATAAAAAATTCCACATACCATTGAGGTCTTATTTAGGTCCAATGAGGGAAGGTATGAGTTAATTTTCTTCATGTAGTAAATACACACCCATGTCTCTTTCTTCAACACCTTCTAAAGGGTTGGGAAATTGATTATACCCCCATATCTCATCCAATAATAACTCTAGAATCTCATCGAGATAAGTATTCAATTCTTGACTAATTATAAATTCATCCTCATCAAGGGTAGTAAAATTAAGGTTTATGTTATCTGGCTAATAGGGTTCAATGTGAAATTATGCCATGGGCTCAGTCTTGATTGATACCTTAGTCCCATACCTTGTTCTGAATGCCATTTATGACCAATCTATTGTTAGATAGCCTCCTATATTTTCTATGAATTCTCTAGAAAGGCATAACACAAAATGAGGAGGCACCTCTAGAATCAACACATCTTGAGCCACTAAAATACTAAGACTAGCATGAAAGGTAAAGCTGAGACCTTTGATAATATCAGATGGATTTGTGTAAAAATCATCAAGCTATAGAACTCCCTTAGTATGTGGCTCATACTTTAAACCAAGCTGGTCTACTATTGACTTTGACATCACTAAAGTACTTTCTCCATTGTCTACCATGCAGTTATGTACCAAGGAATCATGAATGATTAATGAAATGTAGACCATAGGAGGTTTGACCACCTTACTTGATCCTTTTCCCATAGGACCTTGGGTTGCATTGGTGAGGACCTTAGTTTTTTTGCTTGGTTTTTTGCCTACAATTATTGTAACACCTATCTTGGACAAACCTTATTGAAGGATATCCACTTGACTGGCCATGAAAAGCATGCCCCACATCGGTACACTCACACTATATTTCTTCATTTTCTCAAAAAAATTCATACTCATGGATCATGGAACAAGTTTGAGTATGACTCAAGGGATCATTATATATTTCAAGGAATAGGCAAAAGTTCATATATTAAGCTTTGAATAGGTAGACCATCATCATTATGTCATGCAAGAATGGATGGGTCAATTCACTTGTTTATTTTATAAATATTCTCAAGATTCTTACCACAGTCAAAATTTTACAAGGAAATGAGGTCCATGATTCCTTGATCTTACTCTAAAAAAATCATATCTTAATGAGCCTTTTCTCTCAAGATATGAGCCTTCAAAGTTGATCCATCAAAGTAAAAAAATTGCATAGGTGCCAAAATTAAGCCACAGTAAGTAACCATTTAGATTTTAAAAAATCCTTAAATGTTTGTGTGTATTTAATCAAATATTCTAGATCAATGATGAGCATCAAGTTAAAAGGTCAACATGAGTGCATGGTGGACAAGTGGAAAAATCTTGGGTACTTGAGCAGAGATTGAATGGTGCATAGTAACTAATAGAATTAGTGTGCCCAAATAGATCAATGATGCACATGAAAGCTAACCAGGTAGATCTAATGGTGAGTGATGAGTTAAAGGGTTAGTGGATTTATAACACAAATAAGGATCTACAATGTGTCTCAACCATGTTATACTAATAGAATATCTATGGATCCTATTAAATTATATGAAATAAGATCTACAGTGCATATGAAGGTCAAGAAGTCAAAGAGTTGACAATAAGATATTGTGGGACAAATGCAAAGAAGATAATTAGTAAAATGTAGAGATCCCAGATCAAGATCGAAGTTCAATGATAAAATTCAAAATCTAAGGGACTTTAATAGGATAAAATTCAACTAAGGTCAAATTAGAGGATGCCATGAAGATAGACATGTCAGACAAAGGATCTCACCACCCTGAGCAAGTAAAATGCATAAATTCAAGATCAAACATGATATGGAAAACTAGGAGTAGACTCTAAAAATCTATCTAATGCCATTAAATCCATATAAAGCTTTCAATAAATTCTAGACGTAGGTTTTGTATCTCATAGTGACTCAAGAAACCTAGCCTATGGATCTACATTTGTAATCATGAATACATGAAAACCAATAGGTTGATTAGTTTTCATCCATAATAAATCTATGTTGAGATATGTAATAAATGGTAGATGACAACTACACAATGAATGTAAAGAAGAATATCCAAGCATGGTTGAAGAGGATAATGAAGGACATTAATGTAGAGAATCATAATAAATATCCATGAAGTAGTGAGGATTGATTCCTGCAATTGGTTTTGATCTTCACATTCTCCATCACGCCAAGAAAGGTGTAGTGACATTAATGCATGGGAAGGCTTGAGAATGATTGAATTGGTAGTTTCTATGAGTGGTATTGGGCTCATTAATGACCCCTTCAACACTATTTATCTCTCTCACCTTTTTCCCTTCCATAAATACTAGATTTGAGTTCTTGAGTTGGATCCTTAGACTGAAGAGAGCAAAGCTCTACCAAAATCACTTTGTAAATCTCTTTTGAGGAAATATTAGACAATTTCATATTCTAGTTTAATGCTAAGTGTACTTTATTGAAGTTTGTTTCTAAGAATGTATGTTATCTATTCATCATTTGTAGATCCTTCATATACCTTACTTTAAGGCTATTAATTTTTTTTAGGTTGTGCAGAGTGTTGGCTAGTGAGGTTGGTATCAAGGTGTCATAAGTTCACATTGTCTTACTTTGACCTATTTATTTCTATCCTTTATGTTGTAGGTCTCTTTCAAAATTCACACAAAATGCTCATGTTTAGAACTCTGTCATTGAATCTAATCAACCCTTATCCCTATTGGATTCATTAGTAATTATGAAAGTTTCCAAGATGAGAATGGATCATTGAACATTCAGTGAATCATCACACTCAAATTAGGTTTTCATTCATGCATTTTCTCCCATTTTCATCCCAATAGATAAATTTTTAAGAATAAAGATCCAAATTTTCATATCTGAGGAGCTATCTTCATAAAAAATTCTAGAGGTTTAGCCCAAAATTAGGTATCCCATAGCCTAAAGTCATTCCCATGTTGGACTAGGTTTAAGAGTAGGACTAGACACTTATACTTTAATTTAGGGTGAAATCTAGACATCTAACATTTAGTATATTTGTTCTTGCATTATTAAATAAGTGTTGTTGCTACCTAGTTTAGGTGTCACCCTGTTGCTAAGAGTAAAACCTCTATTACACATGCATGAATAATTTGTTTTATGTTTTCACTAACATTATTATTAAACATTTTTTAATCTTTTGTCCGTATCTTTTTAGAATAGTTTGTTTATTGAATTTTTCTTTACTTTGGGTTGTTTATTTATTTTGTTTGTATAGTTCTAGTTTGTTTGCAGCCATTTATTTTTATTGGTGTTTTGTTATGTGTTTATGTATATTTTTATTGGTGATTTGTTGTGTTTCTATGTATTGGTGTTTTATTTTATTTGTTTGTTTATTTACTTTCATGGTTGTTCCTTAACTTGGTCTGTATGCATTCATTGGGTGATTCCTTGCATATAATATTTAATTCCATGAATATTCATAGATCAACATTATCATCATGGTTTTTATCATTATTGCATTATTTTCACCTATTTATTGGATCAAGTGTCATTACTGATGTATCTTATGGCTAGGTTATCATGGTTATTATATCATGGTGCATATCATCATGTGCTACAAAAAAATTAGTTCAATGGATATTATAAGAAATGGTGATGTATTACTTTTCCTTATTCATGCCTGACATATTATTGACATATCCAAATATTACCCAAATTTAGATTAATTATATCACAAATGGGTTTTCATCCCTATTAGTTAGGACATACATCTCCACTCTAGAAGGTAGCTCAAATTCATGCCTATCCTTTGTATTAGATTACTCTTACTTCATGACTATAGATTTAGTATGCAATACCCCTTTTCCCAATTTTTCCTACTAGGGGAAAGATGAATTATCTCATTCTTCCATTCACCCTATTAGGTCAAGCCACTATACTAATGATCATAACTATCTTTGGGAAAATCATTGTGTTTAGATCTATTTGGATGTTAATGATTATAACTGGCTTTGAGAAAATCATTATCATTTTCTTAACCTATTTGAGAATTTTTATTTATTATAAAGATTATAAACACCTTTGGTCAAATAATTAATTTCACCTCACTATGTTGATGATTATAACCACATTTGGGTAAATAATCCTTTTTACCTACCCTACTAGTGCCTCTCATTATGCCATTAATTATAATTTCCTTTGGGATAATCATTATTTTCTACCCCTTTTACTTTTAGGTCCCATTGTTTCCTTCTTTTAGAGGGAACTTTCTTTAACCTTCTTTGTTGCTTACTCCCTCAAGGGGGAATATAGGGATCATCCATCACCTTTTAGGGCATTAGGAATTAATTAATTTATCATTCTTTGAGAATATGTTACTATTCCTATCTTGCAATGCCTTCCAAAATTAAGGTAAAATTATAGACACCCCATTTTGGCAATAATTGGCTTTCAATCCAAATTTAGATTGATTTCTACTAAAGAGTGAAAATTGAGTATAGGATCACTAAATTCCTTAATTTCATCCACATATCAGACATTATTAATTATAATCATGTTGAGGCATACCTGTTTGGGGTATTACCCTATATGCAATAATAATGTCCCATGGATTCATCTCTAGTCAACTTGAGGCCTAGAAAATTGATAGTTTTGCCTTTGGACCTATTAATCAAGGTACTTAAATAATTAATAAAGTGAAAAAAAGCTAAGTGGAATGAATTAACTAACCAAATCAAATTAAATGTTTGTATAATTTTCATGTGAAATTAGTGAAATTAAATTTTGCAAAAAGAATTTTTCAATAAAAATGAGGTCATGATGATATCATCATCCCCAAAGTCAGGGAATTAAAAATGTCTTCCCTAAAGGTATAAATTAATAAATGGAGATCCATGCTTAATAAATAGGATCTCTATCTCAAATATTAATGGCATGTCCCGTCTTTAACACAACTAGTGTTAGTTTGAACTCAACCACAATTAACTATAACCTAACTACACTTGGTTTAGAGTTAGTTTAGAAGGATGTAAATACATGGCCTCACCCATTCATAAACAATATATTTTGGTGTAAATTTATCATGCACAAATACTTTTAAGGATCCCATTGGTTTAGTGTTATCATACCAATTTGCTAATCCAAGCCAAGACAAAGCAAAATCCAAGCCCAACATTATGAAAGTGACAAGGAGAGGTGGAGAAAGGAGATCCATTACTAAATAATTAATGATCACACAAGTAATCACATCAATTCATTACCAAAATACAACACTTTCTCTCACGGAAGGTAAAATCATTTGTTTTTTCTTCATTTGATAGTTACTTGTATAGTTCTCTTGCTCTTTGAGTGTATAGGATAGAGGTGTAAGTTTTTATTAATGTGTTTTGCTTGATTTTATTCATACTAGAACCATACTAATCTCCCATTTTAGATTCATATTGATCACAATTATCAATATTGTTAGGGATTAACTATTCTTGTTAGGTATTTTAAAAGCCTTGGGAAATATAACCAATATATTTTAGTTGATTTGTAGTTACTCAGTTAGTAATAAATTTAGATATGTTAAAGTTAAGTAGAGATGTTGAATTATTTGTTATATTATAATAATTTTACCAAGTTAATGAAGATTTTATGTTTCTAGAAGACTAAGTGTGATCTACATTTTATTTCAAGGGAGAGAAAGGGCCCATTTAACCAAGGAACTAGGATTCATTTATATAATTTTAAGTTTTATATTACTATTATTTAATATTTTACATATTTATATTAAATGTGTGATGTAAAATAGCCTATAGGTTTATGTTTGTATGTTTCTATTTTAGGATACTTTATGTATTTTGAATTCCATCATTTCTTTTCTAAGCATTTCTCTTCAAACACCTTTCAATTTAGCAAATAGATTAATCTGTATTTTCCTTTATGAGTAATTGTGTTTCTTTTCAAGAAATTGTGTTTACTTTTATTTTTAGCATTTAAATTTTTAATAGAGTGTTTATTTTACTAATTTGGCCTATCAAGTTCAAATTACTACCCCTGTCATACAAAAGCTTCCTAAATCTAGTCATTAGCCCTTTGCAGCTAGTCAAACCAAGGAATTGTGGCCTAAAAACATAATTTTTGAGCAAAAAATGTCAAAAATGGATTAAAAATAGGTTTTTTTTCATTTTAAAAAGTCTTTTAATATATTAAAAATCATAAAAATATCCTAAGTCTAAAATTTCAAGTTATGAAAAAGTGTTTTCATATGTTAATAGCCCAAAAAAGGCCCTTAAATCACCCTCCCACGTGCCATTTTCCAATTTTAAAGCATGAAAATAGGTTTAAAATGGTATAAAATTGCATGAATATAATCTAATACTTCTCAAAATATCTATTTCAAGTGGTGTATTGTTTTTCTAGTCCTTAAAAGGCCAGACGAAGCTTATTTTCCTCATTTTTGCAAGAGAAGTACAAAATCCATATGGTTTCTTGTAAACTATAGGGTAGAGGAGACCATATATAGGGCATAATTAGGATTCATGAAAATTTCCATATAAATTCATGGCCATACATGACAAAAACTACTTCATCCTAGATGTTTCCCTTGTTGGCACAAACAAACCTACCTGTTGGTTTGTGAATGGTAAAAATTGATGAGGAAGGGTAAAACTCTAAAATTTGGGGTGAATAAATAAGACTTAGAGGGATTAATAATATTAAAAGTGGATCCTCAATTGTATTATTTAGGATTGTGAACCATTCAATTGAATTTAGGTCAAATTCTGCTACCTTGCAACTAGGAAGGCAACCAGTTTTCTTCAAATTCTCCTCACCTATGCAGAGTGAAAATTAAACTTGTTAAAAAATCTTGAGGACTTTTTCTCCTTTCCATGGTCTCCTTAAAGTGTTATTAATCCAATTCAAGGTCAAAAAAAGGTCTTAAACTCAGCCAGTCAATCTGCAGTATCATATAAGCTCCAAGGGTGAATTGTACGGTTCTTGAAGAGGAAGGTAGCCTCAAATTGTCAATATTTTGTGATTTGAAAGGTTTTCATAAAGTTTTCTTTTTTTTTGAATGCATAAATCTCAGATATTATTCAAGTTTCATAGTTAATAAATCCCATCTCCATGTTTTTAAAGTGTCTCAAGAGGCTAATTTAGCATGAATTAAGATTTCTTTGCTAATTTTAAGGTTTTTACAGAAAACCACATTAAATTTTTTACCCCTTTCTCTCCTTTAATGGTCTCCATTTTAATATGTAATTATGATATTGCGTCCAATTTTTTCTATAGCTCCTTACCTTGGTCATGTCATGCTTCCAATGCTTGTTTTCCACCTCATCCACATTCTCACTACATCACTGCCATACTCAGAGTTCCCCAATATATTTTGTGCCTCATTTCACCTTCTATCATGCTCTCTTAATCATATTTATACCTCACCCATTATCACCCCTATCTCTATTCCATAAGTTTCATAGTCAAGGAGTAAGGGTTGATATGTTAGTATCATAAATAATGATCAAGGGGTATATAGACCTTCAAAAGCATAGGTATAGTCATGATAAATAAACACCTACAATAGATGAATATAGTTAGGGAAATGAAGTAAGTCTTAGGGGTATCAATCTTAGGATTAATACATTTATGGTTGTAGTAAAGTATACAAGTATTATTATCAATCATATGAGAAGTAGAGTAGGGATCATATTCATATAAAATGGACTTTTCAAAACACTTTATTATTCTCAATATATATAATGAGCTCATTTCCATCATATACAACCAAAGTATGGGCATAAAGATTCAATGGAGATTTAAGGAGAGGGAGACCTTCTTCAAGGTCTAAGGAGAACAAGCCTTCATGATCATTAAGAATCATGTTTGATGACCTATCTAAGGTCAAGTTTAGATATAATCCACACAAATATGACATATGCAGTCATGTGCATTGAAGAGGGTTCAGACATTTTAAGGTTTCATATCATGGACCTCCAAGGTGTGGTTACATATATGCATAAATGGATAGTGTGATATACGATCTAAATAGAAATCAAAAGGGGAGATGGCATAATAAGTTTTAAAAGTCCCTAAAGGAGAAATTCATCATGTACAACCCTAAATCCTAAAAAGGAGACTACCTATAACCATAATGCTATTTTCATATCCAAGTTTGACAAGTAATAAGTGATATAGTAGTTCCTAACTAGTTTCATGTTGAGTTTTCATTGTCAAGAGGGTAAAATGGTATTCAAGATCTCAAGAGCCTCAAGCATGGTCAAGGTTATACATAACTATAGTATCATAGTCATATGTCTTCTCTTTTGAAGGCCTAATGGTGACACAACCTATAGTGTTAAGACCAAACACAACATGGTTCTATTCAAGTTTGAAATAGATGCTCATAACTATTAATGAATGCAAAAAGTTAAGCATATTCAAAACCTAAATCTTTAGATGTCTCCAGAATAATTTAAGGGTTTCAAAGGGTTACCTACAATTAGCTCAAGAAAAAGGGCAAGCTACAACCATGGTACCAAGATTGAGTCAAATAAAACCCTAGGTCATCTTTTATAAAAGAAAGGAAGCTTCAAATTTGGTAGAGAATGTTAAAAAGGATGAAATCATACTAGTAGTTCTTTGAGGTTTGTAGTTTCAACACTAATGCACTTAAAATATTAACCCTATCCATAAACTCATGGCAAGCTAAAACTAGGTAAGGATTTAGTGACCTAAGAAACCTATCAAAGAGGTTAAGGGCATAAAGCACTACCAAATCAATAATTAAAGTGGCAAGGTTGATCTCATTCAAGTATCATGATTGCAAAGAATGGACAAGCTAAAGAAGGTATCCTGTAGCCCAAGCACATCCTCATTATATAGGTTTGTGTCATTTAAAAGGTCCACCTATAGTAAAGAGAACTATGATCACTTCAAGGGATAGTCAAGTAATGAGTTAGCTTTTTCATGAATTGATCAAAAGGGGAAAAGCATGTAAAGTCTCATGAGGGGCTTAAGAGGAGAAAAAGTCACCTATAGCCAACCACTATATAGAAAATTGAATGCATGACTATTGTGAGGAATGTTCAATTTTTTATTTTTTTTAAAGGGTTGTCACTATTGAAAGTGATTATCTTAGTATAAATACAATCAATGATAGTTGTGAGGAATGTTCAATGGACTCCAAACATAAGGACTGATTTTTTAGTTTGTACACTATCAGATTGTCTTGAAATATGGAATATTCATTTGAAATTTGATAAGATTTTTGAGGTCAAGGCCTACTAAAATTAATTTCAAAGACATATCCCATTCAAGGGTATCCTCAAATAGTGACCTATAGCTAAATGAATGGCATTTATCTTCTCATAGCAGTTTAAACCCTAAGGTGAAGCATTGTAGACCATTCAATTAAATCAAATGAGGTCTATGATGTGATAAGAGTAGATTTAGAAATAGTTTTAATGGAATATAAACTAAAAAAAAGTGGAGAGAAGCATCTCAATAAGTATCTTTACCTGCAAAAAGACTTACAGGCCCCTACATACCCTATTTAAGGAGTCTAAAGATAAGTAGAGGTTGGATTATCACTTTAAAAACACATTAAGTCATGTATGGAGGTGTTCCTAAGGGTTTTATATCATTATCATTCTTAAAATCATTATTTGAAACTTAGAAAGCTATAATTACCCTTCTCGAGCCTAGGAATGTCTACAAAGAGACAACTTCACAAGCTCATATCATACATGAGAAGTTTCATGGGAAGTTGAACTAGTCAAGATAGTTGGAGGGTTTTTCTAAGATTCCATTAGATTTGGAATGAGGCCATTTAATGCCTTAAGATTTATGAATAAAGCTTAAGACCTCAAGCTAGTTTAAAACCCTAGCTAAACCTTTTTAAGAGCTCGATGGAAAAAAAATTGCAAAATACTACATCCAAATGCCTAGAATGGATCCTAGAACCTATTTGAACTTCTTAGGAACTCACTCAGGCCTCTCATCATGTAGTCATATGCTAACATTAGCTATAGAAAATAGTACAAAATCACTCTTTTTTGTTGGTTTTAGCTCAAAAAGAAGGTATAGTCACTGTATAAGGGAAGATAACTATTGGTGAAGGTTTGAGAAGGTATATTAGACCTTTTGGAGAGGTTTTTAGGTAGGATATTCAATATAAATTTCCAATTTTAATTAAGACCCCCTTTTTGACCTCCTTGTGTAAGCCAAAAAAAGTGTTTGGAAACTTCTTTAGTTCTCTTGTATGATAAATAATGAGCCAAAATGATCTTAGGATGAGGTAAGGAGATGATTCAAATTTATTTTAGTCCAATTGTTTTGGAAATTTATCCCTTGAGAGCCATGAACAATCATTAAGACTTCAAGCCTATCTAGATGGCCTATTTGCTAAATAACTAACACCTTATTATGCTTAGTAATACCAAGAGAAGTTATATGTGGATGAATGATCTTAGGGTTCAAAGGAGGTCTAAATATACTTGAGATCAACAGAGGAATGAGAGGCTAATACTAGTTGTGCTTTATGAACCATGGTTAAAAAGTTGTAGGCCTAAAACCCTACTAAAACCCTTCTAAGAGAGTTATTTGCCCAAAACTTCTTCTAATGCCTTCAAATGCCATCAAATGGCCATTAAACCCTTGAATATATTTTTTCACTCCTGATAGCTCCTTTTTATGCCTTTTTCTAATTTCATCACTTGTACAGATTTCCCAAAAGTAAGTCTACAATCCAAAATGAATCAGTAGTAAGGGAATTCATGAAATAACTAGCTTGAGGATGATTTATAGAGGTTTTGTGAGATATTTTTATATATTCTATGATAGTTTTTAGGTAGATAAGACTTCATTAGGATAAAATAAATAAATTTCTTCCTAGAATGCTAGACATGTATATAAGCCTAATCAAAATCAAGCCTCCAAGAATAAAATGCTTATCTTATCAATTAATTTTGATCTTTGATAATGCAATTGGCTATCAAATGGTTCAAGGTAGAGTTTTAGTGATACCTATCTACTATTCCATGGAGGGTTCATGTGCATCTTTAGCCTTAAAAGTTCCTTTTCATGCAAGGTGAATGTTAAGACTTCTTCCAAAGTCTTAACATTAGGTTAGATTTTTGGTAAGTTAATAAATATTATTGTTAATGGGGAATGCATCTTTTAGTAAAGACACCCCCATAAAATAGAGTTATTTAGTTTTAATTTTAGGTAGTTTTCATGTTTTGTATTTATTAATTAGAACTACCTTACGGGTTGATTTCCCATAAATAGTTGGTTATAGGATTAATTGGTTTTACCGGTCATTGGTAAAATCTATATAATTCATTCTTGCAATGTAAAAGGGTTAACAAAGTAAAGGCACCATTATTTACTTATTTTTTGAATATTAATAAAATACTTGTGCACTCGCACTAAGTGGGGACAAGGTTCAACCTATTTGTTCAAGGAGTTATCAGTGGTATCAGAACATGGTAATTTTGGGAGCTTGGTGAATTTGAAGGAAGGTAAAGTGAAAATTTGAATTCACGTGAAATCAAATGGCATGAAATAAGGTGTGTCACATCAAGAAAATATTTTATTGGTTTAAATGTTTGAAAAAATATTAAATTATTTTAATTTTTCAAATATTTTTTACATTTAAACCTATGTATTTCTCATATACCACAATCTAGTCATTTTGGCCATTTGATACTCCATTTTATTGTGTTCAAACTCCTAATTCAGCATAAAAGATGATTTTTTAGCATTTAAATGTTATTAAATTCATTATTTTTTTTGCAAAAATGAACTTGTACTACTTGTTTGCATTATGAAAAACCTCTGTAATTTTCATTCATGGCTGCCATTGTTGATTCAATTCATTCTCAACCCTTTTAAATTCAAAAACCCTACAAATCTTGTTAAAATCCCTATTTTGTATCATCAAATGAAAATTTGGCAATTTTTTTAACTTGCACGGCCAATGGTATGGCCTTCCAACACCCTAGATGAGATTTGAAGCTATTTCCAACAAAACATACCTTGAAAATTTGCCAAATCTCAATCAAAATCATTTTTATCCTAACTGTATGGATTTGTACAGCCTCCAACAGTGAGAGTAGGTGAAAAAAAAATTCCAGGAGCAGCCATGGCATCCTAGGCAAACATGGCACAGGTTTGAACTCAGGGATATATATTTTTTCATGTTTCTAAAGTTTGGATTCAAATATTTGCTTTGGCTAGGTCCCACATGAGGAAGCTTGGTTGAGAAGACTGAAAAGGGAAAAAAATTGAATTTATTTACACATGTAATTTTTTTAAATTTTCCCTCATAGTCAAAATCTAGCATAAGTACTAATTTTTAAGTGGTATATTCTGAAAATGCTCTTAGAGAAATTGGTTAAGCTTATTTTGTAAATAAGTTTGCAAGGAGGAGGTCAAGGGTTCAAATCCCTTCTTTTTAAAAGAAGTTCTTTTGCTTTAGAATATATTTTTTTGTAAAAGGAATATTCTCTTTTAAATCTACTTTTTGTATGCCTTGAAAGTTGTAAAATGCATACTTATTATATTGTGTTGTTTTAAAAATCAAAAAGGGGGAATTCAATTCTATTTCTTTTATATTTTTATGGTGATATAAGGGTGTAATTGGTGGAATAAGGTTGTAATTTGGTGAAATAAAGGTGTAATCATTGATTTTTGGTGAGGTTAAATGCAAAACCCATCAAAAATTCTTATTTTTTATTTTGTGCTCTACGTAGAGGTTAAGTGAAAAACCTCGTAGAAGCAGTGTCTTGTGCAGTGAGTGTGATATTTGTTTCATCTCTTTTGTATCTTGTCACACTTTTCTCTATTGCACTTGATTTTATTTCAAAATTCCAAAAATTCAAAATTTGCTTTCAGATGGTGATAGATTAACAATTTCCAATTTTTTTGATTGGAAATGATTGATGGAGGCTTCACTAATTTTTAATGAGTTATGGGATATTATCAAGAATGAAAATCCGACATTGCCAACAGAACAGGCTAAATTAGATGTATTCAATTTGCATGATTCTAAGGCCTTAGCTCTCATTAAATGTTGTTGTACTTGTGATGCTTATGTTCATATTGAAAATTCTCCTCATAGTTACACTGCATGGAAAACATTGTCATATTTGTATGATAAGAAACCTAAGCATAAGAAGATAAATATTCATATGCAGTTGTTTACTTTATCACTAGATGAAGATGGGGATATGGGAGAATATATGTCTAAGTTGAAAAATATCATTACTGAGTACACTAAGGCTAGGTTTGGAAAACTAGATGATGACCTCATAGTCACTACTACTTTGAAAGGATTACCAGGGTCTTATAGGAATTTTGTTGAAATGTTGCATGTCTCTAAAAAGATCACAGGTATCACTTTTGATAAGTTGGCTGAGTTGCTCATCCAACATGAGCTCTCTCTACCCAAGAAATCCAAAAAAATTAAAGAAGACCATGTTTTAGAGTCAAATCCTAGTTCATCTTCATCTGGGCATCAAAATAATAGAGGAAACAATTATAGAGGGGGTCAAGGTTACAGAGGAGGCAGATATAAAAATAGAGGTATGGGTCATTCAAATAACCAACAATCTAACAAATCACATTCACATGAAACAAGTGATCAAGGACATGGTCACAACTCATATAGGGGTAGAGGTCAAGGTCGAGGTAGATTAGACATTTAGTGTCATAGATGTGGAAAATTTGGTCACATTGCCTCACAATGTAGGATTCCTTTTGATAAAATTTAGAGGCCACAAAAAGTGACTAAGTCTAACTCTGCTCAGTATGCTAATCATGACTATGATGAGTCCATTAATGTTTCCCATGAATCTGTATTCACTACTTTGGGGCACATTGATTATATTTAATATGAGGATAGAGATGAGCTCACAGATGTATGGGTTTTAGACACAGGAGCAACCAAACACATGACATTTAGGAGATATTTCTTTTGGTATTTTAACGAAGTTTCTCTCTCTCCAATTGCCTTAGTAGATAAGTCTATGCATACACCACTAGGACTTGGATCTATTCAGATTCTTCTTCCTAATGGGTCTATAAATACTTGGAGGATGTTTAGTATGTTCCCACTTTGAAGAAACACTTACTTTATTTGGTAACTATTTGAAAGAAAGGATATCAAATAGTGCTTGAAAATGGGCTCATTTACATCAATTCAATGAAAAATTATAATAAAACAATGTATACAGGATATGAAGATGGAAACTTGGTTAGATTGAATTGTAAAGTGCTTTCCTCCCACTATAGAACTTGCGGTAGTTGTTGACACAAGTACAAGTACTATGTCTAAATAGCAGTTATGGCATCTCCACTATGGAAATTAGAATATCCACTCTTTAGTGGATTTTTAGAGTTATGATATGGTGAATGGGTTGCCCACTTTTCACAAAGATAGTATTCTTTGTGAGTCATATGTTTTGGGAAAACCAAATTAGGAAAAATTTCCTAAACAGTCATCTTGGAGAGCTAACATATGTTTGCAATTAATTCATAGTGATGGATGTGACATGAAAAAGTCATCCATCAGTGGGTGTAGATACTTTGTCTTGTTTATTGATGACTTTTCTCAAATGACTTGGGTATTTTTTTATGAAAAACAAATTTGAAGTTTTCACTAAGTTTGTTGATTCGTTACACTTAGTTGAAAGAGAAACAGGTTCTCATTTAGCCACTCTTCCTTCAGATAATGGAGGTGAGTATACCTCAAATGAATTTTTAGATTATTTTCAATAACATGGCATTCATCGACAATATAGTAATGATTTTACTCCACAGCAAAATGGAGTATCTGAATGGATGAATAGAAATTTAGAGGGCATAGATCGTGCTATGTTGCACTATAAACAACTTGATGATAAGTTTTGGGTAGAAGCCATTGGTATTGTAATGTATTTGAGAAATAGGTCCCCCACACTTACATTTTGGTACAAACTCCATATGAGGCTTGCTATGGGTTTAAACCAAAAGTTAAACACTTGAAAGTGTTTGGGTGTCTTTGTTTTGCTTTGGTTCCTATTAAACACAGAACTAAGTTGGAACCACGAAGTCAAAAATGCATCTTTCTTAGTTATTCTGAAGATAAAAATGGGTTTTTTTTTGCTTGCATAGGATACAAGCAAATTCATAATGAGTCGATATGTAATATTTGATGAGTTTGAGACTATGAACACTACAGAGATTGATTCACAACTTGATAGATTAGAGAGGAAAAATACAAAAAGAGATAAGGGTTTGAATAATGGGGATAAGTCTTCAAAGTTATGTTATGAGACTCAAATTCCTTCACTTTCCTCTCCTTCATCTACAAGTTCATAGGTTGATGACTAAGTCCCCCTTCGAATGATGCACATGATGAGAATTCTGGGGTCCCTTATTTGAATAATTTTACTAAGTATCGAAAATGGGCTCAAAGTACATTTTTTGACTTGAAAGCAAATGAAGTTGGTTTAATAAGGCCCAAGAATTCTTGAAAATATGTAAACTATGCTATGGTTATTACTACTTCTTCCACTGAGCCATCCACTTTTGAGGAGGCTTCTACTGAACATGTTTGGCAACAGGAAATGAAATGTGAGTATGATTCCATACTTAGCAATAATACATGGGGTTTATTTGATCTTCCTTCACATGTTAAACCCATCAGATGTAAACGGGTTTATAGGACTAAGTATAAATCAGATGGCTCCATTAATAAACATAAGGCATGACTTGTTGTAAAAGGATCTGCACAACAAGAAGGTATTGACTATGAGGAAACATTTGCACCAACTGCCAAATGGCACACTATTCATATGGTATTTGCCTTAGTAGCACAAAATGGTTTGAAAGTACATCAATTAGATGTTGAAAGTGCTTTTTTAATGGTGATTTATAGGAAGAATTATATATGAAATAACCTCAAGGTTTTGAATAGGTTGGTGCTGAACACAAAGTGTGTAAATTGATAAAATCTTTGTGTGGGCTCAAACAGACACCCAGGGCTTAGTATGAGAAAATGGATTCATACTTGAAATCCATTAGTTTTCATCATAGTGAATCTGATGATACTCTCTATTTTTGAGTGCAGTGTAATAAAATGGTGATACTTGTTCTCTATGTGGATGACTTGTTTATTGCAGGTAATGATGAAAACCATAACAAGTCTGTGAAGAAGGAATTAAAAGATGGGTTTGAGATGACAGATCTTGGACTTCTTCACTACTATCTAGGCATAGAGGTAACTCAAAAAGAGCATAGTATTTTCATTTTACAAACTAAGTATATTTTTGAGTTATTAGATAGGTTTGGCATGAGTGATTGCAAACCTACCCTCACTCCCATGGAAAGTAACTTGAAATTGTCTAAGGATGATAGCAGTGCCTTTTTTGATGGCACCACATATAGACAATTGGTGGGAGGTTTGATATACTTGATGACTACAAGGTTTGATATTTCATTTTTAGTTGGAATTTTATCTAGGTTTATGCATGAGCCTAGATAAATTCATTGGCATGTAGTAAAATGAGTACTTCGTTACCTTCAAGGAATGAAAACATATGGCCTTGAATACTATTGCAATAAGAACTTCAAACTTGTTGGATATTGTGATGTAGATTTTGGTAGATGTGTGGATGATAGAGTGTCAACCACATGATACACTATACATATGGGTTTAGCTGCCATTGCTTGGTGTTGTAAGAAGTAGGATACAGTGGCAAATTCATCAACAAAATCAGAGTATATTGCAACATGAGATGCTTCCAGAGAATTTTTTTTACCTTTTATCATATTCTTGAAGATCTCTAGTTTTCTCATTTTTCTCCTATAGAGTTATACATTTATAATCAAAGTGCAATCAAGATGTCCAAGAATCTAGTGTTTCATGCAAAAACAAAACATATGGATGTTAAATACCATTATCTATGAATGCTAGTGGCAAAGAAAGCTCTTGATCCAATATATTTCCCAAATGTCGATCAGACAACTGATATCTTCACAAAACCCTTGATAGAATCAAATTTTAAAATTTTTGAAAAATGCTTGGTATGTGTCCAAAGACCTGACTTTGGATCATATGGGGGTTTTTTAGGACTTGTTCCAAAGTCTTAACATTAGGTTATATTTTTGGTAAGTTAATAAATATTATTGTTAATGGGGCATGCATCTTTTAGTAAAGACACCCCCATAAAATAGAGTTATTTAGTTTTAATTTTAGGTAGTTTTCATGTTTTGTATTTATTAATTAGAACTACCTTATGGGTTGATTTCCCATAAATAGTTGGTTATAGGATTAGTTGGTTTTACTAGTCATTGGTAAAATCTATATAATCCATGTTTGAAATGTAAAAGGGTTAATGGAGTACAGGCATCCTTATGTACTTATTTTTTTTAATATTAATAAAATATTTGTGCACTCACACTAAGTGGGGACAAGGTTCAACCTATTTGTTCAAGGAGTTATCAGTGGAGTTAGTTGGAGTTAACCAATCCAAGCTTCAATTCATTTTTGGAAATCATCATGCATCTCTCCTTAGTGGTTATGTTAATCAAGGCTTTCAAACACTTTCAATCACTTCAAGCTTGAGCTAAGACATTAAAGGTTATCATATCATTTCATGCAAAGGAGTTTGACTTGTCCATGGGCCCACCATTTTCCTTCTATGCCAAATTTTGATGACCATGCATGTTGTATGGAGTTTTAAAATATTTTTAAAAATATTTTAAAAGGATTGAGTCTTGAGTTAAGTAACCAAGACTAATCCATCTTGCTTTTCAATGCCACATTATCTTGATCTTTGTTTTTAGACATATATATTGGTTTTTTCAAGCCATTTGGATTATTCATAAAGCTGAAGAAGAAACTGTATTCTAGACCATACATCAATAAACAAGATTTTTTTCTTTTGCATATGAGCTTTGATAGAGAATAGAGTGTAATTGATTGTGTATCAACATATAAGTGGTATTATATCCCATTTAAGCAAGTCCCTTCCTCACCTATTGCTTTTTATCTTACCTTATATAGGTCTTTTGAAGAGTTAAAAAAAGAATTTTGTAATCCAAAATTATTTCAATCCTTCATCTGAAATACTTATGCTTAGGGGAAATTGAGGAATTTTTATTGATTTATATGTGAACATTAGTTTCAATAGTTTCTAGAGGATATAAGTGATTCAGGTGCATCACCCCATTAGATAGGATTTTCCTTTAACTTCCCCTTCCCATTTCATCCCAATAATAGTAATGTAGTTTTAATAAATAAATATTAAGGGAACCATCCCTCTCTAGAGGTTCTTTGTAGTACATAGTCACCCACACTCTGAGAAGTTCCAATTGTATCAACTGGAGTGAGGGTGTGTTTTGTACATCTTTAAGTAGTGTGCAATCTAAAGTGATAACAATTTCATTTTCAATTAAGTATATATATATTTCAATTAAAGTTGACTAAATTATATCTTTAGTGATAAATTACCTACAATTCCCCGCCAAAAGACAATTGTTAGTTACTATTTTTGACACCTTACTATTGACTATTGTTGGACACCAGCCCTAGTTTGATATGATGTCAACCAAGTAGATTGATTTAAATGAAGAGATTAATGAAAATCATCATTTTTGTATCATATTAGGGGAATTTCTAAGATTAATTAGGGTATATATCTTAAAATTGATAATTTATTAAGAAAACCTTCCCATAAATAAAATAAATATATGAATAGACAAAGGGATTTAAAGGGAAGATACGTTCAAAATACCCCTAAAAAGAGAATAAGTACTAGTAAGTCATAATAATAAAGTGCCCCAGAATACCTTCTAGGAAAATAACTTCAAATTACTAAGGAGGAACCATTTCTAGCCTCACCTAAACTTTAAGATCATTCGTTAGAGATAGGTGCACCCTTTCAAATAAAGTAATTATGGACGAAACATAATGTAAAATAAAATTTTAAATCTCAATAAATTATACTTATATCCAAATTTAATGATTCAACACCTATTAGAATAAATCTCTACAACATCTATTGGGAAACCATGGAAGACAATATGGGAAGCAATCCACCAAATAGGGCTACAGGAAGTAGATATCAACCACCAAGCATAACATTCATCTTTCTTATTACTAAATAAATATGATAATGATACAAGAAGAAAATATCCCCATATATATTACCTACTTTTAATGGATTTTATACATATGAACTTTATCAATTTATATTAAAATTTAAGGTTTTGTGTCAAACTTATGATTAAAAAACTAATAATGACAAATTGAAATTATTCACTTCTACACTCAAGGATTCAACCATGAGATGGTTTATGGGTTAATAACCAAATTCCATTCACACATGGTATGAAATATAAAATGGATTATTTGATAAATATCATGACTATTTTAGAGTAAGGGATATAAAATAATAGTTATTCTACATAAAATAAATTAAGATGAGAATATGGAAGACTATCTTGACTTTTTCCTTTTTGCACATAAAATATGTGGGTATGAGTTAGAGGAAGATTTGAGAAAAAAAATATTAAAATTATTGGATTATGATTCTATTAAATTTTTTTAACCTATTGGAAAAAGGAGACATAAAAAAACTTGGTTTCAATGATATAGCTGAACTATGCAAGAATTATTCAAGAACAAGGGCTAATGTTAAGAAAATGAAAATAGGAAAAGAAAGCAATAATATAAGATAGATCATGGAGGAATTTTAAAATATAAAAATAGATATTTTGTTCCAATTAAACACCACACTATATGGCTTATAATTAAAATTCAATGCCACTACTGAACCACTGACTATGTATTGTCAAACATATAGATTGAAACATGCACTCCTAAATTGCCCTCTTGATAGGAATGGCATGTGTGGTGTTTTTGATATAAATGATCATGATACTAATTTATTTTATCTTCTAAATGATTTAAAAAACCAACTAAAATAGGCTACCAAACAAATATAGGAGCTCAACTAAATACAAGCACAAGGGAATAAATTTTTCCACAATTAGAACCAAAATAATTTCATTCCAAGAGATCCTTCTAACCCATAGATGATTCCATGGTATGTAAATATGAGTCCATATGAATTTTAAACACCAACATGGGTTTTAAGATAATGGATGCCACAACCATGGATGTCCCAACCTCATCAACAATAATGGATGTTGTAATCTAATCAGTAGCCATATGTAAACCAATAATGGGTACCCATAATAATCCTTTAATAAATAAAGGAGGCTTTCATATTAATTTTTTTTATTCCCCCCTTTTAATCCACCTCCAAAAATTGAAGAATTAACTCATCTCTAGCTCCCTAAAAAACTAGTAGAAAATCCCAAAAATAAACAAAAAGATCTTGTCTATGGGATGGAACAAGAAGGAACCTTAGGGTTTGGTGTTATGGACTATAAGAATGTATATTTGAGATCAAGAAAGACACTAAATAACTCCCTAATTTCCATAACTAAAATACCAAATGAAAAAAAAAAAGCTCCTCATTGAGATAATCAAAGAAAAATCTAATGAGGGAAAAGAAAGGCCTTGAGAAACCAGTATAGTTCCTCCAACCATTCTTTTTCCAAAATGACTTTAGGAAGCTAGGAATAAAAGTGAATCTAATTTGGTCCAGTAATTGATAAAATTAAATATTTAAATACCATTACTACAATCAATAAGAGACATTATGAAACTAAATATATTCATCAAAGGATTGTATATAAAAACTTCATGGAAAAGAAGGTAATACCCTAAAACTATATAGGTAGATGTTAAACTTGTTGATTTATTAGCATGGAAATTACTTATACCCAATTAAAGATACCCTATAATCCCATTAATTATTGTAACTATAGGAATAAAATAAATACCCAATGTATTAGTAGACCTTGAAGTTGCTATAATTCAATGATATCAGACACTTTAAATGCATTCTCCCTTATAGGGGTTTATCCTGCTTCTAAAATCCTACAAATGGCATACTAGTCCATTTTTAAATGAAAAATAATTATAAAGGATGTATTTGTAATAGGGAAATCTTGAAAATATCTTATATATTTCATCATAATCCAACCCAAAAGTAAAAAACTAGGATATCCATTCATCTTAGGAATACCATGGTTGGCCATGGTAGTAACCCTTATAGATCATAGTTTAGGATACATGACCATTTCAAATGGGATAAAATAAAAATGATTTTCCTTATACCCACTTACCAAGCCATCTCTAGACTCTTCAAATCATGTATGGATGGATGAAATAGAATAATATATTAATATAATATATTCATTGGTCATGGTATTGGTAATAAATCACATAAATTATAGAGGATAAACCAACAATAGGTATTTAAGATCCTAGTATAGCTCCAGAGTCCACCAGTCTAGCTCTAGAGTCAAGTAGTCTTCCTTTGGACTCCACTAGTCTAGATCCAGAGTCTATTAGTATGGATTTGGAGCATATTATATCAACAATCAATTTATAATCCACCCTTGATGAAATATATAATCACAAACCCTTCCAATAGAGCATTGTTAAGTGGGCACAATATATTCAGGTTACATTTTTAATAGCCTTCTCATACCCATTAAAATGGATAATTTAAAAATGTGTCTTTTTCCAAAAAGATGACCACTTTTTTATGATTAGCACATTCATTCCCTTAAAATTATCTAATGAGTAAATATATGTAGGTCAGTTCTATTTATCCCAAAATTAAACAAATAGTTGTCCAACCAAGAAAATGTTAAGTATAAATAGTTGGTTCTACAATAAACCAAAAACTAAGGTATTTGATATTTTAAGGAACCATAAAAAATAATTTACATTGGAATACAATTAAATTAATGTAGTTCATCCAAGTATATTCACCCGTAATATCTATATAGAAAATACTAAACCAGTTAGATAACCATAAAGGAGAATCAACGTAGCATTAAGAGACATGGTTAAAATAGAGATATAAAAACTATTATAGGTGGGATTTATTTACCCAATATCATATAATCATTGGGTCTTATAACTTGTGATATTACTGAATAAAAATTTCAAGTGGATAATATGGATAGACTATAGAGAGATTAATAAGGCCACCATGAAATACTATTTCCCTTTACCCTTCATAGACCAAGTTTTGGATAAATTTGGTTGGAAAGTAGTACTTCTCCTTGTTAAATGGATTTAGTGGTTATAATCAGATAAAATTAGCTCCAAAATATAAAGATAAAATAAATTTTACATGTCCTTGTGGAGCATTTACATATATAATGTTACCCTTTGATTTGTGTAATGCACTAGCTACCTTTCAAATGATAGTTTTAGTTATTTTTGTTGATTTAACCAATGACTATGTATAAGTGTATATCAATGATTTTATAGTGCATGGTACTTACTTTGATGAATCCTTAGATAATTTAGATAGATTACTAACTAGGTGTGAGTAATATTACTTATCATTGAGCCATGATAAATTCCTAATGATGGTTGATCAAGGAATTATCGTAGGCCATCACATCTTAGCCCAAGGAATACAAATTAATCCAAAAGATATTTAAGTGATCTCTAACCTACCTAAACATAAAAATCAAACTTATATCAAAATTTTTCTAGGATATGCAGGGTACTATAGAAATTTTATAGAGGACTTTAGTAAAATTGAAGAACTTATGTTTTCTTTGCTTACTAAGGATAGTGAATTTTTTAGGACTACCAAGTGTCATCAGGATTTCGAGTCAATAAAAGAGAAACTGATCTTTTTTCCTATTCTAAAAGGTCCTAATTGGGAGTGAAACTTACAAATACATCTAGATGCCTTTAATATTATTATGGGGGTAGTACTTGGACAAAATGATGAGGAAGAAAAGATGTATACCATTTATTATACTAGTAAAAATCTAACTCCCACTAAAATAAACTATACCACTACTAAAAAAGAATGTGTAGTTGTCATATATTCCATGAACAAGTTTCATCATTACATTATTGAATATAAAATATTTTATACACAAATTATTAATCCATAAGATATTTAATGAATAAACTAGTGGTAGGGGGGTAGGATTATTAGATGTATACTCCTCTTTTATGAATTTGACATTATAATTATTATTAAGATAGGAAAATCTAATGTGGTTGTTGATTTTATGTCAAGGTTAAATGTTGTAGGTGAATATGAACTAATTGTAGACAAATTTATAGATGAGTATTTGTTCATAGTTTCAACACACTCACCATGGTTTTATGATATGGAAAACTACCTAGCCATAGTAAAATTTCATTGTGATTTTACTAACAAAGAAAAAAATGTTTGATCAAGAATAGTGATCATTTTAAATGGCTTAATGTTGTTTTATTTAAATGTGGATTTTATTTATTATTTCACATGTCTATAAAAGAGGATGAGATCTATGATATTATAAGATATATCCATGATGAATTAAGAGGAGGACACTAATCATCTACATTGATTGTTCATAAGATTCTTAGGGTTGGATACTGTTGGCCTTTGTTTCATAAAAAATTAAAAATATGTGTATGATAGTGTGATATTTGCCAAAGGATTGGAAAACCTATCATGTCTAATGAAATGACTCTCCATCCTCAAATTGTTCTAGGACCATATAATAAATGGGCTTTTATTTTATTGGTCATGTTGATCCACCATCCTCGAGAAAGGAGTACTTCTTTACATGTATAGACTATATCACCAAATGGGCATAAGTCTAAGCTCTATCATTTACAAGGGAATAACTAGTTGATGAATATTTGTACTACATGATTATGTAATGGTTTGGATAATTCAGATCTATAGTATATGATCAAGGCCCTTAGTTCATATCTAATATGATTAAATCCTTTACATAGCACTAACAAATCACCTTAAGGAAATCATCACCATACCATCCAAAAGCTAGTTTTCAAGTTGAGGTCATTAATAGGGAGTTAGAGAACATCTTGGCCAAGATAGTCAACATCAATAGAAAGGATTGGGAAATTAGGTTACCTAAATTAGTATGGTCTTATAATACCACATGGAAAACCACCACAAGTTTCTGATCATATCAACTTGTGTTTGGTAAGAAGCCTTTTATTTGTATAGATTTTGAATTTAAAACATCATGAATAATAGTAGAAGTAGGCATAGATTTGAATAAATCATAAAGAGATATGATTCTTCAGAAAAATGAACTTGATGAGATGAGGTTGAAAGCTTTACATCAAACTGAACTTCTATAATATCAGAGGAAACAATGGAATGACACTCACATCAAAGAAAGCAAATTCAAGGAGGGAGATCATGATTTACTATTTGATCCAAAGTTCCTAAATTTCAAAGGAATGTTGGAACCCTATCAAGTGGAAAATATATTTAACAATGGATGAGTCCAACTTCTACCAATTGATGGGAACAAAAGAACTCTCTTAGTCAATGGGTATAGACTAAGACTTTATCATAAACCTCCAAGCATAAAGGAATTCTTAAAATAAATTTAGTCTCAAGATGAATTTGGCTACATGGTATAACATTATTCTTTTATTATAGTTAAAATATGAGATTTGACACTTAATATAAAGGAGAGGATTGAAAAATAGTAATTGGTAGTCCTCCTCCCAAAAAAAAGAAAAGTAAGAGAGAGAGAGAGAGAGAGAGAGAGAGAGAGAGAGAGAGAGAGAGAGAGAGAGAGAGAGAGAGAGAGAGAGAGAGAGAGAGAGAGAGAGAGAGAGAGAGAGAGAGAGAGAGAGAGAGAGAGAGAGAGAGAGAGAGAGAGAGAGAGAGAGAGAGAATATTAAAAAGGGGATTAAAAGTTGAAAAAAAGAAATGGAATATTTTAAATGAACAAAGTAATAAAATTCATGCTTAAAGTAGGTTGCATATGCTCTTTCAACTAACTAATGTGGTCTTTTTTATAGGATAGGTGGCAGCCTAAGTGGATAGAGATAACATCACAACTGATTTAATCTATTTTGTATTTGGTTTTTTATTTATAAAATTAATTATAAGTTATTGAAATGTCATATTATCCCATTTTTAAAGGATATTTTTGTTCTAAAATCAAAATTTACCATAAAATAGGGATCATTAATAGTGCAGTTAAAAAATTGAACATGGCTTTTCCATGAAAAATATGACCTATTATTATAAATAATATTTTTCATAAAGGAAGTATTATTTCATTAGTTTTACATAATCAAAATAATATTGAGAGAAATCATTTCCCACAAATTCCATGATAAGAAATGACAACCATGTTACTTGAAGAGTTTGATGGTGCAAGAATACATAAGGAAAAGTACAAATGTGGATTTGATGTGCTTTTCAATATCCCCACATGAAGTATTAATTACCTTTTCCTCACAAAAATAATCATATCTAATGATTACTTGAATCTTTGAGATATGCCCAAATCCATGGAAAATTAATTTTAGATATGTCTTAAGCATTATACTCTTATTTTAAATCCTTTCTCATAAAAAAAACCTCCTATTCTACCTAAAATATAATTACACCTTTGAAAATTACTTTTCAAGTGAAATAAACCTATACAAATAAGTATCCATGAAAGATGGGATAGAAGAATAAATCTAAGCTAGAGTCTGCATAATTGTTACTTGAGGATGGAGTAATGGTTTCTATATTTGATGAAGTAGGATAGATGGAGTTTTTAAATAAATTTAAAGGATACGAGGAGAACATTTTCATGGAATTTATCATCAATATCACAAGTGATCACACTGAGGTGTCAATATTCCAGTGAGCATCCAGGTTATTAATGATATTTCAAAAATTATAATTAGAGGAATTAAGATTACAGGTAGGTCCACCTTTAAGAAATTGATTCAAATCTTTAATTAATAAGGGTAAATAACAAGACTACTAAGACCTAAAGGATATTTCAAGGTAATTATGAGAGATAGACTACTAAAACCCTTAAGTATAGTTGTATTTTAGGTGATAAACTCTTTTACTTGTCATGGATAATATATTTCTCTTGACTATGATGTTATGAGAATCCTTACTCACCTTAGACAAGGACTTCATTTACCAGAATGGAAAGTGAATTTTCTTGAATTTAAACATGGAGGCACTCAAGTCATGAAAGATAAATATGTGTAGGTAATCACTTTCATATGGCATCATGGGCTTAATCATCTCATTTTCTAACATCATTTCATGAAGAAAAAAGATGGAGAGGTTACTTGAGAAACATTCCTACAAAATAGGTTAAAAATAAATTTGAGGAAAAAAAGAAGACCTCTCTATTCTTTGCTTACACTAACATCTAGTTTAAAATAAAGATCTTCTGGTGAATATCTAAATCCAAAGGTAAGGAAGGCAAAGAAGTTGAAAATAGCAGTGCCTAAACCTAGCTTTGAGGAAACTCCAAAATGAGCCACTACCCAAGTTATTATATTTGAATTGTTTGATGAAGAGAGACCAACCCTATGAGTATCACCATATAGGTTCCTAAGAAAAAGTTTAATAAGAAATACTGTAAGGGAGGAGTCTAAACCACTACCTCTACCCAAAAGAAGAATAAGACTTATATTACAGATGGAAGATGATCACGATAGGGTTTATATGGAGATCCTTGGAATATTAAATCAAGGATATCCTATTAAAAATCAAAGTATTGAAAAAATATCTATACACTAAGAAATAATAGATCCTTCATTTAATATTAAAGAATTGGAAACCATGTCTGAAGCATTTGAGGAAGTTACAAAAGAACTCTCTTAATGTTATTCATCATAATCAAAGGATAAAATAAAATACCCAATATTTTAAATAGAGTAAACTCACTCTTCTATCCATGAGGAAGAAGAACATGTAAAACAAGATCTAATCCTATACAAAGCTAAAACTACTATTAGGTAACAAAAGGAAGATATTGCCTTCCTTAGAATGAAACTACAAGGTAAGGAAAACACTATCTAATTTTTACCAAAGAAATTAGAGAAAATAATATTGAAATTTTTAATGAATATAATTATATTATGTGATTTGGGAAACAATTCAGGTGACGGTTCCACCTTAATTGATGACAAAACTTCTAGGAGCCATAACTTTTGCACCGTAACTCCAATTGACTTGTCGTTTGAACCATTTGAAAGATAAGAATGAGGAGAAAATGGTGAGATGGCATGGATCTCTGATAAATGTATTTTGAGCCTAGAAAACCCAATGGAAGTTTCCCAAATTTTAATTTTAGTAGTGCAGTCTAAAAATAGTAATTCCTTGAATTTTGTATTATTTTAAATCATGGAAGTTGAACAAATTAATATCCATTGAGATTGGTGACCTTCAAAATCCTCCCACTACTTTAAAAATTTGTATAAATTAAGATGTAACCTGAAATATAAATTAGACGTCTCTTCCCAGAGATAAGCATATAGTTGTATTGCGATCTTGAGTAATAAAACATCTCTTCTCAGAGAATTAATTATTACTATGTTATTTTTGTGTTCTTTAAATATTTATCAACCAAAAATTTATAAGTTTTTGATCATTATGTCCTTTAAATAAAGAGTGGTTGGGCTAAAAACACAAGAATACCAATGGTTTCAAACACAATTATCTTATCATGACATCGTACCCACTACGAATGAAACTTATTAAGAATTAATAAGGTTCAATATAGAAAATAGGAAATTATGAATAGATTTTTAAGAAGAAATAAAATATAAATAAAAATTAGAATCTACCCTCCAAGAAGCTTGTGATCTAGGGAAGAAACTTTTGTCCTATAGGAAACCCACCTCAATCTATGGTATTTTTATTCATGAGAAGTTCCTTATATAGAAATTGCTAAAGATTTATCTTGGACTATCTCATGACTTAGAGAATTAAAACTAATTTATGGAAGCTTATTAGACCAAAAAACTTGATCCACAAAATTTATTATGTGTATTCTATTTATGTAGCTTTCTCTTAGGTCATTTCCTTATCAGTTTATTTTTAGGATAATCCCATATTCGAGTTTACAATTGTACTTTACAAAACCAAATTTCATGGATCAAAATAATTGATGAATATTTCGAGAAAGCAAAGAATATTGGTATTTTCATGATAAATCAATTTACTAATGCAAAGGAACAAAATATGTAATTAAGAAGCCTTAATACCAACCAACATTCAAGGAACACTATCCACAAGTTATTCAATAGAGTATCATTAATTTTGAATTATATATGTAGTACCATTTCAATTGAGCATTGACTACCTGTAATAAAAGATGGATACCTTAAATATCCCATTTAAAAGAAGAGGTGGTTTCTCACACCAACCTTAGATGGAGTTCCAAAAGAGCTAGAGTTTTTTATAGGTAATTTGGCAATTCAATTAGATGTATAGATATGAGAGGATATGCATGAGATTCAGACCTCTACTCATCTTTAGCCCTATGTATCTATGGTAGAATTTGGCACATCAATCCATTGAGAAGTTTGAAAAATGGAGAGCACTAGTTCAGAGACATAAAGGGTTTATCAATCCACTTGATAAAAACTAGGACACATGGTTTGATTTTTATGATCTTAGTCTAAATTTGAAAAAAAGGAGTTATCAATCATGAATAGGGAAAATAATATCTCACAAGAGGACTTGAAATAATTAAAGTATGGGGGATGATGAGCCCATTTCATAGATAATTTTATTCAAGTAATGATCCTATTTATCCTCTAATAATCTCCCTCTTAATGGATTTGAATGTGCATTTTACTACCTATTTTAATCTAGATTATAAAATGAATGTGTTTACCTTGGTTAGTAACCATGATTCAATGTTTCTTGTTTTTATCACCATGTTCTAATCCTTTGCATGGAAATTCCATCAATTTTTTATGTATAATTTGCATAATCACACTATGATTTTGGTGAACAAGCAAACCATTGTAGACTAGTGAATAAGACTATGGAATGGCTCAAACTAGCTCTAGAGTTAACCAATCTAGTTGTGGAATCTACTAATCTAGCTTTAGAGTGTGTTAATCTAGCTCTAGAGTGTGCCAACATGGCTTTAGATTCTATGATTCTATGATGCTAAAATCCTTTTGAAGGACATTTTGGAATTTTTCCACTAATGAATACATCATGCATGCTTAATCAAGAACCTTCTAAACCACTTTGACTCAATTCTATATTCATGAGGAAAATTACCAAATATAATATTCATGCTTATAGACATAGTATTTATAGTAATGTTTTATAAAGGCATTATTGACCAAATTTTGGTTCTTTCAAACCAAAATTGACCATCCATATTGAAAAAATAGTTGTTTATTCATATGTTTGGATGAATCTAGTGTGTGTCTTTTTCCAAAAAAATCTTTGTGAAAATTTCATGGTGAAGGTTCTAATATCTCCTTTCAAAAACCTTTCTTCAGGTTTTTTTTCAAGTGTTTTTCCTTTCAAAATTTGTTCCAAGCATAAGTGATTTCTTTCGGGTTTTGTATTCTTTCATACTTTTGTTTAAGACTATTTATTTCAAGTTTTTTACCCAAATAATTCTTTTGGAAGTTTTGTCGAAGCCCCAAAATATTTCTTTTAGACTTTTTTTCTAAGATAAATCAAGTGAATTCTTGTGGAATTTTTGTCTAGGACTTTGTTTCTAAAGGTTCTTTTCAATTTCTCTGAAGGATATCTTCTATGTTGAAGGTTACTTTGCAGCTTTCCCAAAGGGCTCTTTTCAGGCTAAGTGGACCTTTTCAATTCTTCTAAAGGGTAATTTCTTTTGAGAAAGTCATTTAAGTTTTTTTTGAAGGACACTTTCACTTTTACAAAGGGTCCTTTGAACTTTTTTGAAGGGATTATTTCAAAAGAACCAAAGAAAAGTGGATGTTTGAAATTCTTTTGAAAATCCAAACAATTCTTTTGAAAGGTAATTTTCAATCTTTCAAAGGGTATGTGGACCAATATAGAAAATCTAAAAAGGAACATTACAAGGTTACCGAAGGGTTATTTTCCAAATAAACTAAGTAAGAGGATTTCTTTGAAGAAATTTTTTTGAGATACTTTCCTCACAAAAAAATAATTCCTTCAAAAAGTTTACCCAACGAAAATAATACAAAGAAAGGCATGGACAAATTGTTTGATGAAATTTACCTAACAACCTAAAGAACATAAAATTCAAACTATGAGGAATAGCCATTGAAGTTCAAATAGAGGAAAAAAAATATCTGAACATATTCTTTTAATAAAGTGCAAAAATAAAAGTCTAAAAGGCGACGGCCAAAAAAACATCAAACTCCAATTGTAATGAATAGTCATTAAGTTTTAAAATGGGAATTTGAATGAAAACAAAGGGAATAACAAATGTTTGAAGTAAATAATGAGTTAGAAAAGAGCTAGCTATGCCAAAATAAGATGGAATCTGTAATAGCAAAATTCATTCTTGTAACTATCGATGGTAACTACTCTTGTTCTTGATTGACACATGTCCAATTCATCTTGCAATCTCAATCATTCAATCTCCTTTCATAAAACTATATATATATATATATATATATATGTATATATATATATATGTATATATATATATATATATATATATATATATATACATATATATATATACATATATATATATATATATACATATATATATATATACATACACACACACACACACACATATATATATACATATATATATACATATATAAATATATATATATATATACATACATATATATATATATATATAGCTTATTCTTAAAGTATCCTCTAGTAGTTAATGAAAAAACTCTAACTAGATTTGTATTGAAAACTCTTGAAGAAAGTAAGACAAATTCTATCACTCACACACTGCATTTTTGTGTATTAGTTTAACATCATGTTGTTCTCATTCAGTGAAAGTTGTCTTTCCTAACTTATACCTTGATTTCCCACCAAATGTGTAGACAAATATTTGTTATAGGTCTTCATTAGTATTCTCTAATAATTGTATAGACATTTTTGAAGTGGTTCAAAGTCATATTATTTTCTAGAATAATATGTTTCCCTCTTGAATGTTGAATGCCTTTTGAATCTAACAAGTGAAACATTGATGTAACAATGCATAAAAAGTCATGAGTCTTGTGTAAGGAAACTTTATCATTATTTAAGTAATGATTACAGACAAATTGAGAGGATAACACATGTTGGTGAATCACCATTTGTTTCTTTATATTTTTCATTTTCTCTCTTTTAATACACATTTGATACATTAGGATAGATAGAGCTTCACATGTGCATCAGGGGAGCTAGCACTTAAATCAAGAGATTCATCTCAAATAAATTGTTACCCATAACAAAATATATGATTCCATTATGTTGCTTAGATTAAGTAGACTAAGTTTTTTCTTAAGGGTGAAAATCCAAGTGTCAACAATTTTTTGCATGCCTGGTGGGATGTTTTGTCCTACAAGATTATTCAAGATTGGTACTAGTCTTGACATTGTTAAAGAAAAGATAGATTTGTATTCAGTACCTAGTGACTCCATTAAAGAATCTAGATTCTTGGTTGATGATAAATTCTATTTTCTATGCCAAAGATGTTAACCATATCTATTGCTACTCATCTACCTTTAATGTTTGAAGAATTACCTCCATATTTTGCTAAAAGGTCTAGGTTTGGTAACACTCATCCTTATAAAAGAGATTATATGTTTAACACTTCCAAGTCTATATTACATTCCTTTCCTAATACTCATAAATATCCCAATATGACTATAAAATAACCTTTTATGCCTTTCACAGGGGCATCTCCCTTACCTCTTTCCCCATATGATCAAATTCCAAGATCTACCCTCAAAAGTGTCCCATATATTAGTGTAGACTATCCAATTACTACCTTTGAACAAATTAAACATATATAAAATATCTGTAATATTCATAATATTACCTAAGAAAATGTGGTTATTAGGTTTCTAGCCTTGTCCTTCAAAGGAAAAGTTTTGGACTGGTATGGGACACTACCTATAAATTCTATTGGCTCATGGGATGAGTTAGGGACCCTATTGACTGATAAATTCTAAGAAAAGAGTGATCACTTATTTCTATCTGAGTAATTGACCATAATAAAGAGAGAACCTCATGAATTCATGCAAGATTTCAATACTAGATTTCAAAAAACATGAGATAGGATTCCAATTTTTGTAAGGCCAACTACAAATTATGAATTTTTGTACTATTTGAAAGCATTGAATAGTGACATTTCTATGATGATCCAGTATATGGGTGGAAAAACATTTCATACTACATATGAAATAGCCATAAATGCTAAGAATTGTCTTATAAACATAGGAAAGATAGCTCCTAGACCTCCAATGCCACTTTTCCCTGATTTGCCTTCTCTTAGTCAAAGTGCATTGCCTTTTGTAGACCCTTTACCTACTCAAGAGAGATATTCTATTGCTCCTTCAAATGAGATTCATTAAGTCAAAAATTTTATTAAAAGTGTTACCAATGAATTGGTTACTCTCAAAAGGTAACAGGCTCAAGGTTATAGCCCATATCAATTATATAATCAATTTGGTGGGCAAACAAGTAGGCCACCCTTCTAAAACAATAATCAAGGACAAGGTCAAATCACCCCTATCAAAACTTACCAAAAGTATATTCCCAATGATCCCTCATCCTCCAAATCCTTAGTTCTCACTCAAAACAATTTGGTTCAAGAGCAGCCCAACTATCCATCCTTTGAACATGGCCAAGAACAGGTGGCTTATGCCAATGAAATACAAAATTAAGGTACGTCTACACAAGGTGATCAGACATCTCACTTTTCAAATTTTGAGATGCCAATGTAATTTGAGATGGATATAAGATAGCCTTAGTCTAATTCAACCCTTATAAATCATTTGGAGGGTGAATATTGTGCAATCAATTATGTAGGGAATGCAAGCAATCAACATACTAGTGTTGCTTCCAACATTAGGTCTAAGAGGAGAGCTATTGATGAAGTTTAGGGAACCAATCAAGGAATAAATAAAAGAATTATTCAAGGACCTTTTTTTACCCCTATAATATCTCAAATGAGATGTGGGCCTATTTCAACTCCTATACCATAATAAAATCAAAAAATTCCAAGTTTCAGACCAACTTCTACAACTCTGCCTCCACCCACTACATCGCAAGGTACAAATGTTCAAAAATAAAATCCCAAAGTAAGTAATATTTCCATTAATTTTGTAGATTAGATGAAAAATATTCATATGAACATTTAATTATGGGATTCTCTAGCACTTCTAGGATAGAAAGATATGTTGCAAAAGTAAATACATGGATTGGGTAAACAAACCGACTCACTATGAAGTGAAAATGTAGTTTTGGTAAATGAAACCCAATCTATAGATAATAAAGTAAAAAAGGATGAGAGTACTCCTCATTTATACTTATCTCTAATAATTTGTGACTTATTGGTTCATAATTATGTCATAGATAGTGGAATAAGCACCTCAATTATGTCCAAATGTATATTAGATAAACTAGGTCTCAAATATGAGCTAATAACTAAAGGAGTTTTGTAATTAGATGGATCACCAGCCAAAAATTTGGGGATTATGAAAAGTTTGAATTTGATATTTTATTATTTTCCTAATTTTTTAATCCTTCATGATGTGGTGGTAACAGATTAACCTCTTTATTTTGCCCTTTATCTATCAAGGGATTTCACTTCTAAGATAGGTGGATATCTAGCAACCAATTGGTCATACATGGTGTTTAGAATAAAATATGGTACCAAAGTGAATATTGGTTTATAACCAATTCATAGAGATAATTTAGAACCATATTCACCTAAGGTATCAAATTTCAACTATGCTATCATTGATGAAGAATATTTTCACATTGACCAATCCTTGTCATCTTCCCTTAAAGGAGTTTTTGCCTTGTTCCTAGATGAGTGGGGAGATAACAACTATGAACATGATCCATACAAATTTATTGAATAATCTGGTCTAAGAGTCTACTATATGAATGAGAAAGGATCTTTCATGCCTAATTTGATGAAATCAAGTGAGGATGTGAATGGTATTTGGTAGATTTTCTTTGATGGATCCAGAATCAAGATTGGTGCAGGTGGTGGATCTATGTTGGTTTCACCTTCAAAAGAAAAGTATTTTTTGACTTCCATATTATATCTCTCTTGTACTTGTAATGTGGTTGAGTATGAAGCCCTCATTCATGTTTTGGAATGGGCAAGGAAAAGAGGTGTTAAAGAATTACAAATATTTGGTAATAGTGAATTAGTCATCAATCAAGTAAGAGGGCAAAATTTAACTAAGAATTCCTTGCTTAAATCTTACAAACATAGAGTTTGGGATATTATAAAAAAATTCATGGAATTTAACATTACCTTTATTCCAAGAGAATATAATGAGCATGCTAATAGGTTATCATCTATTGGTGCTCAATTTGATGTTCCAAAGGACATAAGAGAAGATAGGAATCAGCTTCATTTGAAGGTGATTGTGAGACCTTATATACCAAACAATGTCACCCATTGGTAGGTTTTTGATATTTATTACCAAATAGTACTTTTCCTACAAGAATAAACTAAGTTCTCTACCAAGAACCAATCTAAGCTACAATAATAATATGGTAACCAGATTATCCAACTAAAGTCTAATAAGCTTTCTAAAGGTTTAGTGACTCTTGAGAGTATTTTCAATTAAGATGACCAGATCAAGAAGGAAAAGGTATGAATGTACACTAAGTAGGAAAACTATTAAAGGATATAAATATTTAAGTATAAGCTACGTACACTTGGGAAGGTATGCACTAGTCAGGAAAAACATGATTTCATTGAATTATGCAAGGAGTTTAGTGACATTTTTGCATGGGAGTATGGTGATTTGAAGGTTTTTTTAACCCAAGCTTAGCTTAACACACCATATATTTGGATGAAAATACTAAACACATTAAAAAAGGCAAATAAAAATTAATCCAAAGATTAAACCCCTTATGAGGAAAGCTGACTAAATTGATTGAGTCTAGAATCATTTTTCTTATCAAGCATTCTTCTTGGTTGGCCAATTTAATCCATATTAGAAATAAAAATGAAGAAATAAGGTCGTGTGTTAACTTTAGGGACTAAAAATAGAGTATATTTGAGGGATCATTATCCTCTCCCTTCTATGGAGCAAATTCTGTGGGTTATAGCTGGTAGTGAAAGATTTTCTCTTCTTGATGGCTATTGTAGATATAATTAGATTTTGGTCAATGAAATTGATCAAAATGAGACAAAATTTAACATAAAATGGGGTATATATGCCTAAAATAAGATGGCATTTGGATTATAAAATGTTGGATCCACTTTCCAGTATGTAATAGATATGGCTTTCCAAGGGGTGATCAATGACATTGTGTTGGTTTATCTAGATGATGTAACATTTTTTTCCAAAGATTCAAATGACCATTTAAAGAACTTAAGATATATCTTTGAGAGGTGTAAATGTTTTGGGATCTCTCTAAACCCAAAGAGGTGTGTATTTGTTTTTCATGAGAAAAAGCTCTTTGGTCACATTGTTTCAAAGAAAGGTCTATACATTGATCCAAAAAGGGCAAGTGATATTTTAGCATTGATTTTGCCTAAACACAAAAAGGGTCTACAAATTTTCTTTGGTAAGATTAATTTCATTAGGAGATTCATTCTTTATTTTGCTAATCTAGTTAAGCCCTTGACCTCCATGTTGATAAAAGATGAGACATTCACTTGTATAGTAAAGAGAAGAGAAAGTTTTGAGGATATTAAGCAAACCATTACCCAAGCTCCCACTCTCACAAGTTATAACTTCTCTAAGGACTTAAATTTGTACACTTTTGGAAATGAAGAGGTAATTTTTTCCATGCTAACCCAAGAAAATGATGAAAAATTGGAACAACCTATTGCCTTCTTTAGTAAATATTTAGAAGGATATGAGGTAAAGTACACATACATTGAAAAACAAGTGCTTATTGTAATCAAAATTTTAAAATAATTTAGGCACATGTTATCTAGTAATAAAATTCACATTTGTGTGCCTCATCCTAGTGTGAAATATTTTATATTGAGTAGAGATTTAAATGAGAAAAGGGTAGGATAGATCACCAAAGTAATGGAATATGATGTAGAGATCAAGACAACCAAGCTGGTGAAATGGAAAGGACTTTGTAAGCATCTTGCCTTAAATTTGAAAGAAAAAAAGAGGTTGTTTTGACACTTCATGATGATCATGTAATAACTACACCTTCAGTCATGAGAAGTTAGACACAAGACATGATCCACTTCCTTCAAATTAGTGACTATCCATAAGGTCTTGATAGATCCAAAATAATGTATTATAGATTGCAATCTATTCCTTATGTACTTGTGGATGGAGTAATTTTCAAAAATTATTTTTTAGGTGTACATTTGAGATGTATTGAGTTGGAAAAGATTGACAAGGCATTGTATGAGTTTCATGATAGCCCAACTGGTGGTCACTTTTCTCCTAGAACCACCACTACTAAGATCATCAGGACTAGTTATTTATGGCCTAGTTTGTTTAAAGACACCCCTGCTTGGGTGAGAAAATGCCAAAAATGTGCCCTATTTGATTGAAAATAGAAACTAGTTAATTTGACTCTTCATCTAATCCAAATTGAATAGACTTTTATGTAATTGGGTCTAGATTTCATAGGTACGATCAATCCTCCTTCTAGTGTTGGTCACAAGTGGGTGTTGACAACCACTAATTATTTCACTAGATGGGTTAAAGCTATAGCTCTTAAAAAAGCTAATGAAAATTTGGTTCTAGATTTCTATGAGAGCATAATAACAAGGTTTGGAGCTCCCTCAACTATCATCTCAGATAATTCATTGGCATTTTTAGGAGCAAGGACAAGTGAATGGGCCTTGAATCATGGCATTTATCTCAACACTTCCTCTAATTACTATCCCTAGGGAAATGGACTAGCAGAGTCCACAAAATAGAATTTGATCAAAATCATTAAGATGACAATGGAGGAAAATCAAAGGACATGGCACACTAAGTTGAAAATAACCCTTTGGACTGATATAATCACTCCAAAGAGGGCAATTAGAAACTCCCCATATACACTTGTGTATGGAAGGGAAGCTAGACTTCCTATTTCACTCAAATTGCCAGCTTTAGATCTCACTCATCAACTGTAGTTGATGGAGAATGATAGAATGAGAGTCAAATTATGTGAACTAATTGATCTTGAAGAGGTAAGAGATTAGGTAATGCATACCTTGAATACTCACTAGAATCATAAAAATAAGTATTTTGACAAGAAGTCTATGCCAAAGATTTTCAAAGAAGGAGACATTGTTCTTAAGTGGGATGAAGATAGGGCCAAACTTGGAAAACACACAAAGTTTGACATTTTGTGGTGTGGCATATACATGATCACATAATGTAAACAACATAATGTTTTCCAACTTTCAAAGTTGGATGGAAAGGAGTTGTATATCCTAGTTAATGGGATATATCTAAAGCATTGTTACTGAAGTTTTTCCTTATATTGTACATATTTTTTCTATTTTCTTTGTGTTCCCTAAGTGCTTATGTACATTTGTGTGTTTGTCAATATCTTTTTCTATTATATTGGGCCTTGTTGTTTTTGTCTATGTTTTCCTTGTGTTTTGTTTTTGTAGAATACCTGATAGTCATGTGCAAGAATTCATTGACTCCATTGGCCCTTAAGTGGATAAGGTTACCTGGTCTAGTCAGTATAGCAAGATATACTACCCCTATAAGTCACTATTTTGTTGACTAAATTTTGTTCTTTCCAACCAAAATTGGCCATCCATATTTAAAAAATAGTTGTTTGTTTATATTTTTGGATGAGTCTTGTGTGTATCTTTGTCTAGAAAAAGCTTTATGCAAAGTTCATGGCAAAGGTTCAAATATTTCCTTTCAAAAATATTTCTTCAAGTTCTTGTTCAAGTGTTTTTCCTTTCAAACTTTGTTCCAAACATAAGTGAGTTATTTTGAGTTTTTTATTCTTTCAGACTTTTGTTTAAGATTATTTATTTTGGGTTTTTTCCCTAAAGAATTATTTTAAAAGTTTTGTCAAAGCCTCAAAGTCTTTCTTTTGGACTTTTTGTTCGAGATAAATCAAGTGAATTCTTGAAAATTTTTTGTCTTGGACTTTATTTCTAAAGGTTCTTTTCAAATTTTTTGAAGGATATATACCAAGCTAAAGGGTACTTTAAAACTTTCTTGAAGGATTCTTTTCAAGCTAAGTGGACATTTTCAATTCTTCTGAAGGGTCATTTCTTGTGGGAAAGTCATTTTAATTTTTTGTGAATAACACTTTCACTTTTTTGAAGGGTGCTTTCAACTTTTCCAAAGGGATCATTTAAAAAAAACCAAAGGAAAGTGGATGTTTGTAATTCTTCTGAAAGGCCAAACAATTCTTTTGAAGGGTACTTTAAATCTTCTAAAGGGTGGGTGGACCAATATAAAAAATCTAAAAAGGAACATTTCAAGGTTGTTGAAGGGCTATTTTCCAAAGAAAATAAGAGGATTTCTTGCAGGAAAATTGTCTAGGATAATTTCCCCACAAAAAAAAAAGAATTCCTTAAGAAAGTTTACTCGAAGAAAATAATACAAAGAAAGGTGCAAATAAATTATCTAATGGAATTTACCTGACAACCCACAGAATGTAAAATTCAAACTATGAGGAATAGCCATTGAAGTTCAAATAGAGGAAATAAAAGATCTGAACATATTCTTTCAAGAAAGTGTAAAGACAAAAGTCTAAAAGGTGATGGCCTACAAAATGTCAAACCCCAGTTGCAATGAATAGCTTTTAAGTTTTAAAATGGGAATTTGAATATAAACAAAGGGAATAACAAATGTGTGAAGTAAACAATGAGTCAATAAAGAGATATCTATGTCGAAACAAGATGAACTCAATAATAGTAAAGGTCATTCTTGTAACTATTGATGGTAACTATTCATGTTTGTGATTGACACATATCCAATTGATCTTACAATCTCAATCATTTAATCTCCCTTCAAAAAATTATATATATGTATTCAACCTATGATCAAATTAGCCTCCATTGGTTAATGACAAAACTCTGACCAGATTTGTATTGAAAACTCTTGAAAAAAGTAAGACAAATTTTGCCACTCACACACTACATTTTTGTGTATCGATTTAACATCATGTTGTTCTCATTTAGTGAAATTTGTCTCTCCTAACTTGTATCTTTTATTGCCCACTAAACATGTAGACAAATCTTTGTTACAAGTCCTCCTTAGTATTCTCTAATAAGCGTATAGACATTTTTGAAGTGGTTCAAAGTCATATTATTTTCTAGAATTGTCTGTTTCCCTCTCGAATGTTGAATACCTTTTGAATCTAACAAGAAAAACACTGATGTAACAATGCATAAAAGGTCATGATTCTTGTGCAAGGAAACCTTGTTATTATTTAATTAGTGATTTCATTCATTAAGTAGTGATTACAATCAAAGTGAGAGGACAATAAATGTTGATGCATCACCATTTGTTTCTTTATGTTGTTCATTTTCTCTCTTTTCATACACAATTGATAGATTAGGCTTAATAGAGATTCACAGGTGTATCAGGGGAGCTAGCCCTTAAATCTATAGATTCATATCAAAGAAATTATCACCCATATAAAAATATATGATTCCATTGTGCTACTTGGATGAAGAAGACTGATTTTTTTCTTTAAGGGTACAAATCCAAGCATAAATAGGCATCACTATGAATATTGTGAAAGTTTGTTACCAGATCATACATGACCAAAACTAAAGATATTATAACTATCAATAGTTAAGAGCTTTACATGCACACCTACACATCTCTTCCACCATTTCACCTTGAAATGTGAAGGAGATTGTAACTTATTTTCTATTTTGTAATACATTATATATAATTATAAATATTTTTTAGGGATTAACTATTATAGTCAATTATTTTAGAATCATTGGGATATATAACCAATGTATTCTAGTTGATTTATAGTTAGTCAGCTAGTAAGATATTCAGAGACATTAAGGTTAAGTAGATTTATTGAACTATTTGTTAGATTATAAGTATTTTCCCAAGTTAATGGGTATTTTATGTTCTTAAAAGACTAAGTGTGATCTACATCCTATTCTAAGCTTGAGTAAGGGCCCACACAACTAAGGAACTATGTTTTTTTGTGGTATTTTATGTTTTATATTATTTTTATTTAATCTTTTACATATTTATGTTAAATGTGTGATTTAATATAGCATGTAGTTCTATGTGTGTATGTTTATATTTTTAGATACTTTATATATTTTGAATTATAGCATTTTTTAATCTATTCATTTATTTCTAAACACCATTTCAATTTAGCAAGTAGATTAATGTGTATTTTCATTTATCAGTATGTTTATTTTTAGGCAAGTGTGTTTAATTTTCTTGTCAACATTTTAATTTTTCATAGAGTGTTTCCTTTTCAAGTAATTACAAGGGTTTAAATTCAATTTTACTAGAGTGGACTATAGTAATTTTGACACCTTATTGTTGACTATTATTAGACATTGACCTTGGTTTGATATGACATCAACCAAGTTGAGTTGATATATATGAAGATATTAAAAACACTCATCATGTAATACATAAAATTATCTTCACTCAAGAAGAAATACTAAAGTTAAAAAATGTTTTTAATATAATAAACTATGTAAATAAGACAAACAAACAAAATTAACACACAATAAAATAAAAGTTCATGCAAAAGGTTTAGTCAATTATTAAGAAAGTAAATGAATAAACACCCAAAAAAAATTAAAGATAATGAAAACACACAAGGATTAAAATGAGACACAAACTAATAAAATGACTTTGTGGATGTCCTAGATTAGAGTTAGACCTTTTTTTATTGACATTCATGATAATGTTGAATATTTAATGAGTAAGTCCTTATAAGGTATGATGGATAAATAAAAGGATATCACTATGTCTTAGGATGAGATCATGTGTGATTGATATGATGGGATGATGGGTGTCGTGGCTAAGCTAACCCTAGATACCCCATATTTCTAAGCTCTACCTACATAATCCATCATCAACAAATTCTAATTAGGGATATTATGCCATATATAGTTCTCTTAATATGGGAATGGATGAAAAAGTGATGATGTAGTGTAGAATTATGATGAGTGGATGAGTGATTAACCTCCCAAGAAAATGAGTGAGTGAATGATGATTTTATTTATAGATATATGTATGGTATATTTGGATAGATTAAGTTTTGTATACAAGGATGTATAGATAAAATTGTGTTTATATGTGGACATGTAATTGATAATAAGGGTCATATATAGTATATTTACCTAAGCATGAGTAAGGACATATGTACGCAAGTGTAAGGGGAAGAATATAAGTTTATATGTTATGGGTGGATGGTGGAACAAGTGACTAATTAGAAATATATAAGTGACTAATCTAATGGGATGCCCATAAGTAACTAGGGTGTGCGTAGAGAATGGATCACACATGGAATTATAAATTGTCTTTGCCAAAAGTTCCAATTTATTGTTTTTCAATTTTAGACATATTATTTTTCCCTCTTTTATCTTGAAGTTATGTATTTATTTTGACACTTAGAATATGTACAAAAAGACTAGAATGGATTAAGAATATAACCATTTGAATTGCACTATGTTCAATGCCTCATCAATTTCTTCTTTATATTTGGTGGCTAATTTGTAATCTATGAATCCACATTTTTCAATGATTACATATGTCCCAACTAGTTTGATTTGAATTTCCCATTCTTCTCTCATTCCACATTTGTGTTTCATTGGTTTTACTGTAGAACAAGATATTTGATTTTGAATTCCTTAGATTTAATCCTCTTATTATATATATGATGAAGGTGATTATGGTAGAATTATCAGTGGTTTAGGGAATTAATACATTTATCATCAAGTAGTTTAATCTTGCTTAAGCATGAAATATGATAGGATTCATCATCAATTAGATTTTATAAGGATATGCATAAGGATGGGATCTCAAATTTAATGGGTAATATTGACTCAATGCCATAAACAAGGGAGTACAGGGTTACCTCCATGGGTGTTAGATGTTTGTGTGGTATGCACATAAGGTGGGATAAATTTGTGTATGTAAGTCACAACCGAATGTGTTGAAAACTCTTTTGAAAAAATTTAGTATGCTTTTGTTTGTTTCCTCAACTTGGTCATTACCTTATAGGTATTAGTGAGTGAAAAACTTGTGTTTAATATGAAAAGTATGGAAAAAGGCCTTGACATCCTTTTTGAAAATGATTTTCCATTATTAGAGATAATATAATATGGTATTCCAAAGCGTAAAATAAAGTGGTTTAAGATTAACTTGTAAACTTGATTGTCGGTGATATAAGTTAAGGGTATGGCTTCAACACATTTGGTAAATTATTTGGTAGCTATCATAATATGTTTATGACCATTTCAATAATTAGAATTGATTTTACCAATGATGTGTAACCCTGATATGAAAAATGGCCAAAGTGTAATGATGGGTTGTGGATAAAGTCATGATGTTTTTGGCAAGGCACACACTGCTTTACATATTTACATGAATCAAATTCCATTTTAGTCCAATAGTAACCCACACGCAAGATTTTTTTACCAAGTATAATGACACTAGTATGAGAACCACAAATTCCCTCATGAACTTATCTAATGGCTAAGGTGGACTATTCATGATTTAAACACCTTAACTTTCTTCCATCATAGCTTCTTCAATATAGGGTTTTACTAAGGATAGTGTAGCATGATGTGCATTGGGTAAAGGATTTTATTTGGTTATGAATTAAATTTTATGGAATGGTGCTGTTATGAAGGTACTCATATATGTCATTATACCAAGGATAAGTGGGATGAACCACCTCAAAAATCATCTCATAATCTAATGTATCATGATTTGGTGTCATCAAATATTCCACAAGAAATTGATTATGCTTAGTTTAAAGATCAAGTAAGGAACTAATTATTTTCATTGCATTATTTTCTTTGTTGTTAGTCCTTGTAACTTATTCAAACTGTATATATATATATATATTATTTTCTTTGTTGTTAGTCCTTGGAACTAATAACCATCCTCTTATATGGGATTAGTTTTTCATCTATATACTAGAGTTCATAAGTTAATTTATTTATGATAAGTTTTGAAATACCAAAGACATGAAGATTTTGGATACCCCAATGTATTGCAAGCTTGAGACCAGCTATAAGGGATTCATATTCCACTATGATGTTTGTACAAGTTAATATAGAATGATTTTGTATTTAAGTCCCCATTAGGAGTAATAAATAATATACATATCCCAAAACCATGACTAGTAAATGAGCCATCAAAATATAACTACCAGATCTAGGATTCATCAATATATATGATTTCCTCATCCAAGAAATCTTTGATAAGAGGTGTGTGATATTATAAAGGAGATTTTGTTAATGCATATACCATTACCTAACCATTTATTACCTTCTAATTTACATGATAAATATCAATATCACTAAGAATCATGATCCACTTAGCCATTATGCCTATTACAGTTGTTTTGGATAATAGATATTTAATAGGGTCAATTTTGGCAATGATTTTTGTTTGATTATTGAGCATGTTGTGATGAAGTTTTTATGAAGAAAAAAAAACTTGGATAAATTATTTTTACATGGGATATTATTTAATATCATACAACACAAAAATGATGCTTAGGTAATAAACTTCCCTTTCAAATCCATGTTCATTATGCTAAGCTAACAATGCCCCCAATGTATCTGATGTAGTAGATATATACAAAAGGAAAATTTTCCCATAGTAGGTGGATTAAAGATAAGTGGATTAGAAATATACCATTTAATATTATCAAATGACTTGATATAATATTCATTCAAAATGAACAAAGTGTCTTTCTTAAGCAAGAATGTGAACAAACGATAGATGTTATAAGTTGTGATATGAGCCTTCAGATTGCCTAAATAATTTTTGTAGACTATAGATTTATTTGAGGTTTTTAGGTGGAGACATATTACTGATAACTAAAAATTTGGAACAATCAAGATATATGCCATGGTATTAAACTATGAATCACAATAAATTTCTTGATGTAACCTTAAATACACACTTCTTTGGATTCAAATGTATCTTGTACTCTCTCATTCTTTCAAAAAATATGTGGATGACCTCAAGATGTTCTAATTTAGATTTATATTTAGTAAGTATGTCATCAACATAGTCTTAAATTATGTCATGAAGCATATCATGGAAGATAAGTCTCATTGCTCTTTGGTATGTGGCTCTGGGATTCTTAAATCCAAAAGTTATTATTTGATAACAAAAATTTCCCTAGGGCATTGTAAAGGTTATCTTGTGTTGGTCCTTAGGAGCTATCTTTATTTGTTTATAACTTGAGAAACCATCCATTAAATACAACATATCATGACTAACAGTGAAGTCTAGAATAATATTTAGGTATGATAATGGAAATTTGTCTCTTAGACATGTTTTGTTTATATTCCTAAAGTTTGTACACACTCTGATTTTGGCTAGTTTCTTTGATACTAGTAAAACATTAGATATCCATTCTAAGTAATCTATTGCTTTATCAATCCAATCTCTAATTGATTTTTTAGTTCTTCCTTCATTGAGAGTGATACTTTGGGATGAAGTTTTCTAAGTTTATGTATTATAGGCTTAGCATATGAATGAACCATAATAAGATGCATAACAACTGAAGGATCAAGCCCTACCATTTATACATAATACCATGTAAACATGGTAGAGAATTATTTAAGTAAAAGGGTGAATATTTCCTATTCTTCTTGAGTTAATGATGCAACAAGCTTAGCTATCATTAAATTTTACTTTGTCCTAATTTTAATTACTATGGTGTCTTCAACTAGGAGAGTTTATTCTTCATGGTATTTTGTGGGTAGTGGAATAAGGTTGAGTTATCCTTCAAGGTCTTGATGATTATATGTTTCTTCTTGAGATGTTTTAATGATTTTATAATGTGATAATAATTCCCCAAAATATGCACAATCATCTGACTAGATATCACAACCTTTTTATAATCATTTTTCAAAATATGATATCTTATCTTCAAGAATTTAGATAGTGTTTCATCATTTTAAAAGTGATAAAACATAGGTTTTGATTGTTAGTCCCACTAGATTAGGTATGGATAGTTATTTCAAGTGTTAAGATATTAGTTTTATGGAGTAATGTGGTCATGGATACATCTTGAAATTAGCAATAAATGGAACCTATTTCAGTGTTTGAAGAGCTTGCCTCAAGCTCACTACAAGAGTCAATTTGATAAAGTTTTATGCTCACATTAGGTGTGTTAAATTCATTACCATGTAAATATTTATTATATTTAAGCATGATTGGTTCTATTGGTCCTTGTTCATGGAATTGAATGTCATTTCCTTTGTAATCTATTATATTACACATGATGGATTTAGTGATGGGATATTAATTGTTAAGGAAGCAAGTAGCTTGTTTATCAAAATAAATCTAGGATTAACTTAAATCTTTGATTTGTTTGTCAAAAATAAAACCACCTTCAAAAAATGAAGTCTTACCAAAATTTTGAACAACTTGAGTATCCTTTCGATAATGGGGCATGCCATGATTATTTAGAGACATGTGGATTTTACCTAAGTAATAAGTATCTTAGATTTCATATTCACCCATATATTTGCCAACAATTTGGAATTGGGATGGGGGAGATTATGTAGTTTTTGAAGTGGAAGGATTATTCTATGCTTGAGTTGAAGATGGATTATAAGTGGAAGTAGATGTGGATTTCATATTCAACCAAACACCAAGTGGGGGTGTTTGAAGAAATGTGTCAAGATGAATGAAATTATTAAGCTTTAGTGATTCCTTAATAGGTACATATGTGTCTTATATAAAAGGGAGATAATTGGATTTTTGCTAACATCCTTCTAATAATCTATAGTATTATAAGTTTTGAGGATAATTGGGTATGGTTAATTCTTAGTCATCATGAGAAAACTTAAAACACTAGTACACAGTAGAGGGTCTAGAATCCATCGAGTGGATCCATGGATGTCCAAGGAATAAATTTTTATTGTAAATAAAATTCAAGAACATAAACTAATGTATCTTTAATGACAAGCCCCACCATCAAAGGAAGACATATGGTACCCATGGACTCATGTTATTTTTTGTTGTATGCCTTAATGGTAATAATATTTGATTCTAGTGATGTTGTAGGGTACCCAAAATGTCTTATTATTTTTAATGTACATGAGTTAAAAGGTAAACCATTATATATAAACACTCTTTTTCATTTGTATCTATAGATTATGAATTCTATATACAAAGGCAAATTATGTGTAGATCCCATATGGTATACAATAGAATGATCAATTGTAACCTAATTTCTAGTGGATAAGTTTCCAAATAACACTTGAAAAATGGATGGATTGATGTCTTGATGGGATCTTGACTCTTGAAGGATTTTATACAAGATGTATTTATATATAGGGGATGTTTTGAGAAGCTCTAAAATGGATATGTGATCTAGTATCTTCTCAAGGTGATCTATGATATTGTACTTACTCTTAAGAATAGGTAAGGAAGCAGTTGGAATGGTAATCTCAATGTGCCTTGTTTTAACGATGAAATATTGGGATTTTACTATGATGACAAAAACATGATGGTTTTTATAATCAACACAATTGACTTTAGAATAAAAAGGGTGATTATTTTGATTGACATTAACTAGTTTGGACTTGGTCTTTACCTTCTAGATTGTGTCCTTACTCATATTTCAAAAATGGATTTTTATATATACCTAATTTTTTGTTATTGTATGACGTGGATGGTTGATTTCAATGGCTATATCCCCATAATCTGTGAGGTCTTAGACAATATTTTAGCCTCATACACCAATTACTTGAATGTATCTTTAATTCAATGGTATTCACAATATTCATTGTCATGGTACCATTTGGGTTTAGAAACATTTTATTTAAAGGGTTTGGTGTTGGACCATATGATCATGTTTGCTTTATCCAACTTTCAAAAAACTGATTCATAAGAGTTTCCCAATTAAGTCAATTTACACTTATGGTTTTATTATTTTTATTAACCACTAGGTATCATGATGTTGTTGATAAGTTATGGGTTTTGAACATGATTTACATATGTCATACCATCACTTACAACATTTTTTTATCAAATAACTTGGATTTATTTATTTAGTTTGAGTAATTTTTGTTTTGTTTGAAATTTTTGAAAACACCCTTGATAATTAAATTTTGTTAGATGTGTGCTCCCTTTTTGATTATTTCATCAAAGGATGTTAGACAATAAAATTTTAAATGATGATCTAACTTTGAGTTAAGGTTATTCAATAAGATGGAAATGAGTTCCTTTTCATATAAATGCCATGTAAAATGGCTTATCAATGATCACCATCTAATAAATAGGAAAACGTTTCATCATTTCATTATTCTATGCTATATAGATCTATCATAGTCAACTCATTTTAGACATTAAATGAAAAATTATGAACTTTTTTTTGGATAGGTCTTAAAAGGTATAAATTAATCTTTTGGGTAAATGAGAGAACCACTCTAGGGCTTGACCCCCTAGACTACATGGAAGGAGTCTTAAAATGTATTCATTACTATATGCAATATCATCACATGCCTTATATAATTTTTTAGTATATTCCATAGGATTGACCTTACCTTTGTACTTATTGAATTTATGGAGTTTAAAATGTTTTAGAAATAATTTTGTCATATTGTTTACATCATATAGATAGGGACATATTTACTCAAACATGTATTGTTTTTGTCTAGAAAAGGTACCATCTTGTAAGCCTTGGATCTTATCCTTCATTTTTTACCACTCTTTAATGAAGTGTGATGATATTGATAACGTTATCTTGAATAGGTAAATGTTTTGGACATTTTACCCATAAATGGGTTTGAGTTTTTATTGACATGTGAAAACAAATATTGAATATGGGGTGGAATTAATAAATTGATCATGAAGTCTATTGAAATGGGGATTTATATTTATTTATTTATTATGTGGAGAGGTTTGGATTTGTTAGGTTGGTGGATAATTTTGGATTTATTTGATTTGTGAAAATATTTGAATTAGTTTGAATTTTAAAAGGATTTGGGTTAGTTTGATTTGGGGAAGAATTGATAAACGTATTTTGGTTCAGGTTTGGATTTGGAGAAGTAAGTGAACCAAGATTTTGGTCTAGATGATTGTTGGGGTTACAAGATTAATGTCGATTGAAAGTTGAATTGGTGTTGATAAATGGGCTTAGATTCTTGGGTGTTTTATTTTGATGTGATGGAGCGAAACCTACAAAATAATTTTAATTGGTAAAATTGTAAAACTAACTTGATGTACTTCCTAAATATTTTTTTTTATGTTGATTAATGGGTAAACTTTAATAATCATTAAATTTTGGATTTATATTTGATTTATTTTTATAGGTGAACTAGAATCATTATTCAAGTTCAAATTTTGATTTGGATTTATATGGTTGATTGAATAAATTTGGATGTTAAATTTTTTATGACTTTGATTGATTTGGAAAGTTGAATAAGAATCCAATTTTATATTTGATACGAATTCAAGTTTAGATTCTATTAATTGATGATTAGTAAAATTAAATAAGAATTAAAGTTTGGATCTGACTGATTGACAATCAGTAAACTTGAATAAATATTCAATTTTGGATTAGATTGATTGATGATTGATAAACTTGAATAAGCATTCAAATTTGTATTTTATTGATTGATGATTGGTGAGGTTTATTGGACATCTAAACTCGAAATTAGATTGGTTTGATTGTTGATAGGTGATCTAGAATGAGTATTCAAGCTCAAATTTGGTTTGCTTAATGAGGTTGAATTTGGGTTCACACTCAAACTTATATTTGGGTTGGAACTTTGGTCAATCAAAGGATAGTTTGTCTTATTATCTTGGAGATTCATAATCTATTGGTTTATTTTATGGGTATGGTCTTCCAGAGAAAACTCATATCTTACTTGGGATGATTCCTCATTGAATATGGTTTTCCATTTATATTAGGAGAGATTGGGATTAGAATTGATGAACTAGTGACAATATTTTTAGATTATAAATATCCTTGTGATATAGATTGATCTTGCATGGGTGATGAATACTCTCTTATAACAAGTAAGTGGTTTAGGTTTTAAGCATAAAAATTAGGTGGAAGTTTTCCCCCTAGAATCAAGGCTTGGAGTAAAACTTCATTCTTATTATATAAGATGTATTGATTGAATAGAGAAGGAGGTAAGATGGCCTTAGGGTTACCTTCATCTTGATAAGGTCCTTATTATTATTCTTTATTGTATTGGATTTCATGTATTTTGACATGGTATCCTTGATTTTCTTAACTACCAAAATGAAAGGGGTCATTACCAAAAATCTCTTCCCTCAACCTAGGATTATTCAACATAGCCATGTGCCTTATGATAGGATACATTTCTAGGAGAATTAATTTTATTCAAAAAAGGTAAAAAAATAGATTTATGACTCTAATAAAGTGAAAGACCAAAATAACTAAAATGAATTTGATTGATAACAAGGTACTTTGAGCATTGACTTATGACTAAAATTTTGTGATTTTTTTAAGCTTTAGATTATGACTTAATTCTTGGTTTCAATATAAAAAATATTTTTTTCAATCAAATGATTTTAGAAAATGGTTTTTACAAGGAATCAAATAAACAAGTCCTACTTTAAACACAGATGCATTACACAAAAATGATAAAAACTAAGCTAAAGGACTTGAATAAATTGTAGGATTTTCATGTCACTTTCTTGTTTGTTGCACTAGATACGATCTAATATTTCAAATCACTAACCATGGAGGATCCTATCATTCCAATGGCCCACTAAGCTTGGTTTCAAGGGTGTGTGGAAAGAAGATTCTCGATGCTAATTGGTAACTGATGCACCACAAATTAGATGGTAAAAATAGCTTTCCTAGGCGTAAGGTTTAACTGATATTATATAATTTAATCCTCTATGTAACTCTTGGTATATTAAGGCCTTAAATCATGGAATAAGTTTTTTTAACAAATGCAAACAAATGGATCTAGTCCTATTATTCCTAACATAGTCATAATATTTTAGTGTGTTGATATCATAGAAATTAAACTTCAATCCATGTTATCTAAGGCTTGAGTATTAAAGGATGAAACCCTTTCATTTCAAAGTGTTCTTAGAACACAACATCACTTAACCAAGAATGACAACTCTAAATTAATTTGTATACCCCACTTCTACATAGGGTCGGTATACCATGTGTTTATGAAATCCATAGTCGATATATCCCCTAATAGAATAAAAATAAATAAGACTTATACTTGCCTTTGGTTCTTAGGTATTATCACCAATGTAACACAAAGGGAAGAGCATACGTGCCAATGGGTATTAGGTAAAAAAATTGTAAATGTTATTTATAATTTTATGAGTATTATAACTAATGTGACACCACAAAAAGAGCATAAGTAATAAGAGCCACACAAACAAATATTTGGAAAGTAAAATTAATTATCTCCAAAAATCAAAATGTGATCTAAGTTACTACTAAAAATAATAATTTTGAAATGGATAATGTTATAAAAATTTAAATAAAAGGAAAATGATTAACCTAAAAATATAATATGAAACAAGAAAAATTAAAAACAAAATAAAATTTGATTTGGATAACTTTATTTAGTTTGTCTTGGACTAATGACATACAATAAAATAGTTAAAAATATTTGTATGGATAAAAGATCAAGGAAACCTACAAATTTTAGCTAAATTTTTTATAAAAGATGAAAAAAGTTAGAAAACTAATGTTTGGGAACAATTTCATTGTTACAAAGTAAGACCAAATAGAAAATTCATTAGCAGTTAGACTTATAAAAAATAAAAAGTAGAAAATGAAAAACATACACTTACATAACAATTTCACTATTTGTAATGATTTCAATGATATTTGGAATGATTTTTTTGGTGATCAAAATGCTTTCACTGATGTTTGGAATGATTTCACTAATGTTTAATATTATTTTGTTGATATTTAGAATGACTTCATTATTCTACAAGAAGGAACTAAATAGAAAATATAAACCTTAACAAAGAGCAAAACTAAAAAAAGGGGGTTAGACAAACAAAACACCCATTAAAACTATTATAAGAATAAAACTAAACAAATATGAATAAAAATGGCACATGAATGAATACATTATTATTTTTTGATAAATTCATTATTATGTAGAATGAATTCATTATTTTGTAGGCTAATTTACAACAAGTTCATAAATTGTAAAAATTGACCTATAATAACAAAAAAAAAATCTAAGACAAGGGTTAAACTTATACACACAATAAAAATAATAAAATACAACTAAAAAAACTCCCTAAATTCACTTATGATATGAAATATGATGGAAAATGTACCACCATGCATGCCAACATGTATAATCATTAAATTTAGAGTGCAAGCTAGCTAAGAAATCAAAAAATGAAATCTGTATAACTAAAACCTAAACTTTAAGATAGAGAAGTAATTGAAAGAAATCAATAAATAAACAATACCTAAAACCATGAAGTATTTATCATCTTCTCCATTGTGATCAAATAAAAATTTACTCTTTAATGTTAAATGTGGGTGCTTAGCTCCTTTAAAAATCAATGAGAATTCAACAACATTTTGAGGTACAAAATGATTTGGATGACTTTGATTCGCTTTGATTATTAATGCTAATTTTATATCACTTCATTAAATTTAATGTGGATTATTGAAAGTGATGGATTATACATTAATTTTTTGGATTATATTATAAGACATGAGATTAATGGATAAGAAATATTTTGATTTGTTGAATTATAATAATAGTCAATGGTTGGATTTGAGTCCTCATCCTAATAGATAATTACTAATTCTCATGTGTTGAGAATAAGGGGGAGAGTTATTTGGTAGGAATAGATCAAGGTTTTTTAAAATTAAATGGATGACTCATAAATTAGTTGAAATTTTATAAGATGGATCATGAGGTGGTTAAGAAATTTGAGAATGGTGGTTGGATGAGTAAGTATTTAGTTGAGACAAACATGGAAGATGTATGGATGAGGTGGAAGATTTGAATTTAATTTTTTTTTTTAGGAAAATAGGTGTGTATGATTTGTTTAATTAATTAATTATTTTAAATTTGGAGGAAAATGATGTTAATTTTAATTTTAATTATGGAAGTGAAGGGTTAGCATGCCAACATGAATTTCAACACTAAATTTTGAAATTTAGGTGTTTAGAGTGGGGGAAGGAATTTTCCCTCTCCAAACCATGAAGAGGATAATGGATCCATGCCCTTTTCCTCTCTATTTTTAGGAGGGATCCTAACTAAATATGAAAAAAAAATTCCATGCCATGGTTGGGACCCCTCCCAACCATGGAGGAGATTCTCCATGGGAAAAAATTCTTGCCACCCCACCATGGTTAGGAGCCCTCTAAACCATGAAAGGGATTATAGCCTAAAGATTTTTCCTTATTCATGGCTTCTATCCCTCCAAACCATGGAGAATACCCTACATGGTTTAGAAGGATCTAACCATTGTGGAGTGAAAATTTTCCCTTAGATATGGAAAAAATTTGTGAAAACCTTCTCCTTCTCCATGGTTGGGAGGGATCCCAACCCTGGTAGGGGTAAATATTTTCCCTTTACATGGTAGGTAATCCTCCTAACCATTGATAAGGAAAAAAAATTCACTCAAAATTTCCCTCTCCATTATTGGGATCCCTCCCAACCATGGAGAGGATATATTTATGGTTGGGAGGGCTCCCAATCATGGTGGTGTTAAAAATTTTCCCTATACATGGTTAGGATACATCCCAACCATGTTGGTGTAAAAAATTTTCCCTCTCCATGGTTAGGATCCCTACTAACCATCGAGAGAATAAATCAATGGTTGGTAGGGATCTCAACCATAATAGGGGGAAATTTTTTCCTTATTTATGGTTGGAAGCTCTCCCAACCATGGAGTTATCCTCTCCATTGTTGTGATCCCACCCAACCAAAGATTTTTACTCTCCATGTTTTGGATCCCTCCCAACCATGGAGAGGACATATCAATGGTTAAGAGGACTCCCAATAATAATGAGGGAAATAACATTCCCTCACCATGGTTACAAGCCATCCCAACCTCCTAACCATGAACACGACCACTATATGGTTTGGAGGGCTCCTAACCATAATGAGGGTGAGGATGGAAATACCTTACTATGGTTGAGATCCCTTCCAAAAATAAATCAGATTCTACATGGTTTAAATCCATACCATTAATAGAGAGGTAAAAATATTACCCCTGACTCCCATGATTAGGAGGTCTGACCCTAATAGAAACAAAAAATGGTTATTCTCTACATATATACATATTGTATATTATAAATACTATCATGTCACTTATATAGATATTGGGAATGGTTAAAAGTTTTGTTTAGTTATGATTAGTTTAATGGGAGTCCTTGTAAACTAGTTCAATCAATTGGGGAGATGATATCCCTTATGTGTCATGATGGGTCAATTCAATACCAAGTTTTTTTATCAATCAAGATCAGGGCCTGGTTCATTAATTCAAAAGGTCTGAGAGCATATTTTTAATTGATATGTATTTCATATCCTAAAATAATCACATTTAAATTTACCAAATTATCATTAATACATTTTATGAAATAATTTCATGTTTGTTGTATGATTTAAACTACAATCTATTTATACAAAATAAAAATACAATGGCATTTTGACTATAAATTTTAGATATTACTCAATATATCTAACAAGTTCCACTTGTGGGAACTTGATACTATAACATTTCAAAAAATAATCATTTGACATCTATTTCATCAACATTGCCCTACAAATACTATATGTGGACTTACAACTACAAGATCTAAAAAATATATAATACAATCAAATATTACACACATAGGGTATGTTTCAACTTGTTGTATTAGTTCAAAAAATTTAAATTTTGAATTCATGTTTAGCTACTTATAATAACCCTAATGAGAATATTGACTCCTTGGGATTTGTTTGCACCCAGATTAATATTGGTGCTTGGTTTTTAGTGATATTAAAAATTGGTTGCCTAAAATAATGATGGACCACATAAACTAATGGTAATAACTAAATAAAATTTAATCTGGTGCTTTGGTGTAACTATGTGTGTGTTTATATTTGTAACTTGACATGTTTTAGATCACCAACTAATATCCATCATATGGAGAAAGATTGGATCATGGCTAGTGATTTGAAACACATCAAGTTAATAAAAACACATAATTATATGAAAACCATAATATTATGTTTTATGTATTTTATGTCATACTTTTGAGAATCCATCATTATTATTATTTTCATAATGATTAATCAGGGTTGGTGATCCAAAACATGTGTTAAAAACATACAATTATATCAAAAATATAAGATTTAATTTTTATGGAGTATAAAATATGTTTGTCAATAAAAAATAATCAATATAATAAATATCAACTAGAAGAGGGATGTAGCAGGTAATGAAAACAAGTCTTTAGCAAAGTTTTTTAATAAAATGATTGCGTTCATATTATTGACAACAATAAATGTACAAACTAAGCTTGCTATTGACTTAGGACAACACGAGGAAAAATTTTCTTTAAAAAATGTTGGATTGTATAAAATTAATTGCAATAAATACATAAAATATATTTATCAAGGACATAAACTAATAAAAAAAAATAGATGTTCAAAAAAATGACAACCCTCATAAACTTGATGACAATAATCACATAAAATATGATTGTAGATTACAAAAATCAACATAATAAAAATTTATAAAAGAGGATGCAATAGAAACTATTATGATACCATCCTTTGCAAGTGCCATAAAATTTTATGAAATCAATTGTTGAATCATTGTGGAAAGACAAGATGAATACAAGAGAATTATAAAAGATTAAGTTTATATTGCCATTATTTGGGCTAGATTAACCCCTAATTAAACTCTTCATGTTTTAAATATTGTAATTTATCTTAGAATATTACACAAGTTATTATAGTAAGTGACACACATTGAATAAGGTATTAATTTAGGAATACGCACCAGACTCTTAATACCTCAGTCAAACTATGTGTAGTGGCTTGGCCTTATACCTACCTTAATAGTTCTTATTTTGAACCTAATGCAATGAATTTTCTCTAAAGTGTTAGACATATGTTATCTTTTCCACAATCTCAATCATATTCAATTCTTTATGACATGCTCAAGGAGAAAATATCATTTTCCTTCAATTGTCTAATAGGCTGAAATGTATTTACTTGGTAGGATAAATTCATTAAAGGTTTGTTGTATTTTATTTACAACCCTTAAGATATAGAAGAATTAAAATAATAAAAGAAAGAAAATGGCTTTGAGTCAAAAAAATAATAATAGAAGTGAATTAGTTATATATGAATATTAAATTATGTCTCTTTTTTATAGAATTAAATTATTAAAAATATATATATTTTTTAAAGATAAGTTTCTTAACAATAATTTACCCAATGATGTATTGTATACAATTTTTTTAGTGAGAAGATTATTTTCAAAGATTTTTCATTTTTTTTTTACTGTATTTGATCTCCCCACATTTTTATTATAACATATTGGAGGAAAATAGGGTTTATTTGGAAGGATAAGCATTATTTGATCCAATTTATTTTTGGCATTTTTTCAAAATTTTCATGAGTTGTGTTCTTCCACATTTTTAATTGTCTACCAGCACAGTTGTAGCTACAACATCTTACAAAAATTAGGTTTCAATGAAGCTAAGATGGATATCCATGCCCTTTTATAAAGCTCCCATATTTTCATGTAGGGTAGGGTGTAATTTGGTTTAAGATAAGAAAAGAAAAATAAACAAAATGATCAGAATGAATGTAATAATAATTACCATACTATCTAGTTTGAATTTTAACTTTTTCTTCTAAAATTTCTATTTTTATAGCCTTTGCTAAGAGTCTTTAGCTATGTCTAAGAAATGGTTTTTGAAGAGTAGTATTTACCACAATGTCATATGAATATTTTGTATCCTAGAAATAATTATAACCATAGTATAAACTCAACATATGATATTGAATTTATAGTTTTGATGTAGGCCACTATAGGTATAAAATCTATTGGCTAGAAAAAGGAGAACTTATTCTTGTTCCCCTAGGCATGCCACATAGACTTGAATATGATAAATAAAATGGAGAAGATAATATATGTATTAAATTTAACTAAAAATTTATTTCATTGGATTTGAAATATGAAAATAAAAATAAACATATTATTTACTTTTCAAATTGAGTGGATTACTAGGTGAATATATAGTTATGATGCATGTCACTATATTTTTTAAAACATATTGACCAATCGAATGAGAATGATTTTTTTTTTGTGTGACCATGCCATAGAGACTTTAATATGATTAATAATGTGGAAAAGATAATATATGTCATACATTCAAAAAAAATTATTGCATTTGGTTTAAAAAAGAAAGGAAAATTGAACAATTTTTTACATTTCTAGGCTAAGTAGATTGTCAAGTGAATATATAGTTCTCATGCAGACTACCATAGGTTTAAAACCCATAATGACTAGTTAAAGGATAATGAATTGTTATTCCCCTAACAATGCCACAAATACAATATGATTGAGAATGTGGAAAAGATAAAAAATATCTTATTTTTTGGATAAAATTTGTTGTATTTGGTTGAAAATAAGAAAGGAAAACTAAATAGATTGTTACATTTTTAGACTAGTCAAATTACTAGGTGAATATAGAGTTTTCATTTATCCCACTATAAATTTAAAACATACTGGCTAGGTGAAAAAAAATGACTTATTTTCCCATGATCATGCCACAAAGACTTGAATATAAATGAGAATATGTAAAATATTAAATATGCCTTGCATTTTAGAAAATAAAAATTGTTTCATTTGGTTCAAATTAAGAAAGGAAAACTAAATAGATTGTTGCATTTTTAGGCTAATTAGATTACTATGAGAATATATAGTTTTATTTCATGCCACTATAGGTTAAAAACCTATTGATCACCTGAATTAATTCATGTTCCCCTAAATATAACACAAAGACTTGAATATGAATGTAGAAAAGATAATAGATGTGTTACATTTTAGAAAAAAATTATTGCATTTGGGTGAAAATAAGAAAGGAAAATTGAATAGATTATTTCATTGTTAGGCTAAGTATATTACTAGGTGATATATAATTCTCATGAAGACCACTATAGTTTTAAACCCCTATTGACATTTTTAAGAATAATGACTTCTCATTCCTCTAACCATGCCATAAAGAGCTGAATATGATTGATACTATCAAAAGATAATAGATGTCTTATATTTCACATAAAATTTATTCCATGTTCTTCAAAATAAGAAATTAAAACTAACCATATTGTTGTATTTTTAAATTAAGTATATTACCAGGTCAATATATAGTTCTCATGCAAGCACCTATATATTTAAAACCTACTGACTAGTTGAAGTAGAATGACTTCTTGTTCACATGAAAATGCCACAAAGACTTAAATATGATTGATAATGTATAAAATATAATACATATCTTACCTATAAGATAAAATTTATCACATTTGGTTAAAAATAAAAAAGTAAAAATTAATAAATTGTTACATTTGCAGGTTGAGTAGATTAATAGGTGAATATATAGTTCATTAAAAAATGAATAGATTGTTACATTTTTAGGTCGAGTAGATTAATAGGTGAATATATAGTTCATTAATTTTATCCACCATTAAAAATTTGAATGGGAAGGATAGTAACAATTAAAATGAAACAAATGGTAAATCAAGTAAAGGTGTTAATCTATATGAGGCTATAGAAATGGGTGTTGCCATAAAAGTGGTATTTTTTGGGGTGATGTGAAAGACCTCACAAAAAATCATGATTTATGGAATGGTGATTAATCATCAATTTTAACTCAATAATATTGAAAATTAATTGGTGAATATTATGGACTAAATATCCATTAATAGTTGAGTGATTATAAAATGCCCATAATAAAAAAGCATTTGATTTTAATGTTATTTAAGTGTTTTTTGTAGTAGTTCCTAGCTTGTTGCATAAATTATAAGTGTTTGAATTTTGAATGTATGTTTTGGTGATTATAATACATATAAGGATAATATATACTTCTTTCGGTTTGTTTACACCCTGATTAATATTGGTTTTTGGTTTTGTAGTGATGGACTACATAAACTTATGAAAATAACTACATAAAATATAATCAAATGTTTTTGGTATAACTATGTTTGTGTTTTTAACTCAACATGTTTTAGATCACTAACATTAATCCATCAATAGGAGAAATGGTCTTTCTCTTGATGATGGATCATTATTGGTGATCTGAAACATGCCAAATTTTGGACACACATAGTTATACCAAGAAACATCATATTCTATTTTTATGGATTGTGAAAACATAATGTAGGTTTGTAAATCAAAATAATCATCATAATAAAGATGTATTAGAATAAGGGTGCAATAGGTAGTGAAACTAATTGATTAGAAAAGTTATTTTTATGAAATTATTGCTTGTATATAGTTGATGAAAAAAAATTTACAAACTAAGCTTATTGATGACATAGGACAACATGATGAGATTTGTGATTTAAAAATGTTAGATTGAAGAAAATTAATAAAAATAAATGCATAAAATATGTTTTTTGAGGAAATAAAAAAACAAAACAAAATTAGATGTTCAAAAAAATGATGGCCCACATAATCTTGATGATAATAATTACATAAAATATAATTTCCATTTTCAAAATTTAGTATAATAAAGATGTATAAAAAGGGGGTTGCAGTAGAAAATTTTATTATACCATCCTACATAATCATTGAAAAGTTTTTTGAAACCAATGTTTGAATCATTATGGAAAGATAAGAGGAATATAAGATAATCATGAATTCTTAGGGTTAATTGATCATTGTTTTATGGTTTAATTCATTACATTCAATCTATTCCATAGTTTTTTAATCCACTATATTTAAAGGTAATAAATATTCATTCTTATTCAACTAGCCAATAGATTTTAAACCTATAGTGTCATTCATCAGAATTATATATTCACTTGGTAATATACTCATCCTAAAAATGCAATAATTTATTCAATTTTCCTTTCTTATTTTTAAACAAATGCAACAAATTCTATATGAAATGTAATAATAACAAAAATTATGGAGTAAAATATTGAAAAATGAGAAATTTGACCATTTTCATTGTAAAATTAAATCTAACTATAGTGCCAATAAAATTGAACCTCAATAGTCACCTTGCACTACTTGAAAATCTAATATCTTTGAAAAAGTTCATCGACATACATCTTAACATAATTGAAAACCTAGTTTTATAATATATTTTAATTGGAACAGTGCAAGTAAACACATATGTAAAATATGGAAGCACAAATCTTGTGAATAATTTGACACATGTGGATCAACCAATATGTAGTTAGAATTTTAAGGGACCTAGTAATCAAATAACATTATACAAGATATTATGATAAATGACACATTTTGATTGAGGATTAGTTATAGGATTCACACTAAACTCTTAATAAATTAGTCAAATTGTGTGTAATGGATAACATCACATGTTGAGTTTTCACTATGGTTATAATTGACTTTAAGATAATAAATATTCATATGATAACATGGTAAATGCTAACTCTTAAAAAATTTGTCTCAAATAGAGAAAAATACTCCTAACAAAGGTTAGAAAAATATAAAGTATAGATGCAAAAGTTAAACCTTAAACTAGATAATATGATAATTCTTCTTACATACATTATAACCTTTTAGTTAGTTTTACTTTCTTCTTTGGAATCAAATGCATTAAAAAATATTTATTCATGATGCCCAAATATAGTACAAAATATAAGAGTGATGGTGTTTCCATGATCCATCAAGTAAATATGAATATTTCTATATTAAATCATCCAAAATATTTTTAGATCAATATTTTGAATCACACATTCAAAATATTGATCCAAAAATATTTTACATGGTTTAATCCAGAAAATATTCATCTGTGATGTCCCTTAGGGGCTCTTTTATCTACACAAAAGCTCTGATACCACTGTGATATCCCCAACCAATTGGGAATATATAAACTCTAAAGCTCTGATCAAAGATCCAATTTTTGCAAAATAAATTCAGATTACAGATAAATAATAACCATAGTAAATCTTACAATAGCAGATCAAAGATCTTATCACTAGTTCAGATGAGTACAAATACAGTCCTCTCTTGTGCAAATCAAAGAATATTACAGATATGGTCTTAAAATTCTAAATTCATGCAAACTAGGAATAAACTTGCAATTTTGGAAGTCTCGGTTTTTCTGTGTCGACACATAGACGCCGTCGTCGGTCGATATATCACCGACGTCAGTCACTGTCGGTCAGATTTCTGTCGTCGTTGGTCCAAAGTCGACCGATGTCGGTCACTGGAAGCTCTTTGCCTACCGAGGTCGGTACCTGCGTGGATCTGTATGGACCTGTACGGACTTTGTACGGCTACCAATTTAGCACAACCTTTCTGTTTGATCCTTGATCTGGAAATTTATGGTGTCTAATACAACAGAGCTATCTCTATATGATTTATTAAAACAAAACATAAACTAAATCAAGAAATACCTGGAATACTATGATAACTTCTGTGTGAAGCTATCTCTCAAATATGTATACCTCTGTGATAACTTCTGGATGAAGCTATCTCTCAATTTGGCAATAAATCAGCTGATATTTCACAGCCTCTAAATCGCACACAATGAAGAGTTGACGTTCTCCACTACAATGGAATCTTGGAACCCTTGGCTCAGTCTTCACAGAAGAATTTCTTCAATTTTCAATAATCAATAATCTATGCATAATTCCAAACTCTCTCCCATGAGAACTCTTATACCCTTCCAAAGGTGTGCTTGCTAAAATTAGATTTCCTCAAATTAGAACTTGGGGTTCTAAAATTAGAATTCCTCAAATTAGAACTTGGGCTTCTTAAATTAGAATTTGGGTCTTAAAATTAGACCAATTAATTAATAATTAATAATTAATTAATATCTAATTTAAAATTAGACCAAATAATTAATTAATTAATAATTAATTAATATCTAATTTAAAATTAGACCAAATAATTAATATTTGATTAAATCAATCAAATATTAATATCTCCCTCAATACATGTCGGATCCTCGAACCGTCTGAAGCTGGTGAACCAGGGAGTGATTCTACATATGACCATATCAAAACAAGGGTGCTCCATTGTATGTCAAATATCCCTAAATAATAGGAGCTCAGGCCCAATGTGTCTAAAATAACCTGAATGAGAGCCAACTATAGGAATTTTGTAAATCAAAGCCAAGCCAATCTCCATCATGACCCTCTATCCATCCAATCAGCCTACGAAGGTTGCATAATAGGCTAATCATCAAGCATGTCAATGTCCACGAAAAAGGGGACATGACAATCTGCCCCTCCAAAAATTTCTTGTCCCCAAGCAATCTTGGAACAATGAACTACTCGATCCACCTGGATCCCAAATGTAGTTATGCTCTTCACTGCTATGAATCAATGCAAGTCCCTACAACATCAGCATAAGTAGAACAAAGAGGAACCCATAATCAAATTGGTGAATGCAACTCAACCAAACTCTAAGAGCACAACTGCCATAGTCAAGAACACATGAGAACCAAACTCTTGAAGCATCATAACCCAAGTAGAATGGACAACTCAAACTGCCAATTCCATCTGCAAGAGATGGTGCCAATCCATCCCATAATGGATGTAAGAAACTGGAGCCGATCTACACTTGTGTGAAATCAAATCTTCTCTCTCTGGATCAAAAGAAGAATAATGAGCATACCCCACCTCAAAATCCTTGTGAGGTAGCCTAGTAGATAGGATCCCTATAATCTCCCCACCTAATCTGCTAATAGCACCAGTACCTTGGATGAGAACACCTTCTGTCACCCTATGCGAATCCAGATGAACACCTGCACTATCCAGAAAATTCTCCATGAATGACTCTATGCAGTAAAAATTATATGTGGAAGCATCAATGTACTCCCCCACACACCATAACTGATCTCTCTGTAAAGGTGGCACAACCAACTGGACCACACTGTCATCTGTGTGAGAAGAATCAATTTGGAGAGGTATCCCAAACTCATCAGAACTAGGTACTCCCAAATCCCGAACCAGTGTGTCAGCCTCAACAACATGTTCCTCAGCTACAACTATAGGAACATACTCACCAACAACACTCAATGTACTAACCTCTGAGTCTGGGGCTGGTGAAGACCATAAATGCTCTAACTCCATGGTCATCTCAGCCAAATGAAATTGTGACTCCTCATAAGCTAACTGCGTAGTCTCAAGAATCTCAGAAGTCACCTCTAGCTGCTGAGTAAGCTCACTCACCTTATCTTCCTTGGCCAATAATGCTTCATACACTGTGCTGCCCCACTCTATAAGATAATCTCTGTCGGTGACCAACTGCATATAGTCCTGTCTCAAAATCTGGATAGCCTCCCATAAAGAGTGGATCTCTGTCAAGGATAAATAACTGCCTCCCTACTCGATGCTAGTAGGAGAACCCCATCCATAAACTGCTAACAATTGATGAGCAGCATTGAAATGCTTGCAAGCGGTAGCAATGTCTCGCTCACTAACTCTCAGCTGACTAGACACATGGTGGCACTGGCTAGATTGTCTCCTACAATCCTCCTCTGATGCATGGCCCAAAAGAGTAGACTCAGAATCACTGACCTCTATAATACTACCATCCATACTCTGTGAATCAACTCCATAGCTCATATCAACATACGGAGTATCAATAACTATAGCATCACTGTCTATCTCTTCCATACCGAAAGGAACTGTCAGTGAAACTAAGTCCTCAAAGCTGTCCACTACATTCTCTTGGGTGTCATCTGCAATAATCAGATCCTGGGACTCTTCTACAATCTCTGCCATAGCTGAGAGATCATCAACCCTCAGTGCACTAACATCGGAGCACACCTCTACACTCTGAGTGCAAGCACTAGACTCATCCTCATCTTCACTATCTCCTATCTCATAATAATCATAATAATCATGGGACATGTTGCGCTCTTGTCTAAGTGATCTATAGTGATCTCTTCTCAGCTTAACAAAGTGATCAAAAGACAATCTCCCCTGAGCTCATGGAGTTAATAACTTCCACTCATCCTTTGCTGTCATATACCGTGTGGTTTTGTCTTTGGATGTAGGATATGAAAGAGATTCATTCAACCTCTTCAAACTTAGTTTCAACTTCCTCATATCATAGTCCCACCGACTCTGAGTATCGGGAGTCATCATGGATACTTTGCTGATTCAAGCTACCCAAACTACCCAACAGGATGGCAAGACATTGGCTCTGATACCACTGTGATGTCCCTTACTTAGGGGCTCTTTTATCTACACAAAAGCTCTAATACCACTGTGATATCCCCAACCAATTGGGAATATATAAACTCTAAAGCTCTGATCAAAGATCCAATTTTTGCAAAATAAATTTAGATTACAGATAAATAATAACCATAGTAAATCTTACAATAGTAGATCAAAGATCTTATCACTAGTTCAGATGAGTACAAATACAGTCCTCTCTTGTGAAAATTAAAGAATATTACAGATATGGTCTTAAAATTTTGAATTCATGCAAACTGGGAATAAACTTGCAATTCTGGAAGTCTCAGTTTTTCTGTGTCGACACACAGACGCCGTCGTCGATCGATATATCACCGACGTCGGTCACTGTCGGTCAGATTTCTGCCATTGTCGGTCCAAAGTCAACCAATGTCGGTCACTGGAAGCTCTCTGCCTGCCGAGGTCGGTACTTGCATGGATCTATACGGACCTGTACGGACTTCGTACGGCTGCCAATTTAGCACAACCTTTCTGTTTGATCCTTGATCTGGAAATCTATGGTGTCTAATACAACAGATCTATCTCTGTATGATTTATTAAAACAAAACATAAACTAAATCAAGAAATACCTGGAATACTGTGATAACTTCTGTGTGAAGCTATCTCTCAAATCTGTATACCTCTGTGATAACTTCTGGATGAAGTTGTCTCTCAATTTGGCAATAAATCAGCTGATATTTCACAGCCTCTAAATCGCACACAATGAAGAGTTGACGTTCTCCACTGCAATGGAATCCTAGAACCCTTGGCTCAGTCTTCACAGAAGAATTTCTTCAATTTTCAATAATCAATAATCTATGCATAATTCCAAACTCTCTCCCATGAGAACTCTTATACCCTTCCAAAGGTGTGCTTGCTAAAATTAGATTTCCTCAAATTAGAACTTGGGGTTCTAAAATTAGAATTCCTCAAATTAGAACTTGGGCTTCTTAAATTAGAATTTGGGTCTTAAAATTAGACCAATTAATTAATAATTAATAATTAATTAATATATAATTTAAAATTAGACCAAATAATTAATTAATTAATATCTAATTTAAAATTAGACCAAATAATTAATATTTGATTAAATCAATCAAATATTAATATCTCCCTCAATACATGTCAGATCCTCGAACCGTCTGAAGCTGGTGAACCAGGGAGTGATTCTGCACATGACCATATCAAAACAAGGGTGCTCCGTTGTATGTCAAATATCCCTAAATAATAGGAGCTCAGGCCCAATGTGTCTAAAATAACCTGAATGAGAGCCAACTATAGGAATTCTGTAAATCAAAGCCAAGGCAATCTCCATCATGACCCTCTATCCATCCAATCAGCCTACGAAGGTCGCATAATAGGCTAATCATCAAGCCTGTCAATGTCCACGAAAAAGGGGACATGACATCATCTTCAGAGTCCATAATGTTTTGAACCATTCCAAAAAAATAATTCCATGAGAAGAAAATATCTACACCCCATAATAATCATTTATGGAAACCTAAAATTAAATTTTTTTATGGCTAACCTAAAATCAAATCAAATATTTAAAAATAGAAAATAGGTTTTTAACTTAACATTAAATAGATTTATTATTAAAATAGCTAACTAAATAAAAAATAATAGCATACATAAGATTTAATAAATAAGGATTACCTAAAATTAAAGCCAATATAAAAAAGGAAATACGACATTTCATTATTTTAGAGCTAATAAAATTTTTCATTGGTCAAATAAGCAAAATTAACTGCATAATATGTATAGAGTAAACAAATTAAGGTAAATAACCATAAAACATATTTATAATTTAATTACAAAGTCATGATATTCATTGGTCAAATTTTCATTAGTCTTAGAACAAGTATATAGTGAAAATGTTACATTGTAGGGATAAAAATCAAGATAAATTCGTATAATAAAATAGGTTCACTATAAAGGGCTCACATACACCAATATGTATAATACTAGAATTTTACTAAAAATTTCCAAATAATAGTAAACAAGTTATCCATAATTTTGCATACCTTATAATAGATAACTTTCCCCTAACATCCTAACTAAGTTTGTATGATGGCAGGGAATAATATGCCCTAGATACACCTAGGCTACATTGGGATCCTTGAGGATACTCCTAAATACATCTTAAGATGTATTTTGAAGTATATGCAAGGCTCCTAGTGTATCTTGGGTGTATCCATCATAGTACCATATCAGTATCCAGAACTTATCGATATCATATTATATGTGGGATCCTATATAGTAATATTTGGTAATGTAGGTTATTTCATTATTGAAGAGAAAATTTTGAGATTTTTTTTTATTACTCTAGAGAAAAATTTAAAAAATAGGTAATTACATTATTATATACAAAATTATGATAAATTTAGAAGAAGAAAACAAAAAAAAAAATAGATGGAGGAGAAATGGATATGTAGATTGTGGAAGTGTGGAATCTACAGAGAAAAAATAATAAAATTAATAATGATTATGATAGGTATGTTAACCTCTAAAAATAAAATAGTTTGTTGTTTTATTTTTTAAAAATGGGATTCTAAACACATGCTTTTAAGTTTTGACTCTGCCATTACACATGGTAATTGTAACATCATATAAATATCCACTTTATATGAACCATTCTTAGGAACATCAATAATAAAAATAGGATCTCCAATAATAAATCATAGAACTAGTAAAATTTATTTTATTTAGTTTAAAATTAAAAAAGAAAACTAAAAAAATGCTCAAAATGCAGGGGGATCTTAAAAATAAGTAAAATTATGATTTTTTTAGAATGCATAAGAGGATCATCAAAAGCATAAGGTTTTGAAAAAGGTATTTTTATTTCTAAAAATTCAATTTTTTTTAAGGTGATAAAGAAATTAAGTGCTAGTGCTTTATGATTTATTTTATACACTGGTTTGAAGTTTAACTATTGGTTCTTTGTTGCATATGTGATAAATTTTTTGAGAGGTGGTATTTACCTTATTGTCATATTAATATTTTTTATCCTAAGAACAATTATAACCATATGAGAGATTTGATGCTTTCATAGTCCATAAATATTAGATTGAAGACTATTGGAAATACTATGTATAAATTTTATCCTCAAATTTTCTAATCAACATTCGTAATTAATTTGATGATGGATCATGGATGTTTATCTAAACAATTCTACCCATGTATTAGGAGTTTGAAAATACACTTCATAGGAATAATTCCTAAAGCCCCAGTAAAATACCCTAAAAATGGTAAAACCTAGGAGTGCCAATAAAAAATACTATATTAATTTTTTTAGTCAAGGCCATACATATATGATTCATATTCATTTAATACCTATAAATTATTAATATTATTTTTAGATATTATATTTTCATGGATTTATGTTTTTCAAATGGTGAAAAACATTATGGACTGCATTCAGGCATCATTAATAGATATTCTCTAATGCTAGCTAGAATCAAAAGTTAAACTTCAAACGAGACACTATGGTCCTTATTATGTATATTCTAAACATTTTGTTCAATTTTACTTTCTTATTTTGAACATAATACAAAAAAATTTATCTTAAATGTAAGACATCTATTATCTATTCCACATTCTAAAATATATCCAAGTCTTTGTGGCAAGGTCAAGGGAGCAAGAAAAAGTTCTCCTTCAATTGTTGAATAGGTTTTAAACCTATAGTGGCCTAAGTTCTACTTCAACTAGAAAATAGGTTTTAAACTTATAGTGGTATGCATCAAAACCTTTTTTATACCTAGGTGAGTACAAATTTTATTTACATGGTAAATTAAATTAAAATAAAATGTAAACACCATGTATGCTAAATGTTTAAAGAGTAAGTTGAGACAAAGTTAAATCACATTATTTTTTTGGAACTTAGGCACATCAAGCTATAAAACACATTTGGTTCTTGTAATCAGGGCAATTCACATTGGTTTATGAAAATTATTTTAAGTTGTCATACTTATGGGAAATCAACTCCCAAGTCATGTTGGGTTTTCACGTTTATGAAAATATATTTAGAGGGATCACCATGTCCTAATTTAGATCCCCTTGTACTAAGTATATAAATTGGTTACATGAGTCAATATTAATGTGTAGTATTATCCTATACTTATCCCTCACCAAATAGAATAACATTTTATTTATAAACTTAATTACAGTTACACAAAACATCTTATCCCAATGTTTAATTAATTTTTTAATTGAATTAATTACTTTAAAACTTTATTAAGTTCTGACTATCAAAAACCAACTAACACAACTATTGTATTTATTCTTATTCATGACATTGGTTATCGTATGCTTTGTTAAAATATAGTTGTTAGATGACATAGCCTTAGATCAGGTGGTATGTCCTCTAATTACTTTTGGATTATTTCATGCACTCGTGTCTAATATTAGTATACACTTATGCACCTTTGGTTCTCCACATGGTCTTTTTTATGTTATTTGCACACTGGCTATGGTTTCATCATCCTATCATTAGCACATGTGAGATATATTCTATGCCTATATCTTATATTCAAAAATCTCATGCCCTTATCATTTTATAAAATACCTTTGTTTCAAAATATGAATTATTTTTCAAAATGTTATGAGATGAATTATACATTTGGATGCTCTTGCATTAACTTCTATTGAAAAAAATAGGTAAACTATGATCTATCCTCTATAATTTCTTGAATATATGACAGGTTTCACTAAAAAGATTTATGGATTATGGGCTTACAAGAAATAGTTTCACCCAAGTTGATTGAAAGAAAACATTGACTCCACCATCAAGTTTATAGTATTTTAAAATTATCTATTAAATGACTGTAAGCTTATCCCCATTAAACATCAGTTATCAAATCCTCATTTGGGTTGGGTAAACTAATTATATTAACATATAATATTATTATATTTGTTTCCAACATTTAATTATATTCTTAAATTGAATATATGTCAAATATATTCATGTGGTTGTAATATAATTCCACCATAAGTCACAATGATATCACACCACATGAAAAACTAAAAACACAATGAAATGACCACAACATATTACTTTACTTGCCAATATAATATCACATTGATACAACCATGAACCATGAACTACCACTATGAACCTTCCCTAAAATTTGTACATAAGTCTCATTATTTTTTAATCTTTAGATATTTTTAATTGTAAAAATTGTCAGATTTATCACCTCTCTCAAATCTTGTTTCCTATATAATCTATCTACTCACCTTTTGTGTACAAATTTTTAATAAAAAATTTTCTGATATTATTTTTTATAATCCTATATAATAAATATAATAATTTTTCAAATAATAATCATCATGATTTGAAATAAGAGTGTAGTGGTGACAGTAGTGACGAGTGATAATAGGTTAGTGGGAGGTCAAGAAAAGGTAGCATCTTAGGGGTATGTCACATTCGAGGAAGATGTATTTTCCTCTTTTCCAAAAAAACCATATATTTCTAGAATGCCTTAATGCACTAAACATTTTCCACTCTTGTAACAAATATTGCATAGATTGTATACTTAGCTTGAACCATGTTTATTTCCCCAAGTTAACCCTACATCCTCTTAAATATGGTTTAAATAGGGTTAATTAAACTATTGATCATTTTGTGGAGGATCTCTCCATTCATACAAGAATATTTTACCATCAACCTTGGATAATGACATCTCTGGGACTAAAGATTCTATTGTATCATTAGGTGATGTAGTTGTAATATTATTCAATGAAGTTCTAGAGATACAAATTAAAGATTATTGTATTTATTCATTGGAACTTGATAAAATCAATCAGTCCCTAATGTATAGTATTTTTTGGAATTATCCTTTATGGAGTGATTCTTAACCTGGATTAAATCTTCTTAGTCGAATTTGGCGAAACTAGAGATGGAACTGTTAGGTAATGATTTTTTCTTGGTGAAATTCATGTCTAGGAAAGACAAGGAACTTGTTTGGAGTAATAGATCATGATTTTTCAAAAATTATGGTGTTTTTGTCCTTGGTCCCATTTCTTTAATTTGGCTTCTATAGTAGTTTCCTTTGTTCTAGTTTGGATCCATTTGTCTAATCATCTTTTGGCAGCCATAGATGATAGATAATAGAAGACTCTTGACTCCATTATCTCAAAATGATGAAGGAATCACCTGCACATTGCCACTTAGGAGGGCCTTATTTATTATCTAGTCTTCATTTTAGGCCCTTTATAGAGATAGGGCATTAATTTGGCCTTCAAGATTTATGGTTATCTAGAGTGGTGTATCTAGGTCTAGATATTTTCTATATTTTAGAAATATGGTTCCTTTGGGTTATTTTTATCTCTTTGAGATTTATTATTTAATTCAAGTCAATGTATTTTGTAATCATTTTGACTATTCATTTTTGGACTATTTTTACTAGGAAAGCGGCCCATTCAACCCTTGTTAATCTAACAAAAATATATTTTTCAATTAATTATATTATTATAAGATGTTACATTATATTATATTATCTATTAATATATTATTAATGTTATATAATATAAGTAATATTATTAATATATAATATATTAGTATTATTTATATATAGAAAAATATAGTATATTAATAATATAATATAATATTAATACGTCAATTAAAATAATATAAGAAATTGTTTTTATTATATAATAATATTATAATATAATTATTATAAATTTATTATTCATATATATGTTATTGTAATATAATATACAATAATATATAGTTATAATATGTTATTATTATTATTATTATTATTATTATTATTATTATTATTATTATTATTATATATACACTAATATGGTATAATATATAAATTATATAATATTTATATAGTATAATGTTATATTTATTAATATTATATTGTATATTATATATTATGGCCATGTTTACATTCCCCCTCCCTCGTAAAATACACTTAAAATTATAATAAATATAATTATTATCTATAATGTGTCCTATATCTACTAGGAATTATGCCAAGATTTGAAGGGAAATGTTGAATAAATAATTGTCATAAAAAAGTTTCATGATGTATAGGGTCAATTGTCAAATTTAGTTCCTATAGATGATATTTTGTGATTATGTACAACACCTCAATTTTATACACTTGGAAAACTCATGACCCTGGTTGTCCCTCTTAGTTCTACACCTACCTTACTTTTGCAAGCCTCACATTTGCTCTATCGTATGCCCCTTAGCCTATATCTTAGTCTAACTAGCCTTGTATTGATAAAACAACTGTTAGGAGTTGTTCCAAAGTCTTAACATTAGGTTAGATTTTTGGTAGGTTAATAAATATTATTGTTAATGGGGCATGCATCTTTTAGTAAAGACACCCCCATAAAATAAAGTTAGTTTAATTTTAGGTAGTTTTCATGTTTTATATTTATTAATTATAACTACCTTACGGGTTGATTTCCCATAAATAGTTGGTTATAGGATTAGTTATTTTTACCAGTCATTGGTAAAATCTATATATATCAATGTTTGCAATGTAAAAGGGATAACGGAGTAAAGGCACCCTTATATACTTATTTTTTTGAATATTAATAAAATACTTGTGCACTCGCACTAAGTGGGGACAAGGTCCAACCTATTTGTTCAAGGAGTTATTAGAGTGTTATCAGTGGTATCAAAGCATGGTTTTGTCTAGCATGGTAATTTTGGGAGCTTGGTGAATTTGAAAGGAAGGCAAGGTGAAAAGTCAAATTCACATGAATTCAATGGCATGAAATAAGGTATGCCATATAAAGTAAAAAATTTATTGGTTTAAATGTTTGAAAAATTATTAAATTATTTTAATTTTTCAAATATTATTTTTCATTTAAACCTGTGTATTTCTCTTATATGACCATCTAGTCATTTTAGCCACTCATACTCCATTAAAATTGTGTTCAATTTCCTCCTCTGACATTAAAATGAATTTCTTAGCATTTAAATGTTATTAAATTCATTATTTTTTGTAAAAATCAAACTTGTACGGCCTGTTTCTTATTGAAAACCTTTGTAATTTCCATTCATGGCTGCCTTTATTATTTCAATTCATTATTAGCCCTCTTAAAATCCAAAACACCTGCCAATCTTGATTAAACCCCTTTTTTACATCATCAAAACGAAAATCTAGAATTTTTTTTGAGTTGTACGACCTATGGTACGACCTTCCAATGCCCTAACTATAATTTAAATCCATTTCCATCAAAAACTACTTCTAAAATTTGCCAAAACTTAGAAAAATCTTTTTTATACTACCTGTATAGATTTGTATGGCCTCTAAGAGAGAGAATAGGTGCAGAGAAACTTCTAGGAGCAGCCATGGTGTCCCAAGGAAAAATGGCACAGGTTTAAAACTTAGGAATATAATTTTTTTCATGTTTCTAAAGTTTGGATTCAAAAATTTGCCTTAGTGGGTCCCACGTGAGGAAGCTTGGCTGAGAAGATTAAAAAGGGAAAAGTTTAGATTTATTTACACACATGTAATTTTTTTTTAATTTTCCCTCATAGACAAAATCTATAATAAGTACAAATTTGTGAGTGTTATATTTTGAAAATGGTCTTAGAGCAATTGGTTAAGCTTATTTTGTAAAGAAGCTTGCAAGGAGGAGGTCAAGGGTTCAAATCCCTTCTTTTGGAAAAAGTTATTTTTACTTTAGAATATACCTTTTTTTTTAAAAGGAATGTTTTGTTTTAAATCTGAAAGTTATAAAATGCATACTTATTGTATTGTGTTGTTTTTATAAAATCAAAAAAGGGGGAATTCAATTCTATTTCTTTTACATTGTTGTGGTGATATAAGGGTGTAATTGGTGGAATAAGGTTGTAATTTGGTGAAATAAGGTTGTAATAATTTATTTTTGGTGAGGTTAAGTGCAAAACCCATCAAAAATTCTTGTTTTTCTTTTGCACTTTACACGGAGGTTAAGTGAAAAACCCTATAGAAGTAGTGTCTTGCGTAGTGAGTGTGATATTTGTTTCATCTCTTTTGCATTTTGTCGCACTTTTGTCTATTGCACTTACTTTTATTTCAAGATGTCGAAGGTTCAAAATTTTCTTTCAGATGGTGATAGATTAAGAATTTCCAATTATTCTGATTGGAAATGATTGATGGAGGCTTCATTAATTTTTAATGAGTTATGGGATATTGTCAAGAATGAAAATCCCACATTGCCAACAGAATAGGATAAATTATATATATTCAATTTGTGTGATTATAAGGCCTTAGATCTCATTAAATGTTGTTTTACTTGTGATACTTATGGTCATATTGAAAATTCTCCTCATAGTTACACTGCATGGAAAACATTTTCAGATTTGTATGATAAGAAACCTAAGCATAAGAATATAGATATTCATATGCATTTGTTTACATTTTCATTAGATGAAGATGGGGATATGGGAGAATATATGTCTAAGTTGAAAAATATCACTACTGAGTACACTAAGGCTGGGTTTGGAAAACTAAATGATGACCTCATAGTTACTACTGCTTTGAAAGGACTACCTGGGTCCTATAGGAATTTTATTGAAATGTTACATGTCTCTAACAAGATTACAGGCATCACTTTTGATAACTTGGCTGAGTTTCTCATCCAACATGACCTCTCTCTACCCAAGAAATCCAAGAAAATCAAAGAAGCCCATGTTTTAGAGTCAAATCCTAGTTCATCTTCATCTGGGCATCAAAACAATAGAGGAAACAATTATAGAGGGGGTCGAGGTTACAAAGGAGGTAGATATCAAAATAGAGGTAGGGGTCATTCAAATAATCAATAATCTAACCAATCATATTCACATGAAACAAGTGATCAAGGACATGGTCACAACTCATATAGGGGCAGAGGTCGAGGTAGATCAGACATTCAGTGTCATAGATGTGGAAAATTTGGTCACATTGCCTCACAATGTAGGATTCCTTTTGATAAAATTTAGAGGCCACAAAAAGTGACTAAGTCTAACTCTACTTAGTATGCCAATCATGACTATGATGAGTCTAGTAATGTTTCCCATGAATCTGCATTCACTACTTTGGGGCACATTGATTATATTGAATATGAGGCTAGAGATGAACTCACAGATGTATGGGTTTTAGACACAAGAGTAACCAAACACATGACATTTAGGAGAGATTTATTTTGGTCTTTTAAGGAAGATTCTCTCTCTCCAGTTTCCTTAGTAGATAATTCTATGCATACACCACTAGGACTTGGATCTATTCAAATTCTTCTTCCTAATGGGTCTATAAAATACTTGGAGGATGTTTGGTATGTTCCCACATTGAATAAACACTTAATTTATTTGGTAACTATTCAAAATAAAGGTTATAAAATTGTGCTTGAAAATGGGCTCATTTACATCAATTCAGTGAAGGATGATTATAAAACAATGTATACATGATATGAAGATGAAAACTTGGTTAGATTGCATTGTAAAGTGCTTCTTTCCACTATAGAACTTGTGGTAGTTGTTCACACAGGTACATGTACTATGTCTACATAGTGGTTATGGCATCTCCACTATGGACATTTGAATATCCACTCTTTAGTGGATTTGTAGAGATATGGTATGGTGAATGGGTTGCCCACTTTTCACAAAGATAGTATTATTTTTGAATCATGTGTTTTGGGTAAACAAAATAGGGAAATTTTTCCTAAATAGTCATCCTACAAAGCTAATAGATGTTTATAGTTAGTTCATAGTGATGTATGTGACATGAAAAAGTCATCCATTGGTGGGTGTAGATACTTTGTATTGTTTACTGATGACTTTTCTCAAATGACTTGGCTATTCTTTATGAAAAACAAATCTGAACTTTTCACTAAGTTTATTGATTAGTTACACTTAGTTGAAAATTAAATAGGTTCTCATTTAGCCACTCTTCATTAAGATAATGGAGGTGACTATACCTCAAATGAATTTTGAGATTATTGTCTAGAACATGGAATTCATCGAAAATATAGTAATTCTTATACTCCACATCAAAATGGAGTATTTGAACAGATGAATAGAACTTTAGAGGGCACAACACATGCCATGTTACACTATAAATAGCTTGATGATAAGTTTTGGATAAAATCCATTGGTACTATAGTGTATTTGAGAAATAGGTCCCCCATAATTGAACTTTTGGGACAAACTCCATATGAGGCATGGTATGGATTTAAACCAAAAGTTAAACACTTGAAAGTGTTTGGATGTCTTTATTTTGGTTTGGTTCCTATTAACCATAGAACTAAGTTGGAACCATGAAGTTGAAAATGTGTCTTTATTGGTTATTTTTAAAATAAAAAGGGGTTTCATTTGTTTGCATAAGATACAGGGAAATTCATAGTGAGTCGAGATGTAATATTTGATGAGTTTTGGACTATGAACACTGGAAAGATTGATTCTCAACTTTATAGATAGAGAGGAAAAATACAAAAAGAGATAAGGGTTTGAATAATGGGGATAACTCTTCAAAGTTATGGTATGAAACTGAAATTCCTTCACTTTCCTCTCCTTCATCTACAAGTTCACAAGTTGATGACTTAGAAATTATTGAAAATTCTCTAAGTCTTCCTTCGAATGATGCACATGATGAGAATTTTGGTGTCCCTGATTTGAATAGTTTGACTAAGTATCCAAAATGGGCTCAAAGTACTTTTTCTGACTTGACAGTAGATGAAGTTAGTTTAACAGAGCCCAAGAATTCTTGAAAATAGGTAAACAATGCTATGGTTTTTACTACTTCCTCTGAACCATCCACTTTTGAGGAGGCTTCTACTAAACATGTTTAGTAATAGGCAATGAAATGTGAGTATGATTCCATACTTAACAATAATACATGGTTTTTAGTTGATCCTCCTCCACATGTTAAACCCATTATATGTAAATGGGTTTATAGGACCAAGTATAAATTAGATTGTTCCATTGATAAACATAAGCCACAACTTGTTGCAAAAGGATATGTGAAACAAGAAGGTATTGACTATGAGGAAACATTTTCATGCACCAACTACCAAATGACACACTATTCATATGGTACATGCCTTAGCAACACAAAATAGTTGGAAAGTACATCAATTGGATGCTAAAAGTGCTTTTTTAAATGGTGATTTATAGGAAGAAGTGTATATGAAACAACCTCAAGGTTTTGAATAGGTGGGTGCTGAACTCAAAGTGGGTAAATTGATAAAATATTTGTATGGGCTCAAATAGGCACCTAGGGATTGGTATGATAAAATGGATTCATACTTGAAATCCATTGGTTTTCATCACAATGAATCTGATGATACTCTCTATTTTTGAGTCTAGGGTAAGCAAATGGTGATACTTGTTCTCTATGTCGATGACTTGTTTATCACAGGTAATGATGAACACCATAACAATTCTATGAAGAAGGAATTAAAAGATGGGTTTGAGATGATAGATCTTGGACTTCTTCACTACTATCTAGGCATAGAGGTAACTCAAAAAGAGCATAGTATTTTCATTTCACAACTAAATATATTTCTGAGTTATTAGATAGGTTTGGCATGAGTGATTGCAAACCTACCCTCACTCCCATGGAAATTAATTTGAAATTGTCTAAAGATGATAGTAGTGCCTTTTTTGATGGCACCACATACATACAATTGGTGGGAGGTTTGATATACTTGATGACTATGAGGCCTAATATTTCATTTTCAGTTGGAATTTTATCTAGGTTTATGCATGAGCCTAGAGAAATTCATTGGAATGCATAAAAATGAGTACTTCATTACCTTTAGGGAATGAAAACATATGGCCTTGAATACCGCTGCAACAAGAACTTCAAACTTGTTGGATATTATGTTGCAGATTTTGGCAGATGTGTGGATGACAGAGTGTCAACCATAAGATACACTATGCATATGGGTTCAGCTTCCATTGCTTGGTGTTGTAAGAAGTAGGATATAGTGGTAATTTCATCAGTAGAATTAGAGTATATTATAGCATGGGATGCTTCTAGAGAAATTGTTTACCTTCGTCGTATTCTTGAAGATCTTCAAGTTTCTCAATTTTCCCTACACAGTTATACATTGATAATCAAAGTGCAATAAAGATGTGCAAGAATCTAGTGTTTCATGCCAAAATAAAACATATGGATTTCAAATACCATTATTTGTGAATGTTGGTGGCAAAGAAAGATCTTGTTCCAATATATTTCCCAACTACTGATCGGACAGCTGATATCTTCACAAAACCCCTGACAGAATCAAATTTGAAAATTTTAGAAAAATGCTTGGTATGTGTCCAAAGACTTGACTTTGGATCATGGGGGGTTTGTTAGGACTAGTTCCAAAGTCTTCACATTAGGTTAGATTTTTGGTAGGTTAATAAATATTATTTTTAATGGGGCATGCATCTTTTAGTAAAGACACCCCCATAAAATAAAGTTAGTTTAATTTTAGGTAGTTTTCATGTTTTATATTTATTAATTAGAACTACCTTAGGGTTTGATTTCCCATAAATATTTGGTAATAGGATTATATTTTTTTACCATTCATTGGTAAAATTTATATAAATCAATATTTTCAATGTAAAAGGGTTAACAGAGTAAAGGCACCCTTATGTACTTATTTTTTTAAATATTAATAAAATACTTGTGCACTCGCACTAAGCAGGGATAAGGTTCAACCTATTTGTTCAAGGAGTTTTTAGAGTGTTATCAAAAACCATCCCTTCTTGCCTATAATGCTTAAAATATACTTATCTTACACCTATGTAAGTTATGAGCTTGTGATTTCTCTCATCCTCTCTAGACGCTAACATATACATCAAATAGTAATGTCAACATTACTGTCTTGGCCTAATATAAGTGTCCAGTGACCTAAAATTTATCTAATTTAAAAATACACCATATTACAATGGTCAGCCAAAGGGATTTAATGTAATTTATCTCCCAATAGGATTGGTATAAATACAATATCAACCCTCATTCATTCCTCACCTATGAAACCTAGCAATCAGACCAAAAAAACACTCAAGAAGCATTCAAGTTACCAAAATCTTTCCTATTTTACCCTATTATGATATTATTCAAAGGAAAAACCTAATTAAAGGTCTAAAGTATTAAAGGAGAAATCATAATGTCATATTTTCCAATTTACAAGCTAGGTCAATATTGTACTTTACATATTACATGATTCACATATAAGCCAACATGTAGGGGAGAACTACATGACTATGAGGCCTTATTATAGATTATTGATTATGTATGAAGTACCCTTTGATATTAAGATCATTATATGTCATCCTGACACTATGTGCCCACTAACCTATTTTTCCCCAAAGTCACATTAAAGATGCAAATCTAGGGTTTTGCCATTTCACTAGGAGTGGTACTCTATGACCCATATCTAAATGCATTGGGTTGAAGGTGAATCTAAACCTGAAATCATCTAGGTGGTCACATATTATTTGAATGAGTATTATGTACATGATTCTATCATCAAGCTTAAACACTAACATCAATATAACTATCCTAGGCTGACACAATTATCTAGAGAGCTAGAGGCACCAGATCTAGAATTTGATAATTGATCCATAATCTACTTCCTACCCACTTCTCACCTGTATAAGATCCAACACTGTATTATCATTAGAAACATATAAGTAATTTATTATATATCATTTATATATCTAGCATAGTTATGCTTTCTATTAATATCCTATCTCAGCTTTATTAATTTAGTATATAGTATATCTGAGTTTAACACATTAATTGGCCTTATAGATTTGATATTCACCCTTGTGCCCTACCATTTCTATATCCTTAACCCTAATCAATAAAAAATGATCTATTTATAAATTAGGGTTAAATATTTGGTGAACTTAATCATTAAACATCAAACCCTAGGCCATTTAGGGATTTTTTATTTCTTTTCCTATTGTTGATCCTTGATTGATAAATCTTGTAATCATGTTTTCCATGGACACATCTATCAATTATTTCATGGTCCATACCTTATAGTTTCTATGGTTTTATATGTTATTATCAAAACTATTATGTAAATTCAAACACATAATAAGAGAGTGTTAGAATGGAAACACCATTTGATATCTCTCACAATTCCTCTTATAATGCTATATAATTTGTACCTAAACACAAATGTGCATGCTCTCAACCATTTGTTCTACCCAAGCCTTATTAGAGTGACAGTTACAATCCCACACCTATTATTCTCCCATAGATTATAGTGTATTATGTATTCTATGTTTTTACTATTCAAAGAGGTAAAGTTTCTCAACCTACACTGCCATATACAGTAGGTACCTCCTAAGCCTAAAATTGTGATACAATCTAAGGGTTATGACATTATTGACCAATTGAGAAATATACATGCTAAAATTTCAATACTTGATCTCCTAAAATAATCTAATGTTTACAAGTACATCCTATATGAGATATTGTGTAAAACTCATGTTATAAATTATATTAAGCTTACTTATTTTGTAGATATTATGAAGGATCTAAAAATAAGGCCAAACTTATTACCTTTGATCCAACTGACTTACCATCCAAAGATATTATTGATCAATAGTTACCTTTGTTTATACAAATGACTGCAAAATAAAGACATCAAAAGGGTACTCATTGATAATGTATTATGGCTAAACATTTGTAGTATCAATTTATTAATAACCATGGTAATTAACATTAATCTGATTTAAAAGTTGACTATGCAAATCCATGTGTTTGATAATTCTAATAATATTCTAGTTGGTCAAATTACATTTGTTGTGACATTAGGACTAAAAACTTATGAGCTACTTTTTAGGTAATCTCTCAATCATTGCATTTTAATGTGATTTTTATTAGAATTTAGATACAATTAATGGAAGTTATCCCATTTACACTTCATATATGTTTAAAATTCATACATGATGGTACTTTATTAACAATACCCATCAATGATGAACCTTTTAAACTTTTCAAAATGATAAAATTTTAAATTTAAGTCATTCATATAATAATACCCCCTAAACAATGAATTCTTATTGAGCGCCTAGATAAAAATAAGTTACCATATATTGAGATGCACACATATGCACACCAATAATAAGAACCATTAAAAAAGGATCCATTAAAACCATAAGAGACTTCTTCATTTAACCTTCCTATATTGATAAATACTAATTAGAATGATAGCCATGTTTTTTTATTACTATTATAGTGATGATGATACTTCTCATGATATGATAGATTAAAAATATGTCTACTAAAGTTTGATCCAATTTATCACCTTTCACATAACTTATTTAAAACCATGGATCCTAATACATATAAAATTAATCCACTTATAAAAGAAACAACACTAAATCCAGATAATGGGAACACAACCATAGCATATGAACATGTAAATGCTTGTTACTAAATCCACCCCTCATGGCTAAAAGTGTTGAGCTAACCTTATAAAGTTCAAATGCAAATATACAATGTGAAAATTGTGTATTATTAATCATAATCTTCATAATATATCAAAATTCCAAATCCTTCCTATCTTTTGAATGAGAAGCATCTTTCAAAGTGATCAAATCATGAAGAGTTGATTGTTACTACTAATATTGATAGTATAATTTGATATGAAAAATGGTATACAACTTTTAGAACTACATTCCTCAAACACTTGAGACATAATAAAAATTAAATAATATAATCTCCATTGATTATATAATCCCATAGATATATTTAGTTACCTATTACTTATGGTACGCATGTGTTGAATATAACCATATGGATACTCAACCAAGGCCCCCATTTAATATTAAATCTTGGATAAAATTATCTAGATGAATGTCAAAATAAGTTGGATACTAAAAATATGTGTGTTACCTTTCTTGATATGGGCATAGAGATTTGTATACCACATGATGGATATGATTCTCTTCCCACACCATTAGCATTAGGGAGATCATTAGATAAGTATATTGAAGAAGAGGCAATCCATCATTATAAGCATTAACCAAAAATACTTTTACAAATGGTCTCACACCTTTTTATGATGATGACTTCCTCAATTGTAACTCTTAAACATTAAAAAATACCAAAATTATTTTAAAAAACTTCAAAAATCCAAAAACACTTTTGGCACATACATGTTCTATTGGCCCCTTGGCATTTTTGTGTTAGTTTTATGTTGAGGACTAGTCTATCATTTTTCTCATACATATACATACATAGGCATACACATATACATGATAAACTTATGGGTGTTATGCTTTCCCTCTACTCACATCATCAAGACATTAGGGGCATCCATCTTGTATGATCTTGATATACATAGGTTATATGATTTGATGATTTCTCTACAATATCATGCTTTAAGCTTACATATGTATTTACACATGCCTATTATAAACGATTATATATTACATAGGGTACATAGGATGCTATGTACTTGAATATTTTTCTAATACATTAAATCCATGGGACACCATGACATATTTATGTTGGTTTCTTATGCTTTTCCCTTACATGTTTACTTGAGTGTTTTGCCTTATTATTGTCTTATTTTTTGATCATTTAAATATGATCCATTATATGCATTCCCTATTTCAAAGTTTATTTTCTTAGACATTTTAATATGTCATTCCTTGATTTTTTGGACATTTGAATAATTCATGTCCATTATATTTCATGGCATTTCAACATGCCCCTTGTTTGCAGTCTCCTTGGACTATTACCTTTGGACTTGATTTTGAGTGATCTTGTGTGTGTGTGTGTGTGTGTGTGTTTATTTTCTTGTTGATATTATAATGTTACTATATATATGTTTCTATATGTATCATGTAGCTTAGGCCTTAATGTGATCACATTGGGTCTATATGGTTTAATGTTACATCTACATAGACATATTTCCTTTTACATGCTACATGGTTATATTCATAGAATTTTAGTTGTCTTACCCTTTTGAGTGAGCTAACTACTAGGTAATATCTTTTCCTCACCTTAAATTTGGTAAATATTAGTGGGGGCATGTCATTGTAGCATGGCTTCCACATTTTTCACAATTTCTAGATTACAATGGGAGCATGCTTTGGAAGCATGTTCTCCACACTCACATAGTATATGTTACTTACACCAGTTTGTAGCTTTAGTGGGGCCATGTAATATGGACATGGATTCCACACATTCACATTTTTAGATTTAGTTGGGGAAATATTTGGAAGCATGTATTCCAAATTCATTCAGTATGGTACTTATAATCTATAGATTTAGTGGGGCCATGCTTTAGAAGCATGTTTTCTGCATCTACTCAATTTTTAACATCTCTAGTTTATAGTGGGGGAATGTTTTGGAAACATGTCCTCTACATTGGTACTTATATAAATTTTATATTTCTCCACATATAGTATAGACATGCTTTAGAAGCATGTCCTCCACACTTACATAGTCTTCTGAATTGGCTAAAACACAATTATATGATCGGATACACGTTTATTATATAATTATATACATGGTACCATTATTACACATAGTTTTAACATGAGACAAATATAAGGTGCATATTTTCCATAACATGTGCCTAATATTTAAAAATCCAAATCAAATTTAGATTTTAAAACTTTTGCATGTACTAATACCTAATGGACTTTTATGAACTTTAGCAATCCAATCTGCTACAGTAGTCGGTTCACCTTTTGGTATGGCTAGGGTGAGTAATTCACTCAAAATTTACAATTTTTTAGTTTGGAATTTATCATCCAAACTCACTAGGTTAAAATTATTATTGGTTTGTATGGTTGAGATAATCTCAACTTCTAGGTAGCAACTCACTTTTACTCCAAATTTGGGGACATGTGCTTCTCTACGCACGCGCGCGCGCGCGCGTGTGTGTATGCATATATATATATATATATATATATATATATATATATATATATATATATATATATATATATATATGTATGTATGTATGTATGTATGTATGTATGTATGTATTTATGTATGTATGCATGTATGTATGTATGTATGTATGTATGTACACACACACACATACATATACACATACATATACATATACACATACACATACATATACATACATACATATATATATGCATATACATATATATATATATATATATATATATATATGTATGTATATATGTATGTATGTATATACATATATATATATGTGTGTGTGTGTGTATATATATATATATATACATATATATATATATATATATATACATATATATATATACATACATATACATATACATATATACATACATACATACATACATACATATATATATATATATATATATATATGTATATGTATGTATATATGTATGTATGTATATATATAGCTATATGTGTGTGTGTGTGTGTGTGCATTTATGTATGTATATACATACATACACACACACACATATATATTTATATGTATATATGTATATGTGTGTGTGTGTGTATGTATGCATATATACATACATACATATATATATATACATACATATATATATATATATATATATATATGTATGTATGTATGTATGTATGTATGTATATGTATGTGTGTATATATATGTATATATATACACACACATACATATATATATCTACTTAGATATATTCAATTAAAAATAATCACCTATATTTATTATAATCTTAGTTTTAGAACCTTAAAATGATACATATTTTGTGAAAACAACTTTTTAATAGGCAAGGCAATTACACACACACACACACACCCTTAGATATATGAAATTAAAAATAATCACCTATATTTATTGTAATCTTAGTTTTAGAACATTAAAATGATACATATTTTGTAAAAACAACTTGTTAATAGGCAAGGAAATTACATTGACACACATGTGTAATCCTAAGCCTTGCTCTTTTAATTTCAATCTATTTCAATTACTTTTGACCTAGATCATATGCACTAATTATACACTATAACATGTTATTGGTTTTAGGTCAGTCACTAGTAAATCACTTAAATCAAGCTCTAGAAAAACACTTGAATTTAACTCAAGTAAATACAAGGTGTGTACACACACCCAGGTACTTATTCCTTTCCTTTAAACTAATAATTTCATTACTAGATTAAAGGGGGAAAATGTAAATGATATTTTTTGATTATATAACACCTTATGTTGGATATTTGTAAATGATGTCATGGAGGATTATTTATAAGTGGATGAAGTGCATTGATAGTCTAAGTTATAATTATAAAGTATGCAATGTGTTTGCTCTACTATGCTTGAAGGAGGCTTGGTTGGTCTTTAGAATTGACATGGATAGAGATGTTTAGGAATGAGTATGGAGTATTGAGGATGTGAAATTAATCCTATAAGAGGTTTTATATGATTTGATTGCTCATGTGCATAATTTGAATTCATCTAGTTGTCCATTGTTTTCATCTAGACACTCTGGGTCTAGTGGTAGAAAATCTAAGTAGGCAGTTCGATGACATCATAATTGCCATGTGTGGATGAGTCAAGGGGATTTGGTCATATGGTTGTGATTAAATTATTACATAGTTGTTATGTGATATATCTCAAGTCATGCATTAAATCATGATAAAATATATGAGGGTGAAAAGTTGGCTTCTCAGACATAATTCACTAAGTTCCCATAGCCAAATTTGCAAAGGGTTCAAGAAGAGTTGAGTAAGCATTTTTATGGTGGAATATATCGTACATGTAGATGTTTCAATAAAATTTGATCATATGCATTTTTTTATTATTGAGACTTATTTATTCTTACTAAATTTAAGATCATGCTTCAAAGCATGACAAAAGCTATGTAGGAGATAAGTTGGCCTCTTAGACAAGTTTTAAGCATAGTTGGCTATGTGATAGAACATTTTGAGAAGGTATTTCAATGGTTTTATATCTCACACATGAAGTTTTAAAGATTATTTTGTGACATGGTTAGATTACCCTATTTAAGGTGTTCATATGGTGCAAATGTGAGGCCATTATATTGATCAAGGCAAAAGATATATTTATGCAAAGTAGGCTTTCTAGGCATATTGTAGTTAGTCCCCATAGTCAATTTACATAATGTTAAAAATTTGTACCTAGTGGAGATCAAATGGATCACAAAAGTTAATAATTCTAAATCCAATCATGCACATAGAGTTAAATGGGTTTATGTGATAGTTTTTTAGTAAAGTTAAAGTTCAGGACCAAATAAAGATCCAATGGTGTGTGGGTGATCATACAGATCGAAGATCAATGGTGCATGTTGAGTAAGATGGAAAGAAGTGCATGATGTTTAAATAATGATCAAAGGTATATAATAAGGATATAATGGTGGGTAGTTATTATCAAATATTAATTTAATTATGAGTGTTGATTGCTAAATACCAGACTGATCCACAGAGATCGATGGGGTGCATTGAGTCAAAGTTTCTAGATTACACGAGATGAGGTCAAAGTGATAAATGTTTAAATTTTGTCTCTAGTAGACTATGCATTAAAGTTTGAATAATATTTATGGTGAGATATTTATCCAAATTTGAGAGGACACGAGATGTGATCATTGTGTTTAAATATTAATTATGACCCTTTGTATTTGAATATTTAAATTTTACAAAGGGAAAAACTAGTTTGTGGTTTTTGGACCATATATTTTGATAGAAGATGAATTTGACAATGTATTAAAAATAAAATATGTAAAGGATGCCAAGGTGAATTTGGAAATATGAATTTTAATATCTAAAACTTTGTGAATACAAAGATATAGTGCTCTAAAATTGACTATATTTTTGTATATGTTCTACAAGTGACCCAAGAAAGATATTCAAGCTTGTGTTGATGTTTCATGGTGAATCAGTTATTGGGGAGTATTTTAGACTCTACAAGGATCACGTGTTAGTATTTTTTAGGTGTGATATATATATATATATAGTATTAACAATGCTAAATAATTATATTATCAAGATTGCTCTATAAATAGTGAAATTAAAGTTGGTGATTTCTAGACTTGCAAACAAGAGACTTGAGAGAGATTTAAGAGAGGCTTGTGTGTGTGTATTGTGAAGAGAATGAAGGGTAGAGTTACCTATGGGTGATATAATGAGAATATCATTTTTATGATTATTTATATGACCTATTTGTCATAATTATGTTGGGAGAATTATGCTCTTGTTATTTAAGTATAAGCAAAGGTGAAGAGTGATAATCAAAGGTCCATCATCAGGTGTTGAAGACATCAATTCAAAGGTGGATTTATTCAAGGTAGCTATCTGGGTGGTTAATTTATTAGGGTTTTTTTCCTCCTTTCAAGCTAAAACTTTATAAATGTCTAATCATTATGGGTACTCAGCTAGATAGGTGTAGAAGTTTCTTGTGAGATTGTAGTCTCACTAAAACTAGGAATGGTAGTTCTATGATCATTTAAAAATGGCCTAAATTCGATATATTTATTATATTATAGTATTATAATTGTAGGTTTTAGTGGGTTTTATTCCCTAATAGGGTTTACCATGTATGTCATGTGTTATGAAATTGATCTGGCATTGTCTCTTTTGGTCATTATTATGAATGATGTGTATGCTTCATGAATGTTTGTGATAATTGATTAAGTGTTTGTAAAGATTAGAATTGAAGTTGAATAATTTGGGATCATTGATTCATCCCCCCTCTTAGTGATTGTACCTCTAATAATTGGTATCATAGCATGTCTTTTGTTAAAGTCTTAACAACTTGAAGGTGATCCAAAGTACAATATGGGTAGTCATCAAGGAGGTTTCTCTACTAAGAAAGCACCAATGTTCAATGGATCTCATTATACTTTTTGGAGTATAAGGTTAATGACATATATTATATCCTTAGGGTTTATGTATGGCAATCTATTTTGGATGGTTATGTTATTCTTGTTATTCCTCCATCTAATGTTATAGACAAGAAGTTGTTTGAGAACAATTCCAAGGCAATGAATGCCATAACTTATGGTCTTTCAGAGACTAAATACACCAAGGTAATCTATTGTAAATATACTAAAGAGATATGGGAAAAAAATTAGATCATTTTTTAAGGAGATTAAAAGGTTAATCTTGCTAATTTGTAGACTCAAAGAAGGTAATTTGAAAGTCTCAAGATGAAGGAAGAAGATTTTGTAGTATCCTTTCTATAGAGAGTTGATCAGACTATGAACATCATCAAAGGTCTTAGAGAGAATATTAAAGAGGATATTATACTATAAAAGGTATTTAGGTATATATCCCTCAAGTTTTATCCAAAAGTATTTGTTATAGAAGAGAGTCATGATTTTTCTTAGTTGAGGATGGATCAATTGCGTGGCACCCTTACTACATATGAGATGAGAGAAAATGATGATATATCTCCAAAGAAGGAATATACATTCAAGATATATATGAAGCCTAAGAATAATCTCCAAGGTAACAAATCTAAAGAGGATTACATATCTGATATTGATGATGATGATATAATTACTTTGATTACTAGGAAATTCAACACAGGCTCAGGAAAGTATAAGGGTAAACTAACCTTCAAATATTTCCATTGTGGAGAGATAGGAAATTTTGCTTAGAATTGACCTCATAAGCATGAGATTAATAATGATTAATGTCATGGTGAATACCAAAATGAATATAGGAAGACATATACGACGAAAGGATTCAAAAAGTATAATAATAATAATAATAATAATAATAATAATAATAATAATAATAATAATAATAATAATAATAATAATAATAATAATAATAATAAGAAGAAGAAGAAGAAGAAGAAGAAGAAGAAGAAGTCCTTCAAGAACAAGATGATTCTATACACTAAATAAGATTGCATCTCATTAGATGAGAGTGAAAATAATGACTCTAAATATGATAATGAAGATGATTGTCTTGTTGAAGATGAATATTTTTTCATGGTTGAAGAAGGAATTTTCTCACATTAGAATGTTTCTACATGGATCAATTCAGATAATGATGAAGATGAGATGGATTGTATTGATGAATTCTCTTGAAGAACTAAGGATTGAGAATAAAATCAATAATAAGATGAAAAATAATCTCAAGGAATATGAGGATCATTTTAGTGTATTTGAGGCTATATTGAATGAAGACATAAAGGTGTATGAAGATATGATCAAGCATCTTAGTTTTTAATTGTAAATTCTATCTACAAGCCTAAAACCTAAAGAGGATCAATGTTTAAGGTATGTTTTTTTAAAATAAGTATTTGAAATCTAAGTTAGAGAGTACATCTAATAAGGTGAAGTCATTCGTGAGATTTGAAAAGAGATCATGTGATCTAGACAACATTCTAAGTGGTCAAAAGCATGCTAATGATAGAGCTAGTCTTGGATATAAAGAAGAATAAGATAACATTACTCAAGAGAAGATTAAGACTAATGTAAACTAGGACAATATTAATTTTAAGACAAATCATTAGACAAGGACTTAAGGTGTTGGTAGAATGAAGATAAACTAGAATAGATTGCCAAATGTCATGAGGTATGCAATATTAAAAGGTTACTATTACACATGTAATCAATTTGGTCATAAGGATAGAGATTGAAAGAGACCTATTAAGAATGAGTTTCCATGGGACTATAATGGGAGTCATTAATCAAAAGGAGTGAGGATAATTAAGTTCTTTAATTGTCTTGATGTGGACACTTTACAAACCATTATCCACATAATATTAGACAAGGTGAGTCATCTTCAAAAAGGGGAGGTTATTTTGTTTGTCATAACAAAATAAACATTGAAAGTTTATGTCCAAACATAGTAAGAAAAACTATGTTTCCATCAAGGGTTATGTATGCTACAATTGTGAACAAAGAGGTCACATTGCTAGATTTTGTAAACAAAGGCCATCAAAATAGAATGATTTTAATCAGGCTCCTATAGTGCAAGAAAGAAGGTATGTTAACACATGGAAGCTAAAAGTGACAAGTGTGACTTGTGATGAGACTGTAGGTCTAAGTAATATGTTTTCTATGGTGGAGAATGCTTCAAAAGTTGAAGAGTACCAAGAGGTCTCATTATCTACTCATGTTGAAAGTGAAGAGACTAATCTCAAAGAAAAGACCAAGGTATTGGTTGAAGCTAGTCCTATGGTATTTATAGATCTAAGTGAAAATCCTACTATTATTGAGAATTTATCATGCAAATAACATCAATTGTTTGTGCCTAATGATGAGGTTCCAAGATACAAAGAAGATTCTTCAAATTAAAAGGTATGTCATGAATCTATGTTATCTCCATGTATTTTCAATCCAATCACAGAAGAAAAGGATAATGTTTTATTAGTTGATAATGTTTCTTATCTTAAGCTGAATACAAATAATAAGAACTAAAAGTATCAGATGACAAAAGAGGAGAAAGAATATGAGGATTTGTGGGCAACTCCTGATTTCATATTATTCTAAGACATTGTGAAGTAGGGTGTCTCTACCTATGCTTCTTAGGAGGCATATTTTTCTATGGAGAAGCAAGTATATGTGATCAAGATGATATTTCCAATTAGATAAGGTCTTTGGTTAATGGGGAGAAACAAGTTCATGAGCTTTCTCTAGAGGTTTGTGAAGGAGCTATTATGTAGGGTAAAAATGGGTGTATCTAGATGACATAATGATGTTTGATGCAATGTCAAGAAGTCTTTGGTGCTCAGGAGGGTATTTGAATTTATTTGTGATGTGCTCTAGGTGTTTTGAGGTTTGAAGTTATGTTTTTGATAAATTGAGGATTTTTGTGTGCCCTCAATTTTCATAGTTTTGGATTAAGGGCATGCAGGCCTAAAAATGAGTTATAGGAAGTCTATGCTCCCAAAGGTGTGACGATTCAATTTTTGTCAAGAAGTGTGATGGGTATCTCCAAGTGTGGAATAATTTTTAGATATGTGCTTTAATGAGAAGGAGGTTTGCTAACTTTATTTGTTTTTGAGATTCTAGGGTTTTGGGTTATGCAATAAAAGTGGTTTGCCTTGAAATTTAAGATCTAAGGCTTCTTAATATGTTAAATGGGACAAATGGGTGGTAAAATAAAGATTCATAAAGAATTTAAGGTTTTTTTTTTTCAATTTACTCAAGTTTTTGTCATGTTGAAGGCTTAAATGTGTAGTGGGCTTATGAAGGAAGTATGTTGCAGATGATGATCTTGGCATTGAAAATTGGTGTTCTTGAGGGGGCATATGAGAGTGATTTAGATATGGAGTTTCATGTCCTAAAATTATGTATAATAAAATTTTTGGGATCTACAATTTCTAGGTAGGGCTACAAGGAAGATAAAAAGGCCTAGTTTGAAGAAGAGTGTTTTTTGCTCAGTTTCTCCAAAAGAGAAAGCTTGAGAGAATGTTAGTAAGCATGTGTGTTAGATATTCATGGTGTTTTCAGATATAAATATTCTCAAAAGTTTTAATGGCTCAGAGATATTAGGGGGAGTCCCTCTCAAATGTTTCATGGTGAGTTTCATCAGATTTTAGTGCATTTGTGTGTTCTTTTTTCATTAGTTATAGTGCTTGGTTGAAGAGAGTGTTAGCATGGATGAAGAGGAAGATGTTAAGGCAAGAAGAGGAAGGATAAAGGTAAGGGGAAGTGTGTAATATATTTATATTATGGTCTACTCTTGTTTTTAGTATTTTTAGGTCCTCAGGATTAGTTGGTTCTCATTTTGTCATTGTGTTAAAGATGGAGAAAGTTCCTGTTGTGGGAGTGCTTAAAGAGAGAGAAGGTGAGTATATATTGTTTTATATTGATGGGTGTTAACATTAATGATAAAGTGGGATATTTTTGGAGAGTTTTTAATGATTTCATGGTGGTTTCATGGAGGTTTATTATTGAGTGGATGAAGTGCATTGATAGTCTAAGTGATAATGACAAAGTGTGTAATGTGCCTCTTCTAGTATGATTGAAGGAGGTTGGGTTGATGTTTAGTGTTGACATGGATAAAGATGTTTAGGGATGAGTATTGTTTATTTATAATTTGCAAGGGGTCCTATAAGAGGTTAATTATTCTTTGAGTGCTTGTGTGCATAAGTGTAATTCATCTGGTTGTCCATTGTTTCCATCTAGACACTTGAGGTCCAATGGTAAAAACTTTGAGTAGGTAGTTTGATGACATAATAATTGCCACTTGTGGATGAGTCAAGGGGAGTTGATAATATGGTATTGATAACATTAATATGTATTTATTATGACCTAAATCTCAATTCATGCATCAAATCATGATCAAATATATGAGAGTGTAGATTTGGCTTCTTAGACAAAATTCACTAAGTTCCCATACTTAGCCAAATTTACAAAGGGTTCAAGAAGAGCTAAGTAATAATTTTGATGGTGGTATATCATGCACATGTGGAAATTTCAGAAAAAACATGATCACATGGGTTTTTTCAAATTTTATCTTAATTTATTTTCACTAAATTTTAGATCATGCACCAAAACATGACAAAATCTATGTAGGAGCAAAGTTGCCCTCCTAGACAAGTTCTAAGCATAGTTGGCTTTGTGACAAAAAATTTTGAGAAGGAATTTTAATGGCATTATATATCACATGCATGAAAATATTAGGAGTATTTTGTAACATGGTTGGATTCCCCTATGAAATATTTTTATATGGTACAAATGCAAGGTCATGATATTAATCGAGGCAAAAGATATATCTGGGCAAAGTAGGCTTTGCAGGCATATTGAAATTGGTCCCCATACTTAGTCAATTTTCATAATGTTAAAGATATAGACCTAGTAGAGATCCAAAAACTCATGAGAGTTTGTAATTATAAATCAAATAGTACACATAGATTCAAATGAGTTAATGTGACAATTTTTTAGTAAATTTAAAGTTTAGCACCAAATAAAGATCCAACAATGCACAAGTGATTATTTAGATCAAAGATCAATGATGCATGTTGAGAGACATATAAAGAAGTAAATAATGTTTAACAACTAATAAAAGGTATAGGATAAGGACCCAATGGAAAGTGAGTGCTAGTATATATTGATCAAATGGTGAGCATTGATTGCTAAAGACTTGACTACTTTATAGAGATCGATAGAGCTCGTAGAGTCAAAGTTTCTAGATTACACGAGATGAGGTCAAACTAATAGATGTATAATGTTTATATTTAGAGGACTATGTGTTAAAGTTTGAACAAAATCTATGATGTGAGATTGATCCAAATTTGAGAGGACATGAAATGCAAGCATTGTGTTCGAATATTAACTATGACCATTTGTATTTGAATATTTAAATTTTACAAAGGGAAAAAATAGTATGTGGTTTTTAGACCATATATTTTGATAAAAGACAAATTTGACCATGAATTAAAAATATAATATGTATAGGACTCCAAGTCACATTTATAAATATGAATGTGAATATTTGAAATTCTATGTAGACAAAGATATGGTGTTCCAATGTTGAATGTGTTTTTGTATATGTTCTACAAGTGACTTGAGAAGGATATTCGAGTTTGTGTTGATGTTGTGTCAATGTTTCATGGTGAATTGTATATTGGGGAATGTTTCATGGTTGACCAATGTGTTAATTATTTAGATTGCTCTATAAATAGTGAGATCAAAGTTGGTTATTTCTATACTTATAAGTGAGAGACTTGAGAGAGATTTAAAAGAGGCTTATGTGTGTGGGTTATGGAGAAGAGGGGTAGAGTGACCTATGGGTGAGTTGATAGGAAAATTAGTTTTATGACTATTTATATTACCTATTGATCATAATTTTATTTGGATAATTGTGCTCTTGTTTGAGTATGAGCAAAGGTGAAGAGTGATAATCAAAGGTCCATCATCAAGTGTTGAAGACATCAGTTCAAAGGTGGAGATATTAAAGGTATCTATCTATGTGGTTAGTTACCTAGGGGGTTTGCTCCTTCTTATAAGTCAAAACTTGTTAAAAGTCTAGTTATTATGGTTGCTCATCTAGATAGGTGTAGAAACTCCTTATGGGATTGTAGTCTCACTAAAACTAGGAATGGTATTTCTTTGATCATTTGTAGATGGTATAAATTGAATCTTATTATTACAGGAAAATAGTCCAATTATAATTTTTAATGGGTTTTATTCCCCAAGAGGGTTTCCCATGTATGTCATGTGTTATGTGATTGATCTTGTATTGTCTTTCTTGCTCATTGTTATGAATGAAGTGTATGCTTCATGAATGTTTGTGATAACTGATTAAGTGTTTGTAAAGATTAGAATTAAATTTGAATTATTTGGGGTCATTAATTCACCCCATTAGTGATTTTGCCTCTAACACCTTAGTCTTGTACACTTGTAAAACTCATGACCCTAGGTGTTTCTCTTAGTCCTACACATACCTTGATTCTTTAAGCCTCACATCTACTCTATCTTATGACCCTTGGACTATCTCATAATTTAATTAGACTTATATTGATTAAATATAGATCTCATCTTGTAGGAATGCTTAAAATGTCCTTATCTTACACCTCTATAACTTTTGATCCTAATTCTACTCTCCTCCCTAGACACTAACATTTGGGTTAGATAATAGTGTTGATGTTATTGTCTTATCTTGATGAGAGTGTCTAGTTACCTAAAAGTCATATAATCTACAAATGAAACATATTAAAATGATCATCCTACATTCTTTAATGCTAGTTATCTCCTGGTAGGATTTGTATAAATACAGTATCAAACCTCATTCATTCTTCACCTACAAAACCTAGCAATCAAACCAAAAGAGCACTCAAGAAGCATTCAAGTTACCAAAATATTTCATATTAAACCATATTTTGATATCAATAAAAGTACCAACCCAAATATAAATCTGAAGTACTAAAGGAGTAATCATAAGTTCATATTTTTCATGTTACAATCTAGGACATTATTTTACTTTCTTTACAAATTGTATTATTCACACACAAGCCAACATGTAGGGAATAACTACATGAGTTTGATTCCCTATTTTGGAGTATTGGATATGTAGGTAGTACCCTTTGATAGTAAGTTCAATATAATTCAAATCAACACTATGTGCCCATGAACCCATTTTCCCCAAGGTCATATTGAAGATGCAAAGCTAGGGTTTTTCCATTTCACTAAGAGTGACAATCCATGACCTAGATATAAATGCATCGAAGTAAAGGCAAAGTGCAAACTAGAATCATCTAGGTGTTCTCATCCTATTTCAATGATTATTTTATACATTACACTAGTGTCAAGCTCAAACACTAGCATTGATACAACTACCCTAGGTTGATATAAATATTAAGAGAGCTAGAGACACCAAATATAGAATTTGATAATTAATTCATAATCTACTTCATATTTATACCAAATCCAAAATTTTTTTAGAATCATAAATAGCTAAGTACTTTATTTTATATCATTTTTATATCTACCATAGTTGTACTTCCATTAATAGCCTATCTCAACTTTATAAATTTAACATATGGTATATTTGATTTTTCCACATTAATTGGCCTTTTTTAGATATGATATTTACCCTTGTGCCCTATAATTTTTATATCCTTAACCCTAACCACTAAAATAGGATCCATATCCAAAGTAGGGTGAAATATTTCCCATTTATATTAGTATTTACCTTTGCTAAGTAAAAAAACACAAGAGACCCTTTTAAACATCATAAAGCTCAATAATTAATGGACATGTCAAAGGGGAGGAAGCCAAGAAAATTTTATTTCTTGTAGAAAATTTATTAATATGGAATGTATGGGTTATTCCTTCAGGGTAGAATGTTGTTTTTGGGGTTTAATGATTTTTTTTATAATTGAATTGTGTTTATTCAAACTACCTAAAAGTTTGTAACCTTGTATTAATTATAAAATAGGAATAAATAAGTTTTGATCAACTTAAACACACAACAACCAACTAAAATTCAAGTATAGAATGACCCCACTATTAGATACTCTCACTTTTTATAATTACAACTATGAAATATTATTAAAATTTTTGCCCACCCTTAATAAATTGTCTCTTATTTACATTTTTTTGTTGATGTCACTTGCAAATGTATACTTATGTTTTTGTGACTATAACATTATATTTAAATATTTAGTTTTAATTTTTGATGTGTATTTACATTTATGTTTTTTTATATCCTATTTCAAATAGAGATATTCAAGGGTGATATTATCTTCTCTACTCTACACACTCCACCACTCTAGTTGTCTCATTCATATGATCTTACCTAAACGCAAGCATTTCATCTTGGAAGTAATTGATTGCACCACCAAATTCCCCCTCAAATTGAACATATATTTGTACGTGATTACCTCCTCCAATACATTTACCCTCTTTGGTTGTCTTTAACTCATATTTAACACTACAATTAATTTCATAGATTTGAATTATTTACTTATACAACATTATCAAAATTAATACTATGTCAACATCAATCCACAACCTAAATTGAAATGTTTATCCTCTAGGTAATTAAACACTAAAATTTTATTTCAATAACACTATTATGTTATTGATAAGACAAAAAAAATTGTATACACATAAAGATCATGTCATCAATTTGAAATATGTTCCTCTTAGCCTATTTATTGTATTTATTCCTAATCAACATTTACCACTATCTATTTTTTCTCGAGGAGGAAAATCCATGTGGGATGAGGGTTTTGAATTTAATATTTGGATATATATAATCACTCATTTATATAAAATCTAATCTCTTATCAATTTGAATAGACTCACACTCAAAAATTTCTAGGCTAATAAGTGTGACTCCACTTGAAAATAATGTCTTTTCATTATTGATGAACTTCTCCTTTTAAATCAAATATATGCCACTCAAACCTTGAAAAAGTCTTAAAAAATCATATATATTTATTTAACACCACCTAACCATGCACACACTTCACAAAAATTGTGTCACATATTAATAATGAAATGTAAAGGGGATAAATCACAAATGTATTAAGCACACATGAGAATTGAAACATGTTTAGTAAAGTATTTATCTAGTATGTCTCAGCTTGTTATTATAATAATAAAATTTGATATGTATAATGTGTTAGGCATTATCTACATGGTAATAACACCTCTATTTATTTTTCAAATCATCTAGATTACATATCACGCAAGATAAATTATTAAGTTTGAAGTTTCTATTCCATGTGATTTTAGTAATGTACATGTTTTTAATATTGTATAATATTCTTTTTCCAAATTGGAGTTTTACACTTTAAATGACATGAAATTAAATAACCCTATATAGATAGGTCCACCAAAAACATAAATGTCACCAATGCTACCATCATAAGTAGACCATTTTTTTAGTTTTAAATCCTAAGTAAATTTTATTTTAATAATTTAAAAGTATACGGTCTGATACAAAAATTGGAGTTAAAATTATTTGGTATGGTATTTTTAGTGTCCAAAAATGAATCTATAAAATATGGGGTGGTGCCTAATTTAAAATACATCAAACTACCATAGTGTTTGGAGAGAGTATGTAAAGACTAGAGGGGGTTCAAACCCAAGTCCAACAGACTACCCAAAATTGGCAGTGCTTATGGTCCTTGTGGCTATTTTTCCTTTCCTTCATTCAAAAAATAAAGATAAATTATCACTAATATTGGAATACAATGGTTGTTAATAGTTTTACTAAGAGTGATAATGAAAAGAGCTTGGAAATATTTTTTTTCATAAGACATCTTACGTTGGTTAATTAGATTATGTAGAGGTGTCTTTCATTAAGGAAGCCTTTCCATTTTTTATCCAATTGATTTTAAAGTCATTTAATTTATTTTATATGGTTAAAAATACAAAATTATCATTTAATTAGTTATAAATTCATCTAAATTGAGACCTGATACATTCTCTATGTTTTTATAGGATCTATTAGATATCTAGAATTTTTTTCATTGAGATATGATACATGTTTTAATATGTATATGGTAAATAAAACAATTTTATGGAATTTATATTGAATTGAGAGATGTGACATGTCATGGAACTTGTCACATGTGTCTTCCCAAACTTTTCTTGAGTTCATAGAATGGATATTTTATGAGATATATAGTTTATATATAAAAGGTACTTTGTGAGGATGTGAATATTGTAACTAGATATGTGTACTATCTGATGAGGAATATTTGGTATGGATTGGCACTTTATACTTCCCCAAATCATTGATTTGATCCACTTTAATGTTCACATAGGGACAAAAAATAAAATATGAACATTTGAGGACCAAATTAATAGTGGTTAAATTTAATGCCTATATGAATGCACTTTTATTTTGTACACCACCCTTCCATGTTAAACCTTTAGTGTACCAACATTGCATCTTCCTAATTTTGGTATTTAGAATAATCCATTCATTCCCAAGTGGAAAAATCAATCCATAAATTGTTACATGTCACTCAAATTATCTTAAAATTATCAAATAACTTTCAAATTTTGATTGAGACCTACGATCCAAATGACTTATTTAGACTTAACATATTGTCTTTACATGACCATAACTCACACAAAAAATATTGTGGAAATGAAAATAAATCAAGTAATGTGGGTATACATTCCACTGATACTAAAAATGATGCTCTTTACTTGGGTCATATGAATAAAAAAGGAAGATACATACTTCACTAGTGGATTCCATTAATAATGAAATATTAAATCCCTATCACTCTAATCAAAGCATGCATTGGGTAACATTTTATTAATCTAATATGACATCTTATTAAAAGGATCATTGAAATTAATTAAATTTAAATAATTATATAATTTACATAAAAATTAAAGATCATGATATCACTAATACCATGGCATATCTTACCTCAAACAATTTATTTCATCCTTGATGTGGATATATTATAATTTAAATTTCATTAAAAATTGGTTGTTAGGACAATAATTAATTTTTACTGAATATACATTGCAATACCTATTAATCAAAAATATATAGATATAAAATTACTAAATGGTTTTTAGGGGAAAGAACATTTTTTAACATATTTTTAAAATTTAAATTTTCTACATTCTTTGATCTACCCACCTTTTTCCTTTATTAGAGGGAAATGGGATTTATTACAAATGAGGTGTTTTGTCAATCATTCATGACTATGTGCTTCCACTTTTTCATTATATACCAATGAATTTCATATCTACAACATCTTAAAAATATAGTTTTTTTTCTTATGCTAAGCTGAATGTCCACACCCTATTCTAAAATTCCCATATTTTCAATCAAAGCAGTGTGGCTTCTAAGATATATGTTACTAATGGTACAATTAGATTTAACTTTGGAATGAATAAGGTTAAATTTATCTTTTTAAATTTTTTTCCTTCATCATTTTCATTAGTATTACAATTCATAATAAATTTATTGATTTTGTTTCAAAATAAGAAAGGAAAATTCAAAAAAATGCACATAAGAAGAATTACCATACTGTCTAGTTTGAAGTTTAACTTTTTCTCATGGCATTTTTATTTTTATATCCTTTGCTAAGAGTCTTTGGTTACATATGAAAAAAAAAATTGAGGGTATCATTTACCATGTTGTCATATGAATCTTGCTTAGCCTGGAAATAATTATAATGATAGTGGAAACTCAACACATGATATTAAACCTATAGTTATGATGCATGCCACTATAGTTTTAAAACTTATTCACTAGTTTAACCTTATAAATATAAATTTGGGTTATCTAGGTTTAAATGGGATAGAGATAGTCTAAATTATAATGGTGATAAACTATCTCTAAATTGGTCCAATTAAATGTTAAACTCAAATATAACATATGTTAAATTCATTTAAACTGAGATATGATAAAAATAGTAAGTATAATAATGCTAGTTATGAAAATTAAAAATAAGTAATGTACTTAGTTGATTCTGATGTTGACACAATTTTGGATCTAGAATAGGCAATAAGTAGACTATAAGAAGATTCTAGAACAATCAAAAAATTCTAGATTGAGTGCCTCTGAAGCTATAGACACTAGCATTAACCTTGGATGGTTGGGTTGATACTACTATCTAAATCTAATGTAGGTATCCTATATAAAATATATACAAGAAAAGATGTTACTACTTAGATGATTCTAATTTTATCTTTTCCTTCACTTTGGTGCATTTAGATTTGGGTCATGGACTGTCACTCCTCATGAAATTATAAAACCCTAATTTTTCATCTTCATAATGAATGTTGGGTAAAATGGGTTAGTGGGCACATAATATTGAGCTAACTCCAAAGACCTCTCCATAAATTAACATTTATTATGTATCCCATATTTAAAATAGGGCCTCATAATTATGTAGTTCTCTCCTATATGTTGGCTTATGTGTGAATAGTGCAATATATGAAAAGAAAGTATAATAGGTACCTAAATTGTAATTTGGCAAATATATATATTGGGATTATATTTATATAATTTAGACCTATATATTTATTTTACATATGATTGATATAAAAATAGGAGGAAATATCAAATATTTTCTCACTTTAATACTTGATTGGATGCCTTTTTTATGTTTCTTGGTGAATAGGTAAGAAGTTTCTAGGTGACGAATGAATGGTGATTGATCTTATATATATGTTAATCCCTTTGGAGAAATAAATTACATTAAATAAATAAGGCCAACCATTAGGATATGTTTAATTTGATAATTAGATGACTTTAGGGCACTATACACTTATGTCAAGGTAGGACAAGTACATTGGCATAGGTGTCTATCTGGGATGCTAGTGTCTAGGGAGAAGGAAAGTAGGTACAAAATCAAAAATTGTAAAGCTATAATATAAACATTTTCTAAGCATTTTGATCAAGATAATAGGTTTGGGTCATCAACACAAGACTATTCATATTAAGTGGTAGGCCAAAAGCAATAATATAGAGTATATGTGAGACATTCAAAAGTAGGAAATGCCCATAATTGAGAAGAATAACCAAGGTCTAGGTTTTGCCAAGTGTACAATACTAAGGTGTTATATAATCTATACATACCATATACATTTTCCCCTCCCCCATTTAATATAATATGAAAATGTTGGTTTAAATGAGAATAAATGCATACCTAGGTGTGTATTACACACTTTTCCTTTACATCAATCCAACTTAATTGATTTGCTAATGACTGACCTACAACTAAGAACATGTTATAGTATATAATCAGTACATATAATCTAAAATTATAAATAATTTGAAATGATTTTAATTTAAAGGTTTAATAGTATACATATGTATTGATGCAACTTCCTTTCTTATTGGCAACTTAATTTGAAATATTTATCATTATGAATCACCAAAACTGAGCTTAGGAAAAATATATAAATCTATAAAGTGCATATATCTAAGGATATATATATATATATATATTTATTTATTTATTTATATATATATATATATATATATATATATATATATATATATTTGAAGGCATATGATGCCAACCTTAGAGAAAAGGTGAGTTTCCACCTGATAGTTTAGATTAGCTCAACTATGAATCCCAATCATACTTATAACCTAGTGAGCATGCGTGAACATAGTCAACTCATACTATCAAATTGGTAAGGTTGGATGATACAATCAAGTCTGACCTATAAACTTGGCAAGATTGAGTGATTTAATCACCTCAACTATACTAAAAGTAAATTAACTACTGTAATAGATTGTCTCAATATGGTCCATAAAATTTTAACCTAGTGGGTAAATGATAGTACCTAAGAATATTTTTAAATCTAAAATGAATTTAGTTTTTGAAAAATTTGGTGTACATTACATAGAACATGTACCTTATATATGTCTCATGATAAAACTATGTATAATAATGTTACTGATGTATAGAATTTTTCCACAACTGTGAATATGAATTATATAACTATGCACTTAGGCCAATTTGGAAACTATGTAAGTGTGGAGAAAATTATTCTAAAGCATTCCCCCACTATACATGGAGAAATCTAAAAAATTAAAATAAGTTATAATATGGGTAAGTGTGGAGAACATTCTTCCCAAGAATTCCCCACTGGATCTTGGAAACTATACTAAATTTGAAAAACATGCCACTATGACATGCCCCCATAGATATTCCCCCCATTTGAGGTGAGGTAAGAATATGAATTAGTAGTGTTACCTCACCTCAAAAGGATAATACAACTATATAATTTATGAATGGAACCATGTAGCATATAGAAGAACATGTTTAGGTAAATGTATCATTGAAGTGCATATAAAAATGTGATCACATGAAGGCCTAAGATTAATGATAATTATTATGGAAATATCTAGATAGTAACATTACAAGATTAATAATAAAATAAGCAAACACACAAGAGCACTCAAAATGAATACATAAGTCAAAGACAAGAAAATTCAAATTATTGACCTAATAAAAAAATGTCATCCCATAGTGAAGCCCATAATCAAACACTAGGAAAATGTCCAAATCAAAATCAAAATCATCTATCTATCTCCCCTGGTGAATCCCAAACTCTAGCACTAGGAGGAAGTCATAGTCAAATGAAATTAGCAAAACAAAAGAATGTGCAAATTAATAATTGTATGGCCAACCATCCTCTTAAATATTGGATTAAAGAATCAACAAATTAAAAGGTTTTAGGTCCATTAATGTCATGACACCAATCTAAATAATCCTTTCCACTATTTATAATGGTACATTTAACTTTCAAACCCCATTTCTACTCCCCATCCCATCATATTAACCATCTTGATCATATTCCTTATCCACATCCTATATCTCATCATCATAATCATGACATACTCCCATTTGTATGATATCTCAAATCCATAGGCAACATTGTCCCTCATAAGGGTTATAAGGACACCTAGTTAAAGTATTTGGAGGAAATCAAATCAAGAGTCAATAAAGGCCACTAGAACATCTAGGAATCTAGCATCTATCACATGGTATTAACATCACATATATTCAAAATAGGTGTTGGTTGAATATCCATATAGTATCGGTAATCTTGCATCTTGCTCTTCTCTAATAAATTAAGATGCCTAAAAAACTCAAAAAAATAAAAAATAGAAAAAGTGAAATAAAAATCATTCATCTAATGGTGAAAACCAATCTTTTGGTAACTTGGGCAAGTACCATGATGAAAATTTTCCTTCGACATCATGGTAAAATAATCCATTATCCACATTTTACCTTGAAACTTATTATAAAAATCCCTCCATTGCATACCTCAAACCCATCCCTTGTCAATCCCATCTGAATCATATCATGCATCCTATTATGTCCCTCCTTTCTTCCAATCTTGACCTTCATATGGGAGTGTAAAATGTATTGGTAAATGTTTTTAAACCATCTTTGCATATCCTATAATGGACCCTTAAGAAACTAAATATTTGGTTCCTTCTCGATGTGGTCATTGGCAATCCTTTATCCATTCTTCCTTGGTCTTCATATCTTTTTATGCATCACCTTCATCCTCTTGTCACTCATCCATCATTCCATCCATCCTTATCCTAGTTTTTAGGCTTTGTATTCCCTTTGATATCAACCCCATTTTTATAGTGTATATACATATTCTAAAAATCTCTAAAAATTGAAATATGTCAAAAACCCTAAAAATCATAAAATTTGAAAAATCCAAAAATAGTCCATTGTGTATTTTATTATGCTTAAACCCCTTGTCACACACATTTCCATCCATCTTCCTATTCTAAACTAGGGGAAAATCTAGTCTATATCAAGCTAGCATTAACCTAATCTCACTTTAACCTAATCAATATTTATTCTAATCCTAATCCACATCTTCATAACTAAATCCTCATCCAATTTATTATCCTAATCCTAGTCCTTATCTCCAAATCCTCCTTATCCTAATCCTAATCTAGGTCCAAAAATCCATATACACATTCATATACTTACCTAAGTCCTAATCCTAATCATGATAATCCCATAAAAATCCAATTTTATTCCGAATCCTAAATCTATCCTCAGTCCACAATCACATCATGATCATTCTAGTCCATCCCATCACCCAAATAATTATCCTATCAGTAAACAAGACATTATGACATTACATGTAGATACTTGTGTGTGTTACTTGTCCATTCTCTATTATTTTATTTGTTTACATGTCTTTCATCATGTTTGTTTTATATTTTATTTGGAGCATGTCTCTTTTTATCTATTGGGTAATGAATGAGGATGTTATAAGGTCACCAATACTATAATAATTCTTATAAGTGCCCTCAAGGATGAAGAGTTCACTACTTACCCACTTTATGCAATTTCATAAATGTCCTCTTGGTCATACTTATATCATGGCGTATACTACCATGTGATATATTTAATGGATTTCTTAGACTATGACAAGTCTTATGATAACTATGATGGATTTATCACCTACACCCCCATCATTTATTTCATCATCTAATCATCCTTATTTCTCATCACTAATCTAATCATATCAACCCATCTAACTAATATCTAATAATTTATCCTCATATTAACATCTTATTCATACCCTTTAATCACTAACATCATCCTATAATAATTAATAATCACACTCATCATCATCTTCTACTCCAATTATAAATTATCATCTAATCAGAACTATATCGGCCTGATGTCTTTTCAAACTAGATAACCAACACTTAGTCACATAATATGTGTAAGGATAGCCTGGCCACACTGTAACCTCTTTCCTCATCATTCATCATCACATCCATCTTGTATAAGTCATAATTAGTCAAATATTTGAGCTATAATATCAATCCTTGATCAATAACCATCCTCAAAATCATCTCCTTAATTTTTTTTGTCACATGTATACTTGTCAATTGGGCCTAACATATCATAACATCCATGTTTTCTCCCATCATAATTGATTCATAAATTTATCATTCCCTTTCATATGTCCTCACTCAGGGAATGATATATACTAATCATAATGTGGTTCATTGATTTGATGCAAGGCCACCCAATTTGTATCCTTTATATTATGGTCACTCAATCATATCATTCAACTATAGCCTTGAGTTACACACATAGTAAATATTATCAAATCATCTTCTTATCCTAGCCTATAACTCTCCCTTGTATGTATCTTTACTTTGGATACATCAAAATATTGAATAATTTTAATCTTGTGATCATCATGTTATGGTTGATTCCCCCATTGGGATGTGTCGACAACTATGACAAAGTCATCTCTATTCCCTGTGCATGTGTCTTTGTCAGGGGAATCATCAATATGTAGTTCATTACTCAAGTCAAATTCATCTTATTCATCTTCTATCTCTCCTTTTTCACCCCATACCCTTATCTATTAATCACATCCCACCCCTTATTTATTCTTTCAAGTGGCCATCTATCTCATTCTTCCTTTCATGTCCCCTTGAGGGGGCACCATATCCACTAACATTCATCTATGAGATGGTTTTTCTTTTAAATACCATTAATCCTTATCCTTCAATCCAATAACAATTCCCTTTCAAGGAGGGGTAAAATGTTTACACCTAAATCTTCTCACTTTATTTAACACCACTAATATTACTATTAGCCAACACTAATTTTTCTTATCTAATTTATCCCATATAATTTTGATAACCTATACCCTTCCTAATCAATTATCTAACATCCCTCTTCATTCCTCTTCATTTACTAACCTTATTCATATCCCACTTCTTCATTAATTTTCCTAATCATATCTTATCCTATCCTCATTTGTCTTATCCATTATTTGGGAATTTTAAAATCCCATAACCCACCTACCCACCTATTAAGACTATTCCTAGGCTCTCCTAAACCCCTAGTTTCTAATCCCCCACCTAATCCTAATTATTTCCTAATAGGATTATAAAATTATCCAATTAGAGAATCCTCTCTAGTCTCACCCTTCCTTTATAGAAGCCTATAAATGTAGAGGATTCCAAAGAATTAAAAATTCCTTGGAAAATCCTCCACCATAGATCTTCAAAATCTAACTTTTAATTTTAACCATTGATTCTTCTCTCCATATTATATTTAAAAAACCCATCCCTCCACGTAAAAATAACCATAATCTAACTTGAATTCACATGCCATATCCATGCTAAAGTAGCAATGAAGGAGGAAGAAATATGTCAAATCCATGATCAAACAATCCATCATCCATAATCCATAATCAAGAAACAAAATTCTAAAGTTTTGACTCTAAGGTAATATTAATCCCAATCCTCTTGTTTTGATCCATTTAATCTTGGTTTAGAGAAATTAGCTTTAGGAAAAATTAGGCAATGGAACCTTAGAATTAGCCTTGTATCTTTATTAGATATCCTAAGGGTTTAAGGGATACTAACTTCTCCATCCCACCACTCATGAATTACTTATTAAGAGTAATTTTAATTTCAAGATAGTCCTCAAGAATCCACATATGACACTCCTCCATCTTCCTTAGATGTAAAGGGATTTGATGATAATTATGATTATTTTAATCCACTTAAGCAGCTTCTCGATGATCTAAATTATTTTTATAGTTATTATGATGAGAGTAGTTATGAGGGTTTACCTCCTCCTATAATATCTTTAGACCATGAGGAATCTCCTCTTGAATCTTTGAACACTGGTCCTCTTTAAGTTAAATATATTCATTAGACACTAGGTGAAACCATTCACAATTCTAGGATGCCTCATTTGCTTTAATTTCATCTTCTTCTAATCCACAACCATTTTTCAAGGCATCAAGCACTTCTGAGTGGGATACTACTATGGAAGAGGAGTATGGTTCCTTTTTGAGTAAAAATAATTGGGATTTAATCTCTCTTACTATGGGAAGAAAACTTGTTTGATGTAGGTGGATCCACCAAAAATAACACATAAATGGTTACATATAAAATGTCAAAGCACATTCGATAGCAAAGTGTTTTTCTCAAGTATCTGGTATTGAATTTATCGAGACATTCACCCCAGTTGTCAAAATGAACTCAGTCCAACTCACTCTCACCATTAACACAACACATTGTTGGGATGTTCATTAGATGGATGTGAAGAGTGCCTTACTTCATGGTGACCTCAAAGAGTAAATTTACATGGAGAAACTACAAATATTTATGAAATATTCCTCCTTAGTTTGTAAACTTTATAAATTTATCTATGGCATCAAATAAGCACCTTTAGATTGGTATGCTAATATGGACTCATTTCATCTTTTATTTGGGTTCACTAGATGCCATCATGATTTGAATGTCTACATTTTGTGGCATGATGATTCATTATTGATTTTGGTCCTCTATGTGGATGACTTATTGATCACAAGTTATTTATCCATCATTACAATAGTGAAAACTACTTTATCTAATATGTTCTCAATGATTGACTTATTCTTATTACATTACTTCCTCAAGATTGAAATTTATAAATCTAACTCTAGGATAAATATCAAATAATTCAAGTATTCTTTTGATTTACTTTCACTATTTAACATGTTTGACTATAAGTTATATCTAACTCCTTTTCTATGTGGTAGGAATCTTGAGTTTGATTTTTCATATCCTTTGGTTGATGCTACTTTGTATTGATAAGTTTTTGGTAGTATCATCTACCTTATGCACACTAGACCTTATATTTCATATGCAGTGAGCATGTTCTCTAGATTTATATAGGAAAAACATAAGCTACACTAGAAAATAGCTAAGTAGATTCTCCACTACATTTAGGGTAACCATAGTTTCATGATTCACTATGGATCCATAATCAATATTGACTTGATTAGTTATACAAATTTATATTGTATTAGTGATATTTAGAATCATAAGTATACTTTAGGATATAGTTTCTCCCTCACATTAGGTCTAATTTTTTGGTCAAGTAAGAAATATAATTCCATTTCTTTATCTTCTACTAAGATATAATATATAGGAGATGTTAATGCTTTCACTGAGACTATTTGGATTCATGGGATTATCATTGATTTTGGCATCTATATTTGATGATCAATAGTCATCTTATGTGACAACCAAATAAAAATATATATTTATAGGAATATAGTCCACCATCAATAGACCAAGCATATCAATATTCACATGAATTTCATTTAGGATCTCATCCATGATCAAGTCATGGATCTATGCTACATCTAAATAATGGATTAAATTGTTTATATATTCACTAAACCTTCATTATGAACAAGTATATTCGTTTACATGTTCTTCTTTGGGTTTGGTAGTTCCATATTCTTCCTCCTTTTTGGATCATCTCTATATACTTGGGTACCTCATTATGCCTCTATGCCAAGACCTAATTATTCTTCCCACCTAAGCTATGATTAATAGGGATGTTAGTGTAGGATTTTTACCAATAAGTGGTTTTACCTACATGGTCTATTTTACTTGATTAGGTTAATAATAGGTCTTTAAGTAAAATATAATTTAAGTCATTTTCTAATTATGAGTTGAGTTCATTACCTTTTTGGGTCAATATTCACATGAATTTCATTTAGGATCTCATCCATGATCAATTAATTGATGTTTGTTACATCTAAGTAATGGATTAAATTGTTGATATATTAACCAAACCTTCATTGAGAATAAGTATCTTCATTTACATGTTCTTCTTTGGGTTTATTAGTTACATATTCTTCCTCCTCTAGGGGATCATCTCTATATACTTGGGTACCTTATTAGGCCTATATGCCAGGACCTAATTATTATTCTCACCTAAGCTATGCTTAAGGTGGTTTTAGTGTATGATTTTTACCACTATGTGGTTTTACCTACATGGTCTATTTTACTTGATTAGGTTAATAACAAGTCATCAGGGAAATTGTAATTTAAGTCATTTTATAATTATGAGTTGAGTTCATTACCTTTTTGGGTGACTTAATTCCTCACTATATAATGCACCTTCCTATGTAATTTTTAGCTAATGAATGTTAATGCAACTTTTTATTTCAAAGACAAGCTTCTTCCTTTTCTTAGTTGTTCTTCAGATTTCACTACTCCATATATATTTAGCCTCATATATTTGACCCTATCTAGTTGATCCTTAACATTATCCACCAAAACTCAATTGACTATATTGTTTTGTACTTTAACTTTAATATATGATGGTATGTTTTGATTTATAATGTTCTTGGGAGGAAAATATTTTATTTTAAATGAAATTATTTCTTCCATCCATCATAGTGTATTGATAATAAACCACATAAGGTGGTTCCACATCATTTGGTAAATTTCTATCACACAATGTTGTGTATATGATTATATCTTTATAAATATGGATTGTCTTGAGTAATTATAATAAAGAAATTTTTGGTTAGGTATTTTTTCTTTGATACATGATGTCATATCCATTATTTTGATTAACTTTTTTGGTAGGTGGTGGTAGAGGTTGTTGAGGGATATGGTACGATCCTTTGATTTGTACTATTGGATTGGTAGCCTCACCCCTTCATGTTTTAATAACATGGAAGACATGATCCACTATAAATCAAGGGCCAATATTAGAAGTGGGATGGTAGTTATTAGTAGTTTGAAAATTAGAGGGAAAAACTAGATGAGTCATGTATGCCTTTTGATATCTAGTGCTAAAAATAGGTATCTTGGATTAGATATTACAATAATAATATTGAAGTGAGGCTTAAAATTGTTCATTGGTAATTATAGAATTATTAGTGAGTTTAGACATGATGTTTGTTACCCATTTTCTTACATAATTACTCAAAAATAGATAAACTATCCATGTAGAATAATATGAACAAATAAATTTCATTAGTTGTGTTATCTAATAATATTCATTCGACATGGTCATGACTAGTGTGTGTTATTATGTAAATACTAGAAACCCTAAAGTTGAAATATGAAACCCTAAAAGACAAAATAAGGGTTTTCACTATTTGATATGTGTAATAGCTCACTAATATGTTTTACCCTAATTTAGATTAATGGGTTAGATTAATATAAATAAGATATAAAGAAATATAATTCAAATAAATAGATATGGAATTAAATCATACATATAAATGTAAAATACTAAGATTGATTCTAAGGATTTGATAAGGGCATGCATTAAACATGGAAATTAATAAAGAGATCATGATACTTAGCTTTTCTAGTTGACTCTATGACTGTATTATATTCTAAAAGTGAAAATAAAGTATAAGCACACATGTGGTTTTCTTGGTTATAGAATTGATTTGATGTTTGGGTTGGGTCAATTTGGGATTTTAATGAACCACACACATGTTTATCCTTGATTTCCATTTCTAGAATATAGTCACATTTAGGAAATCAAATGGAAAATATAAGTATCATGATCTCTTTAGTAATTTCCATATTTATCACATGCCCTTATTAAATCATAATAATCTATCTTAATATTTTACATTCAAATTTATGTTTAAATGGAAATCGATTGATCTAAATTCTATTTCAAGGTTATATGTTAATTAGATTAATCTAACCAATTAATTATAAGGTTGCATGTTCAATTCATGTTGGGATCACCAATATATTTTACCCTAATTTGTATTAATGGGTTAGAATTATATAATAAAGATAGAAACATGACATATAATTTAGATCAATAGTTATTAAATTCAATCATATATCTAAATGTAAAATATGAAGATTGAATCTTTTGATTTGACAATGGCATGTGTTAAATATGGAAAGTGTTATAACTATCATGATACTTATATTTTTTGGTTAACTATATGAGTGTCACTGTATTCTAGAAATGAAAATTAGGGAGACACATGCATATGATTTGTTTGGATCTAAAAATAATCTATTGTTTGAATTGGGTTAGTTTTGTAGGATCAAGTAAGTATGAATAATAAATACTAAATTGTGTGAAAATGTATCATAGATAATACGTGGTCACCTACAATTTTATTTATTTTTCTTTTTGATATTGAAACTTGATGATGTGAATTATATATCAAAAGTAAGAGAGAGGTTATTTTAATTATTCAAACCCAAAAATAATTAATGGAATTGAAATATTGAGCATAATTCCTCTTATTGGGTAATGTCTAGGAGAATGAAAACAAATAGAAATACATAAATCATAAACTATACCTTTCCAATGGATTCATTATCCAAGCTATATTGTAAGCATGTTGAGCTTGGATTATAGAGTTATGATTTTTTATCAATGTTATTTATTTTAATGGCATATCCCCTTATCTATGAGTGATTTGATTGATCAATGTGAATAATGTTGAATTTTTTTGCTTGATTTCTACATATTAAGTTTACACTAGAAAATCTTGCTAAGTTTAGAGGCTAACCCACTTATTTATAGCTTTGTTAGAATGATTTTATATTTATATGTTAATCCAAATGTGTGTCTTAAATAAAATATAATTTTGGTGATTACTACCATTAAATATTTGGAATGGAGGTTGCATTAATTAGGTGTGGCTTCCAAAATATGATATTTGCATGCTAATTTTTTATAACTTTCTATGTGATGTCATGATGATAACAGTTGTTAAATATTTAAATATTACATAATCATAAATTTATCTAATTTTTATGGATTTTATACTTAACCTTTTGCTTTGATTTGATAGGATAATTAATTTAGATTAACTTAAGTATGATCTATGAAATATTTAAATTTAAATATTTGTTCTAGTTAATTTCCATAGAACATTACTTTACAAAATAACAAGTTGACTTAGGGTGAATTAGATGAATATGATAGTTGGTTATGGTATATTTATTCAATCAAGGATGCACCAATATGTTCCATAATATACACATCGATTAGGTTGGAAAATTTGGGTGTTTTATCAATTTGTGACCTAATTTATGAGTTATTACAACAAGTAGTTTTGATTATGAATTTGGCATGAGAGTGATGAAATTGGAGTGTATACACTTTTAGAGAATTTTAATACATAGACAAAGAAATATTTTTTCAAATAATTAAAAATTCATTAAAATGATGTGATAATGATTGAAAAATTATGTGTTCATGTTTTGATGATTTTTTTTCAATTTTTTGAAAATGAGTTCACACAATGACCAATGTTTGGGATGCCCAAGATTCCTCATTGAGGAACTAGTGGAAAATAATTTTTTTATGGATGACCTATAAAAAGGAAGAAAATGGAAAACAATAATGAAATTAACCCATGGATGAGATTAATCTAGATGAGTTAATCATTGGATGTTATGATATCTAAGAATAATAATAGACTAATGTGCCCTAGTATGATGAACTTGGGAATTATGCATCCCAAAATAATAAGCTACCTACTTTGACCATCCCTAAATAGGGTGAATTTGGGAAGGATACATCTTGAGAAAGTGATAAGCTAAAATTAGAGAATTTTCCCCCAAGAGGGATGATGATAAATTTACCCTGGTAAATTGATTTTCCCCTAAAGAATGAGATATTTTCCCCAAAGAGAGTGGATTTAATCATTGATATATTTATTTTCCTCTAAAGGAAGACAAATTCAGAGGTTTGATCATTGAGAAATTTTGATGGAAAAGCCCTCAAAATAAAAAAAAATAAGACATTTTGTTGCATAATAGGCTGAGAAATAGAGAAATGAGAAAAACACAAGGGAAAAAATAGACCACATAGTCACCTATAGGCTACCAAGGAATAAAAATGATGCAATGGGAAGGTTGGGTAGGAATTTGAATGTGGAGCTCTAAACATACCCCTAGGGGTAAAAAAGGCTCATTTTCACCCTCTTCTATTTAAAACTTGTGATCTATATTTGGACATGAGAGATATGAGTGAAATGACATGTAGTCCATGATAGAGAAAACTTTGTGGGCAAGTCCACGACTACATATGACTAGCAGGGAGTGGAGCCTTACTAAGAACTTTCATTTTTTTTTAAATTATAACATTTGATGCATTTAATTCCTTATACATCTAGGAAATTTAAAGATATCACCAATAAAAAAGTGATATCACCATTAAATTTGTGATAGCATGACCAAATCGATGATATCACTAAAATAGATAAGAAAAGGTGAAATAACAAAAATGTCTAATTGGGTGTTAAAAAGCCTAAATGGTGGGAAATTAATGAAAATATTGATAATGCCATGTTAAAAATTGATATTTCCATAACAAACTATGAGATCATAAAGTAGCCAAAGCATTGGCAAATGATGATAATAACCTATAGAGTGATGATATCATTAAAAAATGTGATATTACCATGCCAAATGATGATAACACCAAAATGATCAAAGAGTTGGGGAATGGTGATAACCCCCTAAAAAATGGTGGGATTATCCTAAGAAATGATGAGATCGCTGAATCGGTATAAAAATACCAAATGGAAAATGGACTAAATTAGGAGAGGTGTTTATCAAAACATGAATGTGAAATTGGGTGTCTTAGATATGTAGATTGATTATGTTTGATGTGAAGGTAGTGTGTTTGAGAATAAATTGGTGTCAATTATATATTGTGTTATTTTTGAACTAGCATGTTGACATGTTTACGTGTGGTCGGAGTGAGTCTTATTATTGATCTCCTATGAGTTTCACTTGCACATCTTACAATGAATCAAACTATGGATGGAGGAGACCTTGGAATTATTAGAGGTGGTTTGACTGAGACACATTACATAGATTCATATTATTTAAGTAGATAGATCATGTCTATCAATTTTAAATGAGCATTATAACTCACAGACAATCACCTTACACTTACATACTAAAGAGGTGATAGTCACATAGGAGGACATGTGTTAGATACTTGGTATCCCCATCTAGAGGTCATATTGGAAGACATGATTGGCATCACTAATATCATGACTAAAGATAGTGTCATTGATATAGATGCATTATAGGACCTAACCTTCCCTATATATGGATTTTAACCCTGATTGACAAGTAGGCTATGATTTTGATGGATATTATTATCAAAATATTGCTTCCTAATAAGAGTGGTCAATTATTCCACATAGACCTAATAAGAGTGATCTAGGATATGGTAGAATTGATGACATATCTTCCTCAGGGCCTAGTAGTATTATCTTAACTATATATAGATTTGCATATCATGGCCTATCATCAGGGTAGGAGCATTGTCCCTTGCACACTAAAAATTTGAGCTTGGGAGCACATTGTGATAGAGTGACTAGTGGGGGATAGATGATAGTGATAGGTAGAGGATCCACTAATTTATGGATAGTACTTGACAAGAGGGGGATAATGCATCATCTTAGAGATGTATATTTTTATATATGGGCTATCAATGAGATGGTAAATATAGACTTTATCCGGTGCCCATACATGCATATTTAATTAAGTTGGACAAAGGATGACAATATGACATAGTATATGACCACCACATGCTATATTATAGAACATCATGATTTAAAAATTAATAAATATCATCCATATCATGTGTAGAGTTATTTTGGGTGGTGACATGATGTACTAGAGGGGACTCACTATTTCTCCCATGTGACCCAAGAGATTAATATGTGAGGGCATCTTATGCATAGAGAGGTAGAAGCTAGCAACCTTTTGATTATAGGTAATGGCATGGGAATATGAGGGAGGTATAGCAGATGTAGGGTGTATATACAAATATTTTAAAACTTTATCATTTACCAATTCTCTATCTTACATAAACCTATTGAGTTTCAATCTCTTTAAGTGCATGCCTTAAAGGGTGCACTAAGAAAGGGGTAGGTAGACCTTTGGTGATTTTCAAGATTATTGGTCCCTATACAATTACCTAAAACCATTAAAAGTCACTTTTATCTAACTACCTAAGAAACTAAAACCTATTTATCCACTCATATAAGTAATTCACCTTCTAAAATATCCCTTGACTAAGTAAACACCTTTCTTCTTCATTTTACTAATATGTCAGCTAGGATGATCTTGTTAGGGATTGAACACATGTTATAAAATTACATCAGCCCAACTAATGTAGTTTGATACCTAATTAATATCTTTCTTTCCTAACAAAATCGATTCAGTCAATCTTGTCATAAAAATTCCCAAGAAGGTATGCGATCAATCATTGGCTATAAAACCCATCTTCACTTCAATCCAATATAGAGGAACATTCATAGAATAAATTAAAATTTTAACCTTAGTTAAAATTATCACCCTTACCACATGAAAATTTGATTTTTAGGATATGATATACTTAATCAGGCATGAAAATATCCATTAAATACATTTTACAATAGTTTCATCAAGTTACTCAATTGATTCTAGCAATTTTAATACCAAAAAGGCCTATTTTTAGGCCATTTGTACAATTATTCAAGTCAAAATTGAGCTTAAATCATCTTTAGGGCCTCATTTGTCCATGACAAGATCAAAAAATGACTTAGAATAGGTTTTAGGTTATAAAATGAAGAAAACTAATTTATCTCTCATATCGACCTCCTTTGTAGCTCTAGAAGGGCCATCAATTTTTCCTTAATATAGGAAGGAGAGAGAGAGAAATATTAAAGTCCAAATATCTTTTAATATTCATTCCCCCCTCTTTATGAACAATCACTAAGAGTGTAGGGGGGTCTAAATGGCCTATTCATCCAGACAAGGTCCAAGTTTTCTTCCATTTCTTCTCTTTAGTATTATATGGTGAATAATGGTTATATCAAGGATATTTAGGGGTCAAATAGGACCTATTACATGTGTATTAATTAGGTGAATCCTTCTAATAAGGTCCACATGGCACACAACCAATTTCTTATAATATCCTTGTGGATGGTATTTTTGATCAGTTTTAGAGCATCATTTGAGTTGTTAATAAAGTGTCTTCATCTACACAGGTTATCAATTAAATATATAAATCATTTCAAACTAAACCCAATAAAAGGTTCATATGTCTCCTTCTTGATTAAAATATCCTTTGAGATGGTTTAAGGTGAGTTAGTCTCTTCAACAAGGTACAACTATAGTTAATTGAGTTTAATGTCAGTGGTAAAGGGGTATGAAGTAATGAAGGAGATTTGTAAGAAAATGAGCTATCTCCAAGCATTATTTAAGGGAATAAGATGAATGGATAAACTCAAGAGATTAAAATCCTATTTTAAGCCTATAATACCTAAATAACACTAAAAGATTGTATGTGACTGAGTTACCATCTTGTAAGACCTTCTAGAGAATTGTGTATCTTCATAAACATGTTTGTGAGGTGTTAGATGAACTTTTCAAGTCGTTTAAGCTGATTTAATATTATGGGATTGACTATTTGAGCTCTAAATTACATCAAATCCATGAAGAAAACATCCTTATAATTTAGTTTAGTAGAGTTTAAGGTAAGTTAGTAATTTTTAAGGTAAATACCAAATGCTTTGTTCTCCATACTTATCAAGTTATTTTGAGACTCTCCAAGTTTTTTCAAGGTTGTAAAATTATTAAATGTTTTTGACATCACATTTTTCATGTCATTATTCATCTCAAGATACTTCCATATAGTCTATATAAAAGCCTAGAGGTGAGCTAATGACCACCTTTTAATTATTATCCATAATGGGCTATGTTTTTTCAAGTAAACATCATAAATGTCAAGGTCATTGAGGCAAGGGGTTAAAATAAATGGTTTAAAATATTATCAAAGACATATTATCAACTTGGAAGTCACTATGTAAGTAGGGTGGCTTTCATAAACCCATAGTCAAGTGCAAATAATAACCTACAACCAGATGGTCTTGGGACTAAGTAAACAGTCAAGCTACTTATGTAAAGTGAACTCTTGTGTATAAGGTCAAGGCGATACAAAGTGATATTTGAGGATGAATAAGATAAGTATAAAATTAATTAATTCATGATGAAAATAAATGATCTATAATCAAGAAGGAAAAATTTAGCATCAATCCATACAGTGGGAAAAAATGGCTTCCTATAATCCATACAAGATAAGTCAAGTGTGTTGGAGGTGATATGATGTTTGCCTTAATATTTGGAGACTATTGAGCAGTATAAATGGTAATGTGTAATGTTTTATATGGTTTTTTAAAACTAATATCTCATGAGATTGATTTATGCGGCTTTAAACAATCAACAGAGATCTATAGGCCCCAAGCCTATAGGTCCTCTTTTTTACCAAGTCAACATCAAACTAATACTAGAATAATCTTAGACAGAAGATTAAACCTAAAGGTAGATGAGTAAATGTGACATAACTTATTGGAGAACACCTAAGTGACTATGTATAGTCAGGAGATTGTTAAGGGTCTAACTAAGTTCATAATCAAAACCCACCTTTAGTACTCCGTACAAATGGAACAAGAAAAAAGTGACTTGAAATTAAAAAAGAGAATGTTTGAAATAACTTGAACCTATTTGATATGGAAACCAAGTTTAAGGATTAGACAAAGACTCAGTGATGTGTTATGGAGGTCCACGCATGTAGTTAAACCCTGTACTACACACCTATAACTAGCTAACTAGATAGTTGGTCCAATCTCAAGTTAAATCAAGAAGAAGAGAATTTATGAGGGTATTATGAGCCAAATTAGAACTTAAAAAAAACATAAGGACTAAATTAAGTTAGTAAGGAGGCCCTAAATACATAAAACACAATCAATCACTTTAATAAGCACCTATAGACCTATTTGAGAGATCAACCTAGTTTTGGGGTAAAAGGAAGAGGAAAAAGTGTGTGAGAGATATTATGAACCCAATTGAATGCCTAAAACTAGTTAAAGTACTAATAAAAGTTAGGGGTGTGAAGATTAAGTCATATAACATAGAGATCATAGTCAAGACCCTTTAAAAACACCTACATACATACATGTACATTTTGGTCCTAAGCCTAAGAAGGAAACAAGAGATATGAGACAAGAAATCTGAGGTCTACCTTAGATTTAAAATATTAATAATGTCATGTTGAGACTAAATTAAGTTGAGTTGGTTGAGAAAACTAGTGTCCTAATATCTGTATATAATCAAGAGATAGATTATAGGTCTCCCTATTGCTTATGAGTGTTTTGCTTGTATTGATAAAGGTGAGGACTTTGGAAGGGTCTAAGATGATAGCCTACATTTTAAAAATAATGGTAAGATATTTAGGATTAAGTTTTAATGTATTAAACTTAATTTAAAGTGTTTAAAAGGATAAAACCTAGTCCATAACCTAGTCTAATGACATAATCTAGTAAAGACTTAAAGGCCTACCCTATAGCCAAGTGAAGAAAATGTATTTTTAACCAAAGAGTGAAAGTATAACATGTGTAAAGGAGTGTGATAGGCTCTAAAAAGAAATTTATGTTTCATATAGCCCACAATAGGTAACAAGCTTAGTTCACAAACCTCTAGGGTCAACAAGCATTATTTACTCAAAAACCCTTCATGATGTAATTCAGTGTCTCCGACCTATGTGTAAATCATCCTCAATAACATAAGGTGTGATAAGTTTTTAAAATTTTAGTGAAGTTATTAAATGGTAAGGTTTACCTTAATTTCTCCAAATGGTGATATGAAACTCCAAAGTGTTATTTAATTATTAAAACCTAAAAGGCCTAAATGGGCTTAATCTCTTCTTTTCATTGATAGACCTAAAATCAAAATTATAGAACTTAATGAAGACTAATATATTTATATATTTTTAAGGATGATTTGGTTTTTACCTTAAAATACCTAGTGGAAACCACTAAATCATTACATAGTCAAATATCTAGGGGATTTCTAAAACCCTGCAGTTATAGGTAGACATAGCTAGTCATGAGAAAGATGGTCTTTTGATGGTTTAATAGGAATAACTAAAATTTTAAATTTGGTATAAGGTATGTTAATTATTATAAAATTATTTCCATTGTCACCTTAATTCTTTAATAAAATCATATATACCTATTGTTTTGTCTCAGACACGGCCCACTCCTTTGGTAAGGAGCAATCAAGAGACTAAAGGATCTTCTTGGACTCAAAACATGAAACAAGTTTCAAAAAATCATGAATGGACCTTTAGGAAACTAAAAAAATATGAAAATGGTCTCATCATACTCTTAGGTGTAAATAAACCTAATGATTCAACTCAAATTCCCTTGAGGGCTAACAAGAAGGAGATAGGCTCTAAACCCTAAATACCCTGACTAGTACACCATGAGCATATAGAGGAGTGATGAACACTACCATATCATGTATAATAATATAAGGGATTATTTTAAAGGTTTATAAACTCTTCTCATAAATTTAATTGATTTTTAAGACCTAAAACTCAAGGTAAACTTCTCTCAAAACTTAATAATGCTAAGCACGCCACCCAAGGAACAAATTTACATACTCGTACCATATTTCACACTTTTCATGCGAAGATGAGAATTTTGGGATATTTGAGGTTATTAAATAAGGTTTTAAAATTTTAATTAGGTTAGTTAGACATTTTATCTTTATGAATAATTTTTAAGACCCCAAATAGGTATTAAAGCTCTTTTAAACCCTAACAGTGACCGGACATGGCAAAAAGACCTCAAAAACACATATAATGCCACATTTCACTCTTAAAACTGATTTTATGTTTTCTATGACCTAAAAGGGGTTCTAAAAATGTATTTTTATGTTGATGTCACTTGTATGTGTTTCCATAAATTCCCTATTTTGTATATTTTTGGTGTTTTTAGGTGTTATGAGAAGGGGAGAGATTCATAACCAAGGGACGAGGTATTTTATGAGTTTTAATATCCATTTAAGAACAAAAAATTTCTTGGGATATTTTTGAAAGTGATCAAACTAGGCCCCTTTTCTAGGGTAATCCCAAACAGGCTCAAAATAAGAATAGGTGATAAGGTGGTTTCTCAGTTTGCATACTTTCATAGGGTCTCATGAACCCCAAATTGACATAGAAGTTTGTGACATAATGGTAAAAATTAATCATACACACCTAGAGATTTCATCATGTGTGGGATATCTCAGGAGTAAGATTTCTACTTTATAGGCTAAGGAGGGATAATTAGGCCTAATTTATGAGAAAGAATGAGCTAGAAAAGATACACTCATAATATGATCACCAAATTTTGTGTAAAGCTATAAGATATTAATGAGCATCTAAAATTGTGCTCATTTTTCTATAGTCATCTCTAGATTCTTCCATAAAAGGAGATTTGCTTTTTAGGAAGGATATAAGGGTTTGAGAGGAAATTCAAGGTTTTGGTGCAAAAACAAGTCCTTTTTAGTGTTTGATGTCTTGAAATGTATTTTCATAGGTCTGGTATGATATTTGGAGACCATCCATGGAATAAAGTTGCATTCTTGAGAACAAACTCAACTTTTCCCTTCTACACCATGTTAAAGATGAGATTTTCAAGGGGTCAAAACACTAAATTGATGTTTAAGATCTATTAAATAAGATTTAAAATGTTCCTTATTACCTTCCACACCACTCTAAAGTTTGAATAAGTCATGAAGTGGTTAGAATACATTTTCAAAGTTTTTAAAGGTCTTAAAGACTCCAAAGAGGCCTTCCTTCCTTCTAATGCCTAGGGTGTTGAAGAAGTCAAACAAGAATAAAAGATCTCTAACATCCCAATAAAGGTGGAAAAATCTCATAAATCATGGGATAAGGTCTCAAAGTACAGATTAATGAATATTTGACTAATCCTTTAGCACTAATTTTCAAGGAAATGACTTCTTGACCAAGGATATTTGACTAGGGATATAAGAGCATGCAAGCAAAAATATAGGATTTTGTATAGGTTAAGGAGTCCTTCAACCTTCAATTCATTCCTCAACATGAACCTATACACCATTTTCCAAAGGTGGATGAGAGATAATCAAGGTAATGTTATGTTGGGTTTGGAGAAAGATTAAGTAAATGGTACATTTCTTAGTTTTGGGGGATCTTGTCTTTCTCTCTCTCCTCCCTCTCATTTTATCTATATGTAAGCCTATGTTTTCATTTGAAAATAATACTTTACCTGAGTTGTAACAAGTCCATGCTCATAAAAACACTTATGCTTTCCTATTTTTAATGGATAAGACTGAATTCATGCCTCCTCAAAGCTTGTGTTTAGTGTATTTTCATGGTTTGTTGATGATTAACAGTGATAATATAGACTTCCTTTCATTTTATCCTCATATGCTTACCTATTTTTAGGTGTTATGTTATCGTTATATGTTTCATAGTGTTTTCTAATCATCTTGTATGTATGGAAAGTGTGATCTTTCCTTAGTGTCTTTGAGAGACCTATTGATCATGTTACCTTTGATCATGCATCAAACCTAAGCCTCTGTGTGAAACATTCTTGTTTGGAGGATTTCATTTAATAATTTCAATTATTTCCATGTATTTATTCATCCTTATTATTTCATATTAGACAAGTAAAGGTCATATTTTTGGGTATCACCCTAGTTACATAGGTTTTCCTTTCAATTTACTTTCTTCTCTTTTCCTTTACAAGTTGGTCATGTAGATTAGAGGTCCTAACTGATACACTAAGGGGATTTATCCCTTAAAATATAGATATTTAATCCATTAATTAGGCCACCCATAACCTAATATTGTCTCCATGTTACTTTAAACTATGAAGGCCTAAAACTACCTTCACAATGGTGCAAGAATAGTAGTCAACAGTTAGGTTTAGAAAATTTGAATTACTAATGTCCCATTATAAATGGATATTCAATGATTTTTTGGTAATATTACCTTCTCCAATCTTGGATTCCACTATGTAGGATAAGTTGCATATCCATCATAATTTGTTTCATATTTTTTAGTGAACCCAACATGAATCTAACACTTATGATTTCTAATTTTTTCAATTATAATCAATTATATCGAGTATGTCAATCTAGTTTTATCTTCCATCCATAGGGTTTCAATTAGATAAATCCTATCGATCAAATTTTATATTATGTGTGTAGGTTTTTAAACATATTGATCTTGTCAATAATGATTTATCTTTTATGTTCAATTTTTCAACCAGATCAAACAAGTTTTCTATGCATAAGGTTTTCAATTTCAGATAACTAGATCAAACTATTCAATCCAATCATTTATCCTATCTTTTATGCCTAGCTAAATTGATCACCTTGATTTTTTTCATTTTTGTATTTTAGTATCATTTATTTAAATCTACTTGCTTGATTCTATTTAATAACATTATTTTCTACCTTTATAGGATCAAAAATATGCTTAAATGACCTAGTCAAACAATAATTTGACACTCTAAAAAAATGATTAAATCAACTTTTCAATCTTTTTCTATCCTCTAGGTTCATTTTTAATAATTTATTATTTCCATTTTGTCATTTTTAATTATATTTCACTTCCTAATTTTCACTTAAAATTCAAATTCCTATTGTTTCCCTCTATTTTTAAATTTTGTAAAACTATAGCCACACAATCAACTAGATTGACTTGCTCGATTTAGTTTTGTGTCTAGCTTCTAACATCAAACTAAATGGACCTAGTTGATTTCTTTTGTTTCAACCTATTTTTTAATAGAATGAGATGATGAGCTCAATCTTATTTTGTGTGTTTTCTTTTTTAGCATAATTAAAGGAAATTAACCTTTATTTTCATAGTAATTAAAAAAACACTTTTAATTTTCAAAAAAAATAGTTGGATACTTGTTTATTTTATTTCAAAAAGTTTAATTTAGTTTTCAAAAAATTGATTTTCAAGTTTATTTTTATCTTGTTTGTATTTCCCTAGAAACTATGTAATAATTTTTTTAAAAACTACTTAACTACTATCATGAAGGGCTACTCTATATTCAATTTATTTTAATTATTTTTAATTTATATATATCATTGCATGGGGATTGAAAAAATACTCATAAACATAATATAGATCTAAACGTAGACTTTAGTTTCCATGTACCTCACAATATTTCATAAATTCCTAGGATTCCCCTTCATATTCAACATTAGGAATCTAGCCATACATTTGATTATGTGGAGAATTGGTTAGTGTTTAGTGATGAGAATTTACTTCAGGATTACCTTTGAATCTATGTTTAGTCGATTATGGGAATGGCACTTTCTCCATATTTATTTCTCTAAAACATTGGACCATCACTAGACAATGGACAAGATAGTAGCTTTAAAATCCTACATTGTAAAACACAATATTTAGTACAATATCTTAATATTATTTTTCAATAATTAGTTAGCATTATTATTTATAAACTTTATATTTTTTCTCATTATTGTTTGTTATTCTATGTTATATTGTATATTGTATTAGCCAATGTTGATACTAGTTTGGGTTGTGTGCTTCAACTAAATTGACCAGTTTGATCTAGTTTTCATGTGTGATTATTTCAATTCTATGTCTAAAATAAATCATTCAAATTTATATAATTTAGTGTTTTCTATACTATAGATCTAGATCAACAAACTCAATTCCATAACTTTTTTATTATTGAAAATTTTCCTACTAGATTAACAAGTTTGATCTATTTAGTTTATAAAATATTATGTTTTCTAACTAAGATTGACTAGTTCATTCTAGTCAATTTATATAATATGATATTTTTATATCTATATCAACAAAATCAATATAATTATTTTATATACTTTTTTACTTTCCTATTTTCCTAACTAGAATGACCAACTCGATCTAGTCACTTTATAGACTATTCTATTTTCCTATTCTTCCAACTAGATCAACTAGTTTGATATAATTAGCTTACAAACTATTCTATTATCCTATTTTTACAAGTATAAAAACCAACTTATTCTAGTCAATTTATATATTTATATATTTTACTGTTAGTCCAACTTGATTGAACAACTCAATCTAATTAATTTTTTAGCTTCTAAACTTTAACTTCTCCAGTAAGTGTCCAGATAAGTTTATTTTTCATCATGCAACATCTATTTGAAGAAGATGAAAATATTATAAAACTAACATGACGAGTCTTACTAATCCTCATAAAGCCTCTAATATGATTTTACCATATCATGTAGTAGATAATCCATATCTTAGCAACATCCACATTACAACTAAAACCATTAATTATGGGATTTCTTCCCATTCTTTTCTTAATCCTCTATTCATACCTATGGTAGAGGATGAAAGTTATCTTTATTATATGTTTCAAATGATACCTTTTACCAATGAAAACCCTAAAAATAATTACAAGGATCCCATCGTCATTTATAACCTTATGATGGGACCTTACATTGGAGAAACCCATTCACCTTTACCTAGATTTGATACATGGTTTGGGTAAATCCATTATACAACTTATATCACACCTTTATCCTCTCTCATGCCTTCATATGATAACATGTCCTCATATTCCATGCATTCTACATCCCCCATTCCAATTATTACCACAAACATGGTATACATGACCTTTAATGGGCCTATACAAAATACGCACATTAATGCTCAAATTCATATAACTACTAATATATCTCAAACTACTAGTGCATATCAAACTATCAATTCCTATCATATTTATAATGTGTCCCATGCTACTTCCATTAATAAAAATACCATTAAAACTAATCAAATTCTATGACAAAATTTATATCAAATGGCTAATTTTCAAACTAATAGTGTCAATCAAATAATACACATTCAAAACCAATTAAGGCATTTTCAAACTCATTAATAACCTATTCAATGGGGATGCAAAATCCTAATTCCACCCCACCCCCTAGATATGAAAATGATAATCTTATATTTAAACCTCCACTCTTAACAAAGATATTAAACATTTACAAAATTAACCTATAGTTCCTCAAATTGCAAACATTTACACAGGTGGAATAATTACCACTATCAATTATAATGGACCCATTTATTCATTTTTACATTGGAAGGACTTAAAAAAAATTATATAAATATTGGGTTAAAATTAATACTTTCATTGCCACCAACCTCTTAGCTAAAACCTTTTCATGTAATTATCTAGACTTTTATAATCAACTCAAAACTCATTTTATCTATATCTTGGAAGACTTAGACAATACATTGGTTCAATAATTCTAAACTAATGATCTTCATAAAAATAAAATAGATCATTTTATCAATTGTAAATAATTAGAATCCAAAATAACCCAAGTAATAATCAAATGGTGGAAATCTTTGTCTAACAAAGTAGAGCATAACATGTCCAATGACAATATATTTTACTTATTCACTATTTATCTGCACTCTAAATTATAATATCATATGAGGAATATTTATATAAAATATTTATAATAAGTCCTCGATCAATCCAAATGTCAAGACTTTCTTATATGACAATTTGAGCCTTTATACCCCACATAATAACATTAATACTTATGAATTTCAAAAATGGACATAAAAACAATGATGGTATTGTAGATACCTATAACTCCATACAAAATATTTAAGTTATTTCTCTTAATGGTCCCATGTATTCTATTGTTTCATCATCAATTTCCAACAATCCTCATCCTACTTGTACAGTTTTTCAAGTAAATAATATAGATATTCATAAACCAATTTCCTTAAAAAAGATTAAAAAATGCCTTCCTCAACCTTCACCATGTGATCTTGATCCTAATCTCCCTACTAAACATTGGTATGATCCACACAAATTTTATTGGTAACGTGTAAGTTGGGATCATTATCATGAAACTTGTCACCATTTAAGAACTTTTGTTATGAAATACCTTCTTGGACCTAAATTATGAATCACTCACATGAACATGTAAAAAATATTATGAAGTGGTAGCTAAGGCTCATGTAACCAAAAATAAAAATGAATACATTCATCAAGAAAACACAAAATTTTCTATTTACAAGGATCCCCTTCCTAATTATCAATCTAGTACTACCCGATCTCCCACTACTAATAATGTTTAAAGTTTTATGGATTTTAACACTAACATACATGATGATAATTCTATTAATATGAATAATAAAAGGATATTAGTTTCCTATAATGATCCTTATCCAACATGTAACTTCAACAATTTCCCAACATTGCATACTATTCAATATTCTTACCCATCTCATCTCATAGAATTGGGGCAAATGAAACCAATTGCAATAAATTAAACTAACTCACAAGTGTCCAATGAATTTATAAAGTTAGAAAATAAAAAATATACTATTAATATAAATTCTACCCCTGCTTTAACTAATATACCTCACTCAAAAATCCCAAAATATTCTATGACTGGTACCTCTTCCTCATTCACAAGACACATCCATTGATTCAACCATGTCATTTAATTCAACCCACATTAACTAAATCCCAATCTGATACACCTTACCAACATCACTTTAAATGCACTTTTGCTACACCTGTAAAGGATTTAAATCAACACTATGCACCTTTATCTAATAAAATTATAACAAGATATGATGAATGGGATACTATAACTAAACTTTAATATCTCCCATCTCAAGTGCCTTTCTGAGAACTTATGTGATATTCCCCTCATCATTATAATCATCTAATGCAAATTTTATTTGAAATTAACATCCCTCATCCCCCACCAGTGGGGAAAGTGTTTGAATCATAAATACTAGGGAGGTGAATTAGTCTCCAAAAATTTTCAACTTTACTTTATCATTCATGAACTATCAACGTCATATCGATAACTAGTAACACATCAAGAACCATTTATATGAGCATGAGACAAGAGCATAACACATAGAACACCTATTTAAGTGGGAAAACCTAAAGGGTAATAAAACCCATTGATATATGAAAATGTACTAAATTTATATAAGACAAACACCAAATTTAGTGAAGCACCAACTTCACATAGAGCATCAACCCCAACTAGCTAAGCAACAACTCAACTAGGCTTTAACAATCACCAACTTGTAAAGAGACACCAACCCCCTATATGACTCAGCACCAACTCAAAAACCTGATTTATTTGATCACCCTCAAGACATTTTTTTTTCAACCAACTTATGATGACCACTTCTTCATCTCTTCACACTCTTTTATCCCTCTCAAACTACCTTCTATGCTCCTTCGCTTAACTAGTTCTCTTCAAGATAGATTAGATCATTTAACCTTGATATCAATATATAGTACCCATGTTATATATATTAATTATAGCTAATATTCACTCTTTTTATTTTCTAAAATACCTCCTTTATATCTTCAAAGTCTTATATCTTCCACTTCAACTCATTCATACTCTAACTAATCAATTAGGCCTATTAGACCTTATTATTATACTAGGCTCTTTCTCATAAACCTATTAGTCAGAAATACACACTTGAAAACTTATATTTTCCATAAAAAATTCCTTATGACATGTTACAAACATTAATCAAACATCACATTAGATCATCCATAGCTCAAGTGGACTAAATCTTCCTTAAGGCCTTAAGGAGACCTAATTCAATTAGGCCTTCATTAGTACACATTAAACTTTGATCTTATTAGAAAAAAAAAAAAAAATTGTAGTAAAAATTCATATGCCACTCAAATATACCCATAGTAATATCATATAAGTTCTATGACACATATTAGCTTGAAGCACTACTTGAAGCACACCATTAGCATTGTTCACAATTGGGCATGTGAACCTATATAAAGTCTATCTTGAACTACTAAAGATTAATAATAAAATAGATAATAAATCATGTAAATAAGACACATATAAATAATAAATATTAACTTATTGAAATCAACATATTATTTAGACTTCACAACTCAAGGCAAAAGGACTCAAACCCTTCTCTGCAAATAGCCCACTTATAATTGCCAAAATACCTTCAAGCATAGTCATGGTGATAATGGCATTCAACACTTGTGTAGATAAATTAAACTAATTATGATTAATTTATATGATCCTATGATATAATTGTAAAATTTTTATATTAAAATATAATATGGTCAAATGGAAATATTAATTTTACAAACTAATCTCACAACCTTATTGTATATAAACCTCACTAAGCTAGACAAGTCAACTTGTGAACAACTTTTTCCCTATAAATATTGACCTAAAAACTTATTAAAAACATTATAATGTATTAAAACTCTTTAAAAACACTTCCATTCACTTGGATTCATCCCTATTCCATGATAACACATCCCTAAACAACTTCTCATTATAACCTGGGTTTATTACTGTTGCCATCATTAGGCCTATTAGCAACTAGTTAACTTCGATGAATATTTTATCAAACCTAAGGGATATAAATTTTACAAAAAAATTAATGGAAAAAAACTAAAATTCAAAAACTTTTTCCTCCATCCATTTAATAACTTTGACTTTGTCAACTCTGACTACTATAACAAATCTCCAAGAAACAAGGCCTTTCCTATAGGGTCCACTCACTCACCTAAAGAATAAATAACACTTGGAGACGCCTGAGAAAATTTAATATAACATAAATTCACTAAATTATCCATACCAATCCATTATGATAAATTTAGAATAACTTCTTTCATATTGGGTCACTATTTGGGTTCTTTGAGGGTTTAAACCATCTTTTACTATTAACAATCATTCATAAAGCTTAGGCCCTCATTCCAAAAAATATTTTTTGTAGAATTTATGTAATAAAATTTACCATATACTATGAATATATAAATTTACCATTTATAGGTTACATGTGCCAATGAGCATAAGAGAAACATTTTTGGGTTGATAACCCTTCATTATGTGCACTTGAGAGACCTCAAAACCACTTTTCATTCCTTTCATTTCAAAAAATAACCTAAAACTTTATGAAATTCTTGATAAAATATGCCATAACTCTAAAAACACTCACTTATTCATACTTATCTTGTAAATAAAACCTCATACCCAATTAGACCATACTCTCTCTCTTTGTTTGTTTATACCTTAATCTGTAAACCACATTAGTCCTTGAAACTAACATTAATGACTTTTTCCATGTGTTATACAACTTAATAACATCATAAATCAACCTCTATCATTATTATACATATCCATGAATCCTTCACATGCCTTAATAATAAACCATTATACCTCATTAGGCCAAGCAGGGTCTAGAAGTGGTTTACGTGCAAACTAGGTCTGTAAGACCTACCCCTATAGGCTCACCCTAAGACTCACATGATTGATAAAATTAATAATATACATGATAAATAAAACTCATAAAACCTTTCATTCCTATTTTAATTCATCTCACCAAGCCATCATGACCCTTCATGCACAAGACTAGGCATCTTATGTGTATACCTTCTCAAGTTACTTACTAAGTTCAAGCACTTGACAACTTTGACAACAAGGATATTCCATGTTGACCTTAACACCACTAATTAGGTAATTATAACATATAATATACATGTATTACACTCTTATAATCATTAAAACAATGATCAATATCCTCTCTTATAGCCACATTCTTCAATGACCTCATGAAGACTTTTCTAAACAACCTTTGACATGAATGCCAAATCTCAACAATTATAACAATGATCAACAATATCCCCATTTGTCATTGATGTAAAAATACACTTTAAAATGATCATTATTATCTTGCATCTTGGTCTTTCTCCCCCTTTGACATAAATGACAAAGTGATGTCTATAACTATCTGGATCACACTCCTTGCAACCAAAATACTCAACACACAAAACTATGAATTTATGAGACATAATATAAACATGCTCCCATTATCTCCATGCACACCTTATTGGAATAAATCACCTATTATTTTATCTAATAATAATTATTATCTCACCTTAATTACTTTTATTCCTCAATGATTGTTAGGGTAGGAATTACATCGAATTCCTTTCTTAGATGTTTAAATGTTACCTTTGGAAGTGGTTTGGTCAAAAACTTTGCAATCTGATCCTATGTAGAAACATATTTAAGTCTAAAACTTTTTTAACTTACCTTCTCTCTTATAAAATTATAACTAATGGGAATGTGCTTGGTCTTTGAGTGAATGATAGGGTTATTTGAGATGCTTATAATATTTGTATTATCACAATAGATAGGGCTATGACCATCATACACCACCTTGTAGTCTTTTAGGTTCTCTCTCATCCATAGGACCTAAGTGAAACATGAATTTTATATAATTTACTTAGCCTCACATATTTATAATACTAATGATGGTTATTTCTTGTGTATCCATGAAACTAGGCACCCACTTAAGAATAAATGTCCTCCACTAGTACTCTTCTTATCATCTATACTTCTTACCTAGCTGCATCTGTATAGACTATCAAAATGAACTCCTTGATTTTTTGATACCAAAACCTATACTCCATAGTAACCTTGAGATACTTGAGTATCCTTTTGACTTCTTGTAGATGATTCTCAATTAGATTTGCTTCAAACCTTCCCATAAGAACTAATTATTGAATGATGTCAGGTCTAGAGGTAGTGTTGTACAACAAACTTCTAATCATTGACCTGTATTATGTCTAATTTACATTTTAAGACTCAAATTCCTTGATCAACTTACACTCTATAATCATGGGTGTACTAAATACCTTGAAATATTCCATCTCAAACTTCTCCAACATCTCTCTTATGTACTTGGCTTGTGAGATTAATATACCTTTTTTAGATTGATTTATTTATAACCCAAGAAAGAATGATAGTTACCCTAGCATGGACATCTCAAACTTTTTATTCAACACCTCTAAAAAGTCCTTGTTCATGTTCTCATTTTTTCCACCAAAGATGATGTCATCCACATAGAAAACTACTATCAATTGATGGTCATATGTTATCTTGATCTATAGATTACTATCTACAACTCCTCTTTTGAATCCTTAATCCAATAGATAACTATCCAACCTAGCATACCAATCTCTAGGAGCTTGATTTAGACCATAAAGAGCCTTATTTTATCTAAAAACATAGTCTTTATCATTTGATAGTGATAACCCTTCAAGGTTCTCAATGTAAACTTCCTCTTCCAAATTCCCATTCAAAAAGGCAAATTTTACATCCATCTGGTATACTTTGAACCCTTTTAATCCTATATATTTTAGAAATAATATGATGGCCTCTATTATTGATATTGGTGAAAAGTTTTCCTCAAATTCTACCCCTTCAACTTGTGCATATCCCTTACATACCAATCTAGCCTTTTTCCTAGTGACTTCTCCATCTTCATTCAACTTATTTCTAGAGACCCATTTTGTGCCAATGACATTCTTGTCTTTAGGCCTAGGAACTAGTTCCCAAGTCTCATTCTCCTCTATTTGGTATAACTCTTCATTCATCACTCACACACACACACACACACACACACACACACACACACACACACACACACACACACACACACACACACACACACACACACACACATACACACACACACACACACACACACACACACACACACACACACATTATTGCTTCTATAATATTATTAGGTTCAATATTGGATGATAGAGTAACATTCTCTTTATTTAGATTACTTTCTAATCTTCTTCTTATTTCCATACCTACATTCTTGTTGCCAATGATTTAAGATTCAGGGTGATCTCTTTAAATCTATCTTGATGGGTCCTTTTCAATCCTATCTCTCTTCAACTTCTTATTCTTCCTCATTGGCATATATAGTATATTTTTCATTCTTGAAGTCTAGATTATCTAAAGTGTCCTTTGACTATGAGTATGATTTCTTTGTCTCATCAATCTTCACATTGGTGTTTTATACTATATTTTGTAGCCTCTTTTTATAATTTAGAATAAGTTAATTAATGATTATCTTAATATTATTCCTTCATAAAATCTACAATAAATTTTTTCCAAGTCTTCATCAACTCTTTTGATGAAACATTTTCTCCTAAACACTCTAAATTGTTCTGCATTGGTAGGTTTTCCCTTCCATAATTCATAAGGAGTCTTTTTGCCGTTAGTCCTTATCTTTCATATATTAAAAATGTATACTGTAGTGCTTACCACCTCTCTCTAATATCCATCAAATAATATAGACTCATATAACATAGTTCTATCCATCTCTTGAATTATCCTATTATTCTTTTCACTACCCCATTCTATTAAGGTGTCTTAACTACTAAGAATTGTCTCCTTTTTTCATGAACCTCACAGAATTCGTAAAACTAATTTGACAAAAAATATCTTCTTTTATCATATCTTAGGCACTTTATCTTCCCATTCTTCTCATTATCAACAAGAGCCTTAAATTCCTTGAACTTGTCAAGAGATTTTGACTTATCTTTCAATAATGCAACCCAAGTCATTCTTGTGTAATAATCTATGAGTAACATGAATTAGCTATCTCCTTGAATGATTTGAATTATTTTAGGCCCATATTGATCAATGTGTATTAAATATAAGGGTATTTTTAGTAGAGTACTCCTTATATTTGAACCCTATTATAATTTTATTACCATGTTGGCAGGGCTTGTAAAGTATTTTTGTATGTTTGGTGATCTTAGGTATGTTTTTCACAAACATCTTAGTGTTAATATTGACCATATTTTCAAATTTTAGGTGATCTAACCTTCTGTTTCATATCCAAATTTTATCTATCTTTCTTATGAATCATCCCTCTTTATTCATCTCATTCAAGACATATATGTTATTCTCTATCATCTTAGCATTGGTAATTATCCTTCCTGATTTGGCTCTCCTTATCTCACACCCTCTATCATGAAAGGTTAGTGTGTGTCCTTGATTTAAAATTTGACTTACACTAAGCAAGTTATGTTTCAAATATTCCACATATAACACAATTTGTGTCTTGATATTCTCATTATCCAAACTCAAGACACCTTTGCCAACTATATTGATAGTTATGTTATCTCCAAACCTCACTATTCTTGTAGCATTATTATTTAATGAGATGAACTTATTTTTTATCCTATCATGTGGCTTGATTAACCACTATATATATACCATTTCATGTATTCATATTGATTATGAAAGTTAGTCTTTTGTTCCTCCTTAGCAAATAGTCCATCTTAACTCTTGAGCTCAATATGATCAGTCCTAACTTGCTTTGGCTTCCATACCAATGCTTGATCCTTATCATGAATTTTAGTAGCTTCATATGTATTATTAAATATTTAGGGACTTATAACTCTACTATATCATAATATTTCAATATGTCCTATATTGTGATAGATGTAGTAAACATTTTTTTTGTATTTACCTCTTGACTTATTACTCCTTTTCTCATGGTCCCATGATGGCGTATCCTTTATTGTATTGGGATGTTTGATTGTTATTTTAATTTTAGTACTCTTGACGTTTTATGTATTCTCATGATCTCTATAAAACTTTCTCATCTTTTCTAAGAGTTTCTCATTCTCAAACTTCAATAAATCTAGATCTATCTTCAACTACTCATACTCATTTTCCTTTGATCTAAACATTGTATTTACACTTTCTAATTAATTATTGAGTTCCTTGATAGTCTTATTTTGATGATTAAAATCATCAATGGAAATTATGAAAACCTCTTCAATGTCTAATATATATTCTCCTTCTTCACTATCATAGTAGACTTCTTCATCATAGATGTTGTCTTGTTCCTTCTGATCACTAGACATGTTGTGTTTCTCATAATCACCTTCAAAATGTTAGAATTGATTCAAAGGACCAAGATATTAAGCCAATTTTTGGAATCAAAATGACTAATAGTGGGTTTGAATCAATCTCCAAAACTTTTTAACTTTATTTTATCATTCATGAACTATCAAAGCAATATAGAGAACTAGCAACACATCAAGAACTATTTATATGAGCATGAGACAAGAGCATAACACATAAAACATTTATTTTAGTGGGAAACCATCAATGGGAATAAAAAATAATTATATATAAAAATTTATTACAATATTATAATAAAAATACCTACTTATTGAAGCATTAACTCCACATCGAGCACCAACTGTAACTAGTTAAGTACCAACTCAACTAGGATTTAGTGAGCACCAACTTAAAATAAGGAACCAACCCTCTAGATGATTTAGAAAAAAATAATCCACATAATTTATTTTATCAACTTAAGTATGCCTTTTTTCTAAAACAAATTATTATGATGACCTATTCTTATCTTCACACTCTTCTATCCCTCTCAAACTACCTTCTAGGCTCCTTCGATCAACTAGGTCTCTTCAAGATAGATTAGGTCATTTGACCTTTATATTTATCTACAATACCCTTATTATATCTTCATGATAATTTATTTTTACCATTATTATGGTCTAAAATACCTTATTTATCTCTTCAAAGTTTTATATCTTATGCTTCAACTCACTCATACTCTAACTAGTCAATTAGGTGTATTAGGCCTTGTTCTTATACTAGGCTCTTGATCATACACCTCTTGGTTAGACATGCACAATTGAAAATCTATATTTTACACAAAATAATCCTTATTAAATGACATAAAATTAATAAAACATTAAATTAGGTCTTCCATATCTCAAATTTACCAAATCATTCTTTAAGGCTTAAGGAGATCTAATTCAATTGGGCCTTCATTAACACACATTACCCTTTGGTATTATTGGAACACTTTAAAACACCACACATGGTAGTAAAAATTAATATTAAACTCAAATATACCTATAATAATATCTTATAAGGTCCATGACACATTTTATCTCCAACCACTACTTGAAGCACACCATTAACATTATTCACAACTAGGCCTATGAACCTACAAAAAGTTTATCTTGAAGTAATTAAGATTAATCATAAATTAATTAATCAATCATGGAAATAAAACACAAATTCATAATATATATGACCTCATGGATATCAAAATATTATTTATACTTCATAACTCAAGGCAAAATGACTCAAACCCTTCTCTGCAAATAGCCCACTCAGAATTTCCCAAATACCTTAAATCATAATCATGGTGATAATGACCTTCAACACATATGTAGATACCTTAAATTAATTATAATGAATGTATATTATCATATGATATAATTAGACAATTATCAGATGAAAATATAATATGGTCAAATGGCAATATTGTTTTTGCAGACCAATCTCATAACCTCACTGTACAAAGACCTCACTGAGCCAAACAAGTCAACTTGTGAGTAAATTTTTCATTATAAGCACTAACCTAAAAAAATTATACCATACATGATAATATCTTACATGTTTTTAAAAACACCTCCATGTACTTGTATTCATACCTATTATATGATAACACATTCCTAAACAACTTCTCACTATTGCTTGGGTTTCTCATTATTTCCATCATTAGGCCTATTAGCGATTGGATAACTTGGATGAATATTTTATCACACTTGAGTGCTATAAATTTTTAATAAACATTCATGGATAGAAACTAAAAGTCTCAAACTTATCCCTCCATCCATTTATCAACTTTTACTTGGTCAACTCTAATTGCTATAAAAAATATCTAAGAAACAAAGCCTTTCTTATAAGCTCCACTCACTCACCTAAATAATAAAACACACATATATATTATTTAGAGAGTTTAATACAACATATAATCACTAAAATGGTCATAAAAATTCATTATTATCACTTTAGAAAAACTTATTTCATATCGGGTCACTCTTAGGGTTATTTGAGGGTTTAAACCATCTTCCACTATTATAAATCATTAATAAATATTAGCCCATAATTATAAAAAATAATTCATTGAAATTTTATATAGTAAAATTTAAAATATACCATGAATGTCTCTATTTCCCATGTAGATGCTACACATGCCAATGAACACAAGAAAAACCTTCTTGGGTTGAGAAGCCTTCATTTTGTGCACTTGAGAGACCTCAAAACCACTTTTTATGCCTTTTATTGAAAAACATGACATAAAAATTTGTGAAAATAATTTTAAAAATATAAAATACCTATAAAATAACTCACCTATCCATACTTTCTCTCTTTGTTTGCTTAGACTCTAACCTGCAAACCACATTAGGCCTTGAAACTGACCTTCATGCCTCATTCCATGTGTTATAAAACTTTTTAACATAATAAATAAAGCTCTCTCATTATTATAAATATACATACATCCTTCACATTCCTTGATAATAAACCATTATACCTCATTAGGCCATGCAAGGTCTAGAAGTGGTCTAGGTGTAGACTAGGTCTGTAGGACTTACCCCTATAGGCTCATCCTAAGACTCACTTGAGTGATCCAATTCCTCATATACATGATTATTAAACCTCATAAAACCTTTTAGTCCTATGTTCATTCATCACACCAAGCCATCATGACCCTTCATGCACAATACTAGGCATCTTATGTACATACCTTCTCAAGTCACTTACTAGGTTCAAGCACTTGATAACTTTGACAATAGGGACCTTCCATGATGACCTTAACATCACTCATGTAATCATAAAAACATATACCAAACATGTTTTATGCTCTCATAATCACTACAATAATGATCAATATCCTCTCTCATAACTACATTCTTCAATGACCTCATGAAGACCTTTCTCAAGAACCTTCGACATCAATGACAACATCAATGACAAACCTCAAAAATAAGAATAATGCTTAATATAAATAATATACTTTTTTAGGGTCTATATATATATATATATCATTCTTAAATAATGTGAATAAAGGTCTATCCACTTTGATGAAATGGTAGATGATTATCCTTCACTCAAAATCCATATCACTTTAATGATTTATGATGAGATATTTCTTTGTGTAGATGATCATCCATTATTCACTAGTGTCTAAATAAGAGATATCCAAGATAAACATGCTCTGATTGATGAAGGCTATGGCACTAGCATGGATTCCATATATTTTATTAAAACACTTATATATTCTAAATGTAATTTTGAAACTAATCAAAGTACATGTCAAGGATATGATAGAAGATAAATTACTTATTTAGGGTGTGTTTGGATTCATATCATGGTTCCCCTTATCTAAAAGTGTATCAAAGTCATGATATTTAATTTCCCACCATCATATTACATTTTTATCAATCAACCTTGGACACACCACATGATATTCATAGCTCTCTAGCATGCCAAAGTGTTAAAATTCCTTATAATGGTGCTATACAAAAAATTAAAAGAGATACAAATCCTTAGAATTTAAGAAATTCCAATAATGAGGTGTTTTTAAAATACCTATCCTCAAACCTTTACCTAGTATTCCTTTTTATGAGTCATAAGACTTTAATTACCCCATCAAATCAACTAGAGGTTATAATGGTCACCCTAAATTAATAGTCAACATACCACCTAGTATCTTGGATTCAAATGATGATGATCCTAATGAGATCAGTTTGAAAATCAAAAAAATTTATCACTCTCCTCACATAATTGTTCAATTACCTCCTTATTTATGACCTCATTATTGTCAACAACCATTATATGAAATTCTTATCACTCTAAAAAAAACTAAACACCCCATCCATCATGCCTTTTCAATTGATAAAATCATTGATGCATTTACTATTCATATTCATATTCCTAATTATAATTATGGATATAATTTATATGATCCATTTTTAGATGGTTTTTATCAAGATAAAAATGTAGAGATACTTAAATAACATTCTTATTTACATCATTATTTTATTTATATTCACGTATTTCCTTCTCCCTATATATTACTTAATATTAGTTCTTCTTCAGTTGATGTTCACAAGTCTAGGATGGAACAACATGCTCACACACACTACTTATTATCCACTAATTATTCATCCCCATTAGAGTATGCTTCTTAACTAGGCTATGATAAGACCTTATTACTTTTCTAGATTCTTAAATCCTTTTAGCTTGCTTCCTCCATCGATCTCAAATACATTATGTTGACACACTTTAAGTTCATCTCTTGAAGTCATCTAGCCTATTCATGATCCTATTTCAAATTATCCTACTATTGGTGATGGTATACTATCTTTTCCTAAGCCTAATATTCTACTAGCACAATAGGAAGATGAGCCATATTGTGAGTTCCATTGAGTTTTTGGTCATTAGACCAAGGGTTTTCATGCATATCAATAACAAAAATATTTAGGATCTAATTATACTGTAGACTAATAACCTTCATGTTTGCTTGATGTGATTTTTACTTTCATGTCACATGCACAAATTCTTCAACTCATTTTTGACAAAATTGGAAATAGATTGATATGATTCATCTAGATAAAGCACAGTCTATAGATAAAAGCCTAAATCATCCTACGATACTTTTGAAATACATCCCTAAATATGGGAAAGTTTATTATATTTGGAATCAATTTAATACACATCATACATATAGATGTCAAGTGATATAATGACACTTTCATGATTTTCCATGGCCTATGCCTTCATTAGATTAGCCACATGCTCCACAATGTTCATGGACAAAGGCTCAACCTTCTTCATAACCCACATTTCCTTATAGATCTAAGGATAATCATCACATCTTAACATCAATGTCTTACTTTAAGTGTCGCTTGTTGGAGATACCCCATGGGAATCAATCTTATTATAACATACCCACTTTTTCCACAGAGCCAATGTGTCAATAAGTCTTTTCATGAATCTCTAAAAATATTGATGAGACTTTGATTAAAGTCATATTAAAGTTACACAAGGATGTATTAGATGTCCATGGATGATGTTTTCAATGAAATTTATCATTATTTATGAACATGTCATGGTGCTTTATCACATTATTTATTTTAGTTTCATATGATTTAGATTTGAGTTATGAGCATATATTAATCTTATGTTTCATTTATCACTTAACAATGGCTCATGGTTTAATTTAATTTTCACTTATTTTTCTCTATTTCTCTTGAGGATTATTTCTTTATATTTTTGTCACACCATATATTAGAATCAAATATTTATTATTATGATATGGTTTCCAACCCATACCCTTTAATATCCTATCTTTACCTTATGATTAGCTAACAAACATATTTATCACTATATCATTACATGCACATATCTATATGATCTTCACTCTCCCTTTATTTTCCCTTCATAATAATCAACCATATGGTTAGTCTTGATATCACATACTTATTTATGAGTAAGCCTAATTATTTATCAAGTTGACAAAATATCTGGGCATTGTGTATCCAATAACCAAATCCTAAAGCTCATTTATGTTTGTCACTTTTAAAATTCATGTTTTGTTATTATGAATTCATATGTAGGAGGAATATAAAATTCCATAAAATTTTAAAATACAAATCATTTAAATAAAATGAAATATTAAAAATGCAAAAATAAACATTAAAAAGTCAAAATCACACCAAAAGATGTGATTAATATCTTAGCATATCTCTTAGTCTAGTCAAACCTCAAAATCCATAGTTGGACTCATGATAGATTTAAGGTCCATTGGGATGTGGTAAGATAGTAGACTAGGATATGAGGTCTCAAAAATCTTTATATTTCTACATACTTTCGCATGCAAGTACCCAATCTTGACAGTAGATTAATGACTATGAAAGGGGTCCTGAGGAATGGGGAACATGTTGTGGGAAGGTAGGCCCATTATAATTTTTTTAATATATAACCTTCATGATGATTTTAGTACTACACTTATTCACCTACAAAGTTTTATGTTTGTTACAAACAAATATCTTAAGAATTTGTCATCTAATAAATTCATATCACTTACCTATTTACTTAGTATGTCTCATGTCTACTAATAATTATTAAAAACACCTATGTCATGCATTTTATAGTCCCTTTTTCATTATAACATTCCTAATATTCCAGAGAAACATCCTTGATGACTAGTTGGGAATTTGAATGACGCACTGGGACGCGCTAGGTGCGTTGGGCATTCTAGGCATGCTAAAAGCACACCCAGAATTTGAATGTGCTGGATGGTAGATAGAAGGCACCCTTTTAGATGGGGGATATGCAAGTTTGAAGGTAAATGGAAAGTTGGTTGTGGAAAACTAGGTAGGAGGTACAGACCCTGGAGGGACAGCAGGAGATGTAGAAAAAAATGTTGGGTCAAAATTTTTTGCTGATGAAAAATTTGGAAAACCTTTGAGCAAATCTGATCCTTTTTGTGGGATCAGTGTCTCCCAACTGGATTATCCTCCCACTGTGTTGGGGCAGGAGCCTGAAAAGGATAAAGATAATGTGCATTTAAATAAGGAAAAATCCTTAGAAGTGCTGAAGGCAGAGTATTCAGAACAAAAGAAGTGGTCATCTCTATTTGGCAAGAAACCCAAAGGAAAACTTCTTTTCCCATCGGTGATTACCAAATCTTGTTGGGAGAAAGGTGAGTTTCAATTTTTTATTCCAGATCCTTTAATATATTTTTTTGTGTCTTCTTTGGAATTCACCCTAGTGGGTAAATTTTTAGGGGCAAGACTAGATATAGAATCCCTTACTAAAATGGTTAAAAGGAAATGGGTTATTCGAGGAGAGGTAGAAGTGACACCAATGTTTAATGGTTTCTTCTTGTTTAACTTCAATTGTAAGGAGGACATGAATATGGTGCTGTGTGGAGGACCGTGGTCTTTTGGCAAATGTTCTCTAACCATTAAAAAATGGGAGCCTAACATGGATCTTTCAAATTCTTTTTTCATAAACACTCCCATTTGGGTAAGACTTCCTGGCCTCCCTTTAGAGTTTTGGCATGAGGACATTTTTAAAGGTATAGCCAACTCTTTTGGTGAACTTGTGGCATTGGATAATGCTATGGCTACCAGATCCAAACTTCAAAGTGCCAGACTTTATGTTAAAGTGGCAGATTTAAATCATCTCCTTGAAAGAGTGGATCTAATTTCTAAACATGGAAAAAAAACTCAAAGGTTTTTATTTGAAGATCTTCCCAACTCTTGCTATGCTTGTAAAAAATAGGGGCATTGGGTCAGAAATTGTCCTTACAAAAGTAAAAATTATCCTAGCAGTGTTTTGGATGAGAGAAAGATCAAGGTTCAGCACAAGAAAGTATGGAACCCAAAGAAAATAATCGACAATAACTAAAGAATAATGAAGATTCTAAAGTTCTACATGCTGAGGCAGAGAAAGAGCTTTCTATTGAAGATCCCAAAGCTCCACAAACTGAGGTGGGTGAAGAGTTTGTTGTTGAGAAAGAAAATTTTGAGAAAGAAGGATATGGGCTGCAATCAGAAACCATAATTCTTAAACAAAGAATAGATGATTTGATATATTTAGCAAAACAAATCATTGTCTGTCAAAAGATAGAAGACCGATGGAGAGATGTAGATGATAAAACTGAGCTGGAGGGAGGAAAATTCTTGGCTAAAGTTAGAAATGAATTAGAGGAGGGAGATTCTCTTTTTTCTCAGTCTAGGGAGACTCAGGCTGAGAATGATTTCCCTCTAAAGGAGCTTACTGTAAATGATAATGGAGAAAACTTAAAGCATTTTCTAAACCAAAGAAAAGGGCTGATAAAAAAGACCATTACTAAGGGGGTAGAAACTAGAAGCAGCAAAAAAGACCAACAAATGAAGGCGAAACATCTTGCTTCTACTATGGATAAATATGGAAAAGGAGATGAATAGTATTTAAAGGTGAAACCGGATGTAGGCTCTCCAGACAGACTGGGAAGAAGATCTACAAAGAAAAATAGAGAGCTAAAAAGTATGCAAAATATTGCTGATGGTAGGCAGGCAACTATTCTGGATTTTACCCCTAAAAAATAGATAGAAATTTTTTATTTGGATTAATAGGGGGCTGAATATTAAATGGATAATGATGTTGTCCTTGTATTACCTGATTTTGTTGCTACTTTTTAGTAGGTTTAAGGATTGCTTATCCTGGTGCTTGTAATTGCTCTATCTTTTTTAAATCTGTTAAAGGGTTTTGGGGTCCCTTCAAAACCTGTTTTTACCTTAATCTAAAACATTCCTAATATTCCTCCTTGATGAATATTATTTTTTATCTGATCATACCCCTTTGGTTATCCTTTTTTGAGTTGTAATATAATAACTTTGATAGGACCATGCCTTCCTCAACAATAACCCCTTATCATCCATAAGCATTCCACATAATTATAATTCACATAATTGGTTTACCCTTTATGATTTTTAGTGTAATACCTTATATAGGACCATGGTTTCCTTAGAGAGAATCCTCAAGCTTCATACCATGTCTAGTCACAAAATAACTATAAAATTTCTAAACAAGTGATTAAAATAAATCCTACATTTTCTACATTTCATTTCAATTTATAGTTTTAAATTACATATTTTATCTTATATATCACATTTAATTTTTTTTTTTAATGTTTTACATGCTTGTAAACATGATTTAGTGTGTTGTATGTTTCCTTTCTTTTTTGTCTTATATTTATGTTTTACACTCTTTGCAACATAATTGTATGTGTTTCACATTTGATTTCATTTCCACCCTTGTTATTTTATGTTTTACATGCTTCTCAACATGATTTAGTGTGTTCTAATTTTTATTTTTCATGTTTTCATGTCTTCCATATGATCTAGTGATTTTTACATTAATTTTAAAAAAATAAAAATTCTATCATTATTTTTAACCATGCATTTGTTCAAAATTTCTGCAAAAAAATAAAAAATACATCACACATTTTTTTATCGAATATATAAAATATTAAACACATGTGACAAAAATAAAATAAATACATCCATAACATCCATGAGTCATAAAAATAAATATAGATCTATATATAAATGGTTCTAATGTTTGATACAATACAAAAAAATGATATAAGCATAATACAATCTAATCTCTATAGTTGTGGTCCACCTTGCCTATCCAGTTGATGAGCTACACTACCCTTAGATCCCTGTGACATCCCCACCAAATAGTATGTTCAATGATTTTATTTTTGGATGAAGGCCCTCAATTTGTCCCTATAAATTGGCCACATGGCCATGTACACATGCTAACTCTCTAGATTTATCCAAATGAGTGGCCCACTCCTATACTATTAATTACCATGCCTATAACTCCCCATCACCCACTCCTATTTTTAATGCCACCTATGATACATATCCCCATCTATGTATCTATTTAATTACTACACCGACTAATCTAAACATTACAAAAGGATCAATCATATATAAAGTATCATGATCTCATAAAACATCATCCAATATATCATGATGTGTTACCTACACCATCCTTGACCATATAGTGTCCTCTATAGCAATATATGCAAGACACAAACCAAAATTACATTAGATCTCATACATACATACACACATATATACATACATACATAAATACATATCTATAGTCATCAACTCCATATTAAAAAACAAATAAATCACCAACAGTCTATCCATATGCTCATCCATTGAGTACCTCTAGTGAGGCATGCCTCCATGGTATCACAAAACTAGGCTAGAGAACACAAGCATTCCATGGTGCACTATGAATCTATTTCTTTATAGACTAGCTCTATGCAGGCTAGCTCTAGGATCTCCATGCTCTAGTACCTCTGCATTTGGTTTTGGATCTACATATATCTACCTTTATCTATGTCATTGCGGTGGTGGTCATTTTGGTAAATGCAAATCATGATATAGAATAATAATATCCACCTCCACCTCCTCCTTAATAGTTATCTCTAACTCTTCCTCAATTAATCTTTCCTCTCCCTATTATCACCATTAACATCACCCCTAAGGTCTTAGTTGATAAAACCATATCACAGGCACATCCATAGGTTTTCCTTTACCTTTATTACCTAAATGTTCCCTCACATAGCATGTTCAATATCCAATAACTACTATAGTAACAACTAAATGTGATCATTCAAAATAAATTGGTAAATAATCAACTAGATGTGTCTCCACTCACCACATGTAATGACTTGTAATCCACACATGCCCCAATCCATGAAAAAAATGGCCAAAAAGGCTAGGTATCTATAATACCCACATAAGGCTATCAAATAATCTTACCTTAGTTAACAATATATAATTCTATGGAATGTGGTACAACCCCTAATGCATGGTCTTGTATCCACTATAATTCACAAGGAAAAGTATCATCTATCTCATAGGGTAATCCCATAGTTTGATACATTGGAAACCTCTCATATATCTAACTACTCAATAAAATCATAGGTCCCAATATCATCTCCCTCATGATATGATACTATCCATATCATGCATTAGCTACACTGAGATAATTGACCCTAGATCATACATCATACCCTAGTCTAATATATAATGACACAAAGTAACCATATATATGTGAACCTTCCCATACAACTTATGATAGATCACATGATCTATCATAAGACCAATAATGGACTTTTGGATATCCATAATGGATGACACATATATGTCATACATTTGAACTAGTAAACTACCAAAATATCTCTCTAAACCAATCACAGATAAGGTTAAGGCTTATATTTTAGCATATATATCAAGAATATCAAAAATAATGGGATTTTTTATAATTGGAAGTCCTAATATCATGTGGACATCCTCTAAAGTGATAACCACCTCAATGGTATCCCCATCCACCAGCCACCTAAAAGTGTTAGTTAGTCATTCCTATGTCGTTAAGAACATGGTGACTAAGTCAACACTCAAGGTAATGCACTTCATCCACATAATGCCTCAAAATATGAATTCCATTAGTTGTGCTTGATCATCCATTTTCAATGTATCTAAAAACTCAAGGAACCAAACTACATCCACCATTCACAAAAGCCTATGTTATCTTTATAAAATATCAAACAATAAAACACATATCAACTCTATATATTAGATAATCATCAAATTACACTGAAAAAATAAACAATAAATGAATTTACATATAATTTAACTACTTCATCAACTTATATTGTCTCTTTCTCAATAATTTAATATATGTCAACCAAGAATATATTTTATACTACATTAGCCATTATCAACATCAAACTGTATCAACCACTTTTTGTGAAGTCACTCAACTAATGTAATTATATCATCCACTTCATATGAAGTGAACTAGCTAATTTGACTACATTGGCTAATCCATATGAATTTGTCCATGTAATGTAACTACATTGGCCACTTGATACGTAGTCAGCTAGCTAACTCTACTATGTCATCTATTTCATATGAAGTTGAAAATTAAACCAATGTAGTTGGCCATTTATTATACATAGTCAACCACTTGAATAACATACTAAATCATTGTGGATATATGCAGTTAGCCACCCATACTATTTTACACTAGATTAGCGTAATAATATTTAATTGACTACTAAAATCAACCTACTAGATTAAAACTACATTAGCCTAGCCAATCCTATTTCTTTTTTGTGATGATTTTTAACACAATTTTTATTAATTACCTAAGCATTAATTTATATCCTTTGACCCATACCCACTATTATCCCTAATTTCCACTCTACCCCAAAAACTTTTAGGGCAAATTCTACTACATAGGTTTGCTCCAACACCTAAATTTCTATATCTAGTCCATTTATAATTAAATATGCTAAAAATTTGCATTCAATACATCCCATACCTAAATCATGCTCACAATAATTGAAATATATCCTCCATTTCATGATCTTTACATATGTGCCCTCATCTTTCTCATCACTCCTCTAGGTCATATAGAGCTTTGGTTTCTTAAAATAGTGAATTTGTAAATGAATAGTTAAAATTCTATTATATATTGGAATTTTACAAAAATATTTACTTAGGAAATATTTACCAAATAATTTCATACTTTTATATTAAGTATGTTTCTACAATATATTTTTACAAACCACAAGAAATTATGGAATCTATATAACATAGATAATTTTTCTATATTTAGACCATATTTTTGTCAATTTTTTTAATTTTTATCTTATTTTTCAAGTTTGCCTAATGTTTTTTACATTGGATGCCTGTGTGACCTACTTCTCATGCAACCTTTATTTCAAATCAATAAGGTAAGTGAAGGTATGCATTTTTCAATTCCTTACTTTTATTTATTTATTTATTTTTACTATAATTTATTAACTAAGCATTATGTGTCGCTATGTTCTTTCTCAGGTGACCATCCCATTTTATAGCTACATGAGATGTGATGAGATTTGATTAGGTCATATATATATAGATAATATTTTAAAACTTGATCTTTTACTAATGATTTATCCATTGGAAGAGCTTGTCAAGCTTCAATCTCTATAAGTACACCCCTTAAAGGGTGCATTGGGAAATTGGTGGGTAGACCTTTGGTGTTTAATAAGATTGTTGGTCCTCATACTAGTACCTAAAAACACTAAAAATCACTTTTATCCAACTCCATAATTAAATAAAATCCATTTATCTACTTTTATAATTAATTTACCTTCCAAAATATCTCCTAAGAAACCACCCTTCTTCATTTTACTACTATGTTGGCTAGGTCAATCTTGTTAGGGATTGAGTGCACATTATGAAACTATGTCATCCTAGTCAAACTAGTTTAATAACTAATGGATATATTTACCACCTAACAAAATTGAACCAGTTGATCTTATTTTCTTAATTATATGGAAGGTTTAGTGTTAATCCTTGGCTATAAAAAACACCTTCACTGTTAGGGTGTGGAGCTAAAAGCTTCAATTGTTTGTAGACATGAAGAAGAGGTTGCTGAAGAACCAAAAGAACTAGCATCGGTAGCATGACCGAAATCGGTTAGATACAGTGCAGAAGGCAACCGACGATGACAGCTAGTCAGCTGACGTTGGCAGCACCAGGCAAGCAGGGACCGGTGTCAGTCGCCTGTGTGTTTTAGAACTGATATTGACGAACAGTCAGTTAATTGAAGTGAGTGTTTGCATGTCAAATGACTAATTATAGTCATGAGCTGCATGTCTAATTATTGTAGTTAGATTTCTATTTTTGTAACCATGGAATTCTATTTAAAGACCCATGAGGCATGTATTGTAATTATCAAGAAGGCAAGTAAAAGCATTGAAGCAAGCAAGGTCAAGGAGATCAGCTGAAGCATTCAAGGAGGGATAATAACTCAGGCTATAGAGTTGTTGTGTTGAGCAAGAGAGAGAGGGAAGAAGGTTTTGAGGTGTGGCAAGCCTTTGAGGTGGAGGAAGAAGTGGCATCTTCCTTATTGTATTTTCTTCTAGTAATATCTAATACAAGAGTGTGTATTGTCTCTCAAATTATTTGTTGTCTCAAGTTTCTAGTTACTTAATCATTCTGGTATAATTTTGTGTTTAAGTTCTTATAAGAAAGTAATTAATTATGCTTCCGTTGGATAAGGGGTCACCTAATAGTTGGTATCAGAGCTACAGTTTGTAGGAAGCAGGTTATTGTTTTTGATTATAGGTCATTCACAGGGTTTTCTAACTGAGTGGGAGTTTAGAAATAGCAAAATAAAGTAAGCTACAAATGGAGAAGTTTAACGGCAAGAATTATCAACACTGGAGGATGCAGATTGAAGATTATCTATATCAGAAGGATCTGTACTTACCATTGGGTGCGGTTGCATGCAAGCCCATAGATATGAAGGATGAAGAATGGAGTGTTCTTGATCGGAAGGCTCTCAGTTCCATAAGGTTGAGCCTTGCATCGTCTATGATTTCTAGCTTATCACAGTGCAAGACAATGGAAGAGTTGATAAAGTCCTTGGCAAATTTATACGAAAAGCCCTCGGCTTCTAATAAGGTATATCTTATGAAGCAGCTATTTACTTTGCAAATGCAGGAAGGTGGATCGATACATACTCATCTTAGTGATTTCCATGGTTTGGTAAACCAATTAGCTTCAGTCAATATTGTTTTTGATGATGAGGTAAAGGCTCTCTTGATTTTATGTTCTTTGCCTGAAAGTTGGGACAGTTTGGTTATGGCAGTAAGTAATTCTACATCTGCTTCTAAAATATTAAAATTTGATGATGTTGTGAGTGTGATCTTGAATGAGGAAATATGTAGGAGAAGCATAGGTGAATCATCAGGGAATGCTCTAGGTGCAGAAAGCAGGGGAAGGCAAAGGGAGAAGATTGAGCAAGGGAAATCAAGGTCAGGAAGGAGATCTAAGTCCAAAGGTGTTACCTATTGGTTTTGTGGAAAGAAATGACATAAAAAGGAGTGTTGGTTGAGAGATAAAGAGAATCAACATGCAGGTATTGAAGAAGCAAAGGATGCAAATATTGTGGTATAGGATGCTCTCATACTTTCTTTGGATAGTCAGGTAGGATCATGGATTTTAGATTCTGGTTCATCTTTTCATGCATCCCCAAACAGAGATCTGTTCCATGAGTATGAACAAGGAGACTTTGGAGTGCTTTATTTAGGGGATGGTACGCCTTGTTAGATAGTTGGCAAAGGGAAAGTGCAGCTGAGATTGTAGATTGACAACACATGGGTGTTGAAAGAGGTCATGCATGTTCCAATTCTGAAGCAGAGTTTGATTTTTATAGGAAGGTTGGGTGATGAGGGATGCACAATAACCCTCACAATGGATTCTTAGAAGGTTACCAAGGGTGCACTTGTTCTAGCAAGAGGTAAGAAAGTAGATACTCTTTATCTATCTACTTGTATTGTTAATTCTACTTCTGGTTTATCTACTTCAGCTATAGATTCAAAGATGTGGCTTAATAGGTTTGGTCACATGAATAAGAAGGGAATGGACGTTCTTAATTCAAAAGGTATGTGTTCAGATTTAGAAAGCATAGATAGAGTTCATTGTAGAAAAAGGAAATTTGATGCTTTTGACAAGAACAAAGAAGCCTTGGTGTTTATGAAGGAGATGAAGGACAAAGATCAGTCACAGGGGCTGAATAAATCTGAGCAGGGTAGCATGGACAGAGGTTTGATCCAAGATGAGCTCATAGATGAAAAATTCATCACTTGCAAAAAAACACAGATACCGACGTTGGTGCTCCCATGGCATTGATGTTGGCTAGACAAAAACTAACATCAGTCATGTGTAGACCAACAGGGTCGGTAGGTCAGGTAGGATAAGTCCGACATCAATCATTAGGACCGACGTCGGTAGGCCGGACACCGGCGTCGACCAAGGAAATGACATCGGCAGTCAAGGTTAGTGTAGGAAATCAACATCGGTCAGGAGCAGACTGGGAGATGGCTGAGATCGGTCACTAGAACAGATGATGGGTGGATAGCTAGCTGTCAAGGAGTCTCAAACACCCATATGGAGGTCAAAAATGGTAAGTGAACCTCATATTCATTGTTCACCTTCTTTATATTGCTTACTGATAGTCAAGAACTAGGAAGATGGAAGAAGCAATGTAGGTAGAATCCAAAAACAGTGGGAGCTTGACATGGATGAGGAGTGTGAGTCCTTGGAGAAGAACCAAAAAGGTATTCATTGGTAGAGTTTTCAGCTAGAAGGAAGCACTGGATAGAGGGATGGATTCCCATATTAGAGAAGAGAGTGGATGGACACATGAGATAGAAGACTATGGTATATGGTCTTGATTAGGCTGTAGACAATGGAGGTTTAACCATTGTATTTATCTTTACCTGGTTGGATAATATTAGCTACATTATCCTATTACTGTATTGTGTTACTTGTTGCAGGGTTTCATATACAGGGAGTTTTCTGAGCTAAGGGTAGAGTTAGTTCAGAAGTATGTCATGAAGAATTTGGGAGCAGCAAAATTCTTTTGGCATAAGTGACAGGTATAGCATCATAGGTTTGCATGGTGGTTGGTCTTCAAGAGTGACTTTGAAGAGGGATACAGAGCCAAGGGAACAAAATAGATGCTATACAGGTATAGGTACAGTAGCAGCTATTTATCTCTAAGTGGGAGATTGTTAGGGTGTGGAGCTAAAATCTTCAACTATTTGTAAACATGAAGAAGAGGTTGCTGAAGAACTAGAAGAACTGGTGTTGGTAGCATGACCAACGTCGGTCAGATATAGTGTAGAAGGCAATCGGTGATGGTAGCTAGTCAGCCGACGTCGATAGCACCAAGCAAGCAGGGACTGGTGTCGGTCGCCTGTGTGTTCCAGAATTGCTGTTGATGAACAGTCAGTTAAGTGAAGTGAGTGTTTGCATGTAAAATGACTAATTATAGTCACGAGCTGCGTGTCTAATTATTGTAGTTAGATTTATATTTTTGTAACCATGGGATTCTATTTAAAGACCCATGAGGCATGTATTGTAATTATCAAGAAGGTGAGTAAAAGCATTGAAGCAAGCAAGGTCAAGGAGATCTACAGGTGTAAGGTTAAGGAGATCAGCTGAATCATTCAAGGAGGGATAATAAATTAGGCTATAGAGTTGTTGTGTTGAGCAAGAGAGAGAGGGAAGAAGGTCTTGAGGTGTGGCAAGCCTTTGAGGTGGAGGAAGAAGTGGCATCTTCCTTATTGTATTTTCTTCTAGTAATATCTAATACAAGAGTGTGTATTGTCTCTCAAATTCTTTGTTGTCTCAAGTTTCTAGTTACTTAATCATTCTAGTATAATTCCGTGTTTAATTACTTATAATAAAGTAATCAATTGTGCTTCCGTTGGATAAGGGGTCACCTAACATTCACTTCAATCTAATATAGAAGAACATTTATTTCTGCATTATTATAATTCATAATTTTGGTGTTTATACAATTGAGGAATCATTTCTTAGGGTCCTACCTTAAAAGGAAATAAGATTGTCTTGTGGGAAAGTCTTGGATGCAAAGTAGGAATATTTTAGCCTAGAGTTTATTTCTATAGTGTGATCATTACAAAGACACAATAACCTCTTACAAATCACCATTGGATAAGGGAGAGATTGAGACATGACAAGTTCATTCAATGTAAATATTCCTATATTTAAATCATTCATTTGGTAGATATATATTGAAAAAAGTAATAAGATTAATTTTTTACTCATTGCTTAGTTTACCTCTTCATTTACTTGAGTAGATTTTTCTTCACATGTTTAATTTTGTTTATTAACTATCCCCCTTTCTACCACAAGTTTTAGTGAGCACTAGATTATATTTATTTTATGAATTTTAGGCATATCTAGGGTTATTTCATATAATCTTTTTCTTGGAGGCTTTATAACCCTCTCCTTAGGTGTTTTGTACTAAGAGATCCCTTGATTAGATTTAAAATATCCAAATTGGTCATGTCTCAATATAAATAGCTATGTAATGAATTGTTGGTAAGATTACCTTTTCTGATCTTGGAATCCACTAAGTAGAACAAGTTGTAGATCCATCCTAATTCATTATATACATAGGGGACCTACACACCTTGGTGGGCATAGTTAAGACTAGTGTAGCATACTAAACCTAGGCTTCCATGGGGTGAGTAGATGAGTTTGTAATATAGTAGAGATAGCTAGGCTATAACATAGATAGGTACAAGGGTAGATGCTAAGGCTTGTATAAGTTGTTATATACATAAAAATACCATTTTAGAAATTACCTTTACAATAGGATTTACCCATGTTTATATACATTTAGCTTATAGAGTACTAGAAATAACAAGAATAATAGTGATAGTAACATTAACAGTAGTAGTGGGTGTAGTATTAGAGGGAAGTCATGTAAGTAGGATGTTGATGTAGATATAAGAGAGATTCCCAATCCAAAAAGAGAAGAGAGGAAAACATATATATAAGATATGAAGATGACACTATATCGTACGAGGGTAAACATCAGGCTAGGCATGGACATATTAGCTAGATAAATCAGAGGTCAATCAAGACACTATAAATAAGGTGGAGAGGGAGAAAAAACTAGGATTATAAATATATTAGGGATAGAGGAGGAGGTGGTTGGACTGTGTAGACAATTAGCAGGGACCAAGAGTGAGGCTACCATGTTATAGATCCTCATCATAGATAGGGATACATAGATTACCACACTAACAGAGAAATTTGCCTAGATGATATCCATTTAGGACTATCCCACCCTAAGGGATTAAGAGTTATTCACAACTATTAGTCAGTGTGACAAGACCAAGATTAATACATAGAGGCTCTATAAGGAGTGAGATATATCCATAGGGATTGTGGCATATAAGAGGTTATCTAGAGCAATAGATAATGTAGTGTAGACCAATGATGATGTATTATAGGCTAAGGATCAGACCAGATAATATTAGAGTCTATATGAGTTAGGGATACTAGTAGGGGATACGACACCAAGCTTTAAGGAGCACATTCAGATCACATCAAACCAAAGTGTCAGAGAGATGAATGGCATAATACCCCCCAAAATATAGAGTTATGGACCCACCTCAATAGTCACCACCACATGGTATAGGGTAGAGCTTCTAGCAGGAGAGTCCATATAGGATCCCTCTCATAGATGATTATATTTAGAGCTGCTTTTTTATTATAGCTTCGCATTTTATATTGTATGATGTAGATATCAATGTATATACATTATTTTTATATGTATATAAATATTCATTTTTGATCATATGATGTACATGGACTATGATATTATATTGGTATGTGTGTGTGTATGTCTATGTATAGATGTATGTATGTATGCACGCACACACACAAACACACACACACACACACACACACATAGAGAGAGAGAGAGATTATATATATATATATATACATACATATATATATATATATATATACATATATATACATATACATATATATATATATACACACATATACATATATATATATATATATATATATACATATATACATATACATACATATATATATATATATACATATACATATATATACATATACGTGTGTGTGTGTGTATGTATATGTATATTTATATATGTATCTATATATATATATATATATGTATGTATGTGTGTATATATATATATATGTATATATATATATGTATATATATATATATATATATATATATGTATATATATATATATATATATATATGTATATATATGTATCTATATATATATAGACACACACACACACACACACACACACACACACACACACACACACACATATGATCTTTTTTATAATTTCATGGATGTTGAATCATGTGGTAGATTATATTCTTTATAATTATGTAGGTGTATATTTTTTTCATGATTCCATTGTATTTAATTTCCATGATGATGTTACACTTGGTCTAGATAGAAAATGTGATTGATGTTTATGATGTTTTAACATTTTATCATGAAGAAAAAGGTTTGGGAATTTTTGTATATGCTCATTTATAGATGTATATCATGATTAGCATAGATGTACCTATATGGTTCATTTTTTTGTTTGGATGATATAAAATGTGATGATATTTTGATGGTGTGCATAGGAGCACATACAACCATGGTGCATGGGGATGCTTTATTTTCATGGGTAATTGTATATAATTCTTGCATGCTATTGATTTTTAATATTTCACTTGATAGTATGCATCATAAATATAAAATGAATCATGCAAATAGTGAGTGCCACTTGCTTAAGGACTAGTTCATATAGAAATACTTAAAAACTAAGGGTCAAGATATGAAAAATCAAGACCTAAGTGTAAAGCATAATGTACTAAACAAATAAAGAGAAAAACTAGTTTAAATAAAAATGTTAACAACTTAGAATCAATATATGAAAAATCAATACCTAATCATAAAAATATAAAGTACTAAATAAAAATAAATAATTAAATGGAATCAAATTAAATAAATAAACAAGTAACCAAGCAATCAAATTAAACAAAAAACATAACTAAAATAAGTGACAAACAAAGCATTACTAGTGTGATAATGTGATAATAAGATGTTACTATTGAATGTTTCCCACAAAGGGGAATGAAATAATAATAAATAAGTGGTTGAGATGACATGAACTACTCCATCTAGCCAAGAACTACCTACCTAATCCATGTGGACATCAAGCAATGTAGTTCTCCTATAAATGGGAGAGAAAAAGAGTGATATCAAATGATTACGACGAAATTTTTTGAGGAATAAGAGATGAACATTACTCACAAAAATATGAGGGTGTAAAAGATAATTGGCTCTAAAATAATGAGGTCATATGGGAGTTTACTTTCAAAACCTTGAGAGCATAAAGAATGACTCAAAAAATGGAGAGAGTGTAAGATAATAATGATGGGGGAAATGATAATGGGAATGATAGTGGCTGAGCTAACCCATGCTACCCTATGTATCTAAGGTAAGTAGTTCATGTGGACCTTAGGATAATTTATTTTTCCAAGAAATGGGAGTGTAATGACTAAAAATTAGGATTCTAAATGACAATGTTAAATTAAAGAAACACATCCCATGTATTATGGAAACACCTAGGGGAATGGGATAATCAAAATGTAGTTATATGATCACATGTGTTTGAATGAAATAGACAATTCATGACCTTGATAATATTTTTGCCACCTGTGAGATGTTCAACATAAAGGGGATAATTATCCACACGATACTCAAATAGTGTCACATAGAACATAACCAAAAGGAACTATAAAAAAGATGACAAATTGTGCAAATATTTTGTGTCTTTATATCTCTTTTTGAGATGTGAGGCCTTGTATATATGTTTTGAGTTTCTAGGATTTTTTATTTTTTTCATTGTTTTTTGGGGTCTTTAGAATTATATATATATAAAGGAGTATTATGCAAGTAAAATGTACATGAAACTATAAACAAATGTACATGAAAATATATAGTAAATTAAAAAACAACCTTGTGTGGGGGCTCAAATAATAACTAAACTAGATACAAAAGGGCCCAAAATGTGAAAGGAACACTACTCCAAAAAAATCAAGACATGAAAGAACCATATTTTAGTAGAAAATTAGGATGTAGTGGAATTGATATGAAATGGGTAATAGGATCATAAAAAAAAAATCTAAGTCAAGGGCTATCAAACAAATAAACCATGTCAAAATCATGTCGATATTTTAAAATTTAGCTTTCATGGATGTACTAATGATGACCAATATGAATTTATTAATGACATTTCATTTGAATCTACCTGTAGTACCTATAGGTTATAATAAAAGATAAAGATGGTAATATGAGATGGGAGGAAGACAAGTCTTAACTCAGGAAAGGAAAATGAAAGGAAGGGGAAAATAAACATGAATGGGATACCCCAAGCAGGGGCCCTTCATAGATAATTTTAAATCAAGTCAAGCATAAAAATTGTTGAGATGTATAGTGTTAATGGGTTGATCTATCTTGTACCCATTTGGAGTAGCCAACCTGTAGGCCCCATAGCCATAGTTTATTATGACAATGAAAGGACCAAGCCAATTTTTCTCAAATTTGCCTTTATTCTCATGTTTGGCATTGGTATTTTTCTAAAAAAATCAAGATAAGGATACCCACTTCAAAATTTATTAGGATGATGAACTTTTTATAACTATGGAGTATTCAATTTTGATATGCTCTGATATGACTCAATGTAGATAGGCTTTTCTCATCCAAGAGTTTCAGATATTGGACCCTCGATACTCTATAGGATTTGTCATCAATGATCCACTACAATTAAGTATGTAGAGAATGAAACTCAAAATAAATAGGAAGGATAACATTAGAGATAAAAACTAAGGAGTATGTTATTGTACCTATAGGCATGTATATATTAATATAGTAAGCCCATAAGGCATGGAATAATTATAAGTGTTACTCAAAACCAACCTTGTTGATAATCTTATTAATAATTTTTAAAATTGTCTTATTAGATGCCTCAACTTGGCCATTATCTTAAGGTTAATAGGGTATTAACCAAGGACATTGACCATCTATATTTAATATGGTATTTTGTACATAGGGTATTCATATCCTTACCAGTCACATATGTGAGATGTATTGCCTCACCCACTTAGTGAAATATTCAGTGGTAGTTATGGTATGAATGTGGCCATCAAAAGAAGTGGGGTTTATATTACTATTATAGGCTTAATTTTCATCCTTGGAGAGGTTTATTTAGGCTCTCTCCAACTAATCTATAATATTTGGACAACCCTAGGCTATGGATATCCTATAATGGGGTTGAACCTCTGAAGACGGCTAACTTCCTCTTTATTCTCACCTAAGACTAATGCTAAACTAATGTTTCATAGGGAAAAGGGTTAGAAGGCTGATCTTGGCTCCTAAGAAGACTAAAAGGGTGATGCACCAAAGTTAAAATAGACACTCATATAAGCTTGAACACACACTAGATCAGAAAGAGACAACTATGGTTTACTGAATCTCATAATATCATTAATTACATAAATATTTAATAGAAGAGGTTCCAAATGGGAAACTAGTCTAGACCTAAATATTAGTTTGAAAGCACCTTCAAAGAGGCAAGAATAAGGATAAAAAACTAGGAAGAATCTCCTTCATAAATTTACCATACATAAGCATGCTAAACACTGATTAAAGATAAGGGACATGAAAAGAGTTGATCCTATTACTTCAAAAGGTAGTTATTAAAATATTTTGATAGGGTTTAACCTTATAAAATGAGTGCACTCTTCCAAGAGTCTCGATGAGTATTCTTGTCTCAAAAAATAAAAAGCTAAAATATAAAAGCTTAGATCTCCTTCAATGGGAATGAGACTAGGATGTATAGGAGAAGAGAGATAGAAATAAAGGATGCATGAGCACACTATTATAAAAATAACACTGGTCCTTGGTCATTTATTGAACTTGAGCCATGACCTTTACATTTTAGTTAATGAAAACCTTGATACTTATTTGATCAATTAGGACACTACCCATGGCTCGTTAAGTGAGAAATTTGCAAAAGTTTTGAGGATGCATTTAATGTTCCTAGCTATAGTTCCCATCATTGGAACTTTTCTTTTATCTTTCACACCATCTCTCACTTAAGGTCAAAACCTCATGATCATGGATTTTATCAAATCATGGCTTTGTGATTTCTAAGTAGCTATTTGTCGATCTTATGGCCATGTTAAAGGATGAAAACCCTTTACATTATTCACTTGTCTACTTCACTTTCATATTTGGATCATATGTCTATCCTATAGATGGAAAACCAATCTAAGGTTATTTGTTTTCTTATTTATATCCATATTCTACTAAATATCTTATCTATATTAGGTCTAAAATACCTAATCTATCTTTGTAGAACCCTACTAGTAATGCTTGACCCCTATTTATGCATTTTGATCCAAATCGAATCATATTCAAGCTTAATTTTATTTATGTTTTCTTACCTTGGATGAAAAATGACCCCTTGACCTCCATCTAAGTCACTTGGGCTTGCCTTTGTTTTTATTGGCCATCCAAATCTGACTAAGCTCATTAACACATTAACTATCTCATTTCATCAATTTCAATTTGCATGATCAAGTGAGAACCATTTATCCTCTGCTAGTTGAATTCATCCTTGACACTTGTTATACACACATTCACCCCTGAGATTCACTGACTCTTTATATAGTGCTCACCTTTAGATTTGAATGCTTGATCAAATACAAGCCACTAATCAACTGGGACCCACTATTTGAAAGCTAATGACTAGTTTATGATCTTGAAATTGATGCCTTTACTTCTATCAAATGATGTTTGCATGACTATTATTGATGATCACTTGATCATCAAATTTAAATTCAATAGGGTTTATCTTGCTCTATCTTTAAATTTGACATTATGTTGACCATCATTCGACATCTTACATAATGTGATTGATGTCCCACAAACCATGCTCTATCTTTAAATTTGACATTATGTTGACCATTATTCGACATCTTACATAATGTGATTGATGTCCCACAAACCATAAATTTTAAGCATAGATAGATTTTTATCGAATTTTATTTTTACATTAGAATAAATGTCTTATGTTGTAGGTCCATTTTGACCAAATTTATAGATTTATATCTTAAACTATGAGAAACATGGAGGCACCAAAATTTCATGAGATGTTATTCTAATAAAAAGGAACAAACCCATTTTATTTGTTGGTTCCAAGAACTTTTCAAGTGAAGATATTGAATTCCCAAGTTGATTGGTCCATTTGATCCTATGTGATGTCCTAGCTCAAAAATGGCCAAGTATGGAAACTTAGAAAAATCTAAATAAGGATCCAAATTTTCTCATGTATAACTTTTGTTGCACTTTGGTGGATGACCAAAAAAATAGCACATAGCAACTAGGGACCAAGATGAATAAACCCATGTGACTACTTTCCTCTATAATTATCACACTGTGAGATATAGATTTATGAAGATGCTCACTCATATCTACTGAAACTTATTTAAAATGGATAAGTATGGGAAAACATGCAAAATATATCTAAGATGCCAACCTTGGATTTTTATAACTTTTGATGTGCTTTGGTGGAGGACTTAAAACCTAGCATATGTGATATAGTCAAAAATGTGATCAAACCCACCTGACCAATTTATATGACTCATCCATATGTAGTAATGGTAATGCTAGAAAAGTGCCTACTTAGAAATTATGTTACTACGACCAAGTATCTCAATGAACATAATGAATATCCAAATGTATCCCATGATCTTTCAAGCCATTCCAAGCATTCTTGGCGTCCTATGGAGGTTATGCAAATCTTATCTTATATTTAGCAAATGGAAATTTACACTTTAAGTGAACCCAAAGTGTCTTAAAAGGGCCTTTATAAAAATATGAGACCCTAGACTCCTTACATTTTGAACCTTGTATTTAGGATTGGTGTCTTGGCCACGTCCTCTAAAGTAAATTATTTTCCTTACTCTTTTGCTTCAGGACAAATGCTCTGAAAGAAAATCTGCCTTTGGGAGAATTCTCCCAAATAGTTTTCCTAAATGAACTATGTCCTTAGGATGGCCCTTTGGCCCTTTGGAAATTCCCTTTATAAATTTGAATTGAACACTTTCTTAAAAGGAAAAGACCCTTTAAAAACCTTAAACTGGACCATTTTCTCAAGAAATTTCCCTTCACGAAAATTCCACTAGACCTTTTGGTGAAGAAAAATAACTTTTAAGGAAATTATTTTGGTTGATTTGCTTAAAAATATATCATTTGGAAAAAGTTCATAATATAATTTTCTTGAGAAAGTACCCTTTACAACTTTTGTTTGGTTCGCTTTTCCTGAGAAAAGACCCTTTAGGAAAAGTCTTTGGAACATTTTGTTGTAAAAATTTCCCTTTAGGACTTCTACTTTGGACCACATTGGTTGAAAAATATCCTTAAATTTTTTTTGTTTGGTACATTTTATGAGATATGATCCTTTTGGATTTGTTTTTCAAACAAAATGTCTAAAATAATTCCTGACACTTAACCCAAAAGACCCAAAACAAAAATTTTCAAACAAATAACACTTTGCCAAATAAAAGGTCAAAAAGAAATGAAATTGGCAAAAGGAAGCCTAAAATATTTCCCAAGTAAAGATTTACCTAAAAAGTCTTGAATTATATCTTGATCTTTGAAGTCTTGGACATTATGAAAATCTATTTAGATAACTTTTATTTACAACTATAGACATGTCCCTTAGAAGTTATCAAGATACACTTTTAAGCAAACTCAAAGTGTTTCAAAATATTTAAACTCTATAATACCCCTTTGGTCCATTAATTATGCATAAATCTTATCCAAGCCTTTCTCCATACTTGATCTTCAAGAAACTACATTTCATTTAGGCAAGTTTGTTATGTGGGCCAAAAATGGCCAACACTTAACTATGAGATCGAGTCCCCATGTAGAAAATGGCCAAGAAAAAGTGATAAGTTAAAGTGTTCCTGAGGAAGTGTGAATTAAATCACCTTGATTTTGACAATCAAGGCATTTATTGACATTAAAACATGCATCTACTTCAATTATGGGTGAGTAATATCCTTTCTTAGGTATTTTTTTAACAAGGATAATTCTTCTTATATGGGTCCCACAAATACCTTGATGCACATCTTTAGGTGTTAATTCATATTCTCCCAATTTTAAATAATGAAGCATCCATTCATAGCCTCTATGATAGAGTGTACTACCAAATAAAGTTTAATGAGATGAATTATGAATAAAGGAATTCGTTTGGCTACATAGTAGATCAGCAAAAATAATGTAGTCTTGGATGAAGACATTACATCTTGATACCAAGGGGAATCATGATCATAAATATCACATACCATTTTAATGTTGGGGTGAATATAAGTTGGTATGAGAATATTTTCAATAATAAAATGATATTCATGGACATTGGAAGATGTTTATATTAGTGACATAATGGTATCCATAATGTCAATTTTTGGTATTTTCTTAAACTAAATTATGAATCGTTATGGACAACCAATTGTTGAATGTTCCATTGTATTTAAAAATAAAAACCCTACCATAAGTGCCTCATATTCCATAATATTATTGGTACATGGAAAATCAATTTTGAATGCCTTAATAATTATATACCCATGTGGTGTAATGAATAAAATACTATCTTCTAAAACATAGGTTGTGAATTCACCATCAAAGTATAGATTTAATTGATGTTATTATTCAAGAGTGAAGATAGATTCATTTAGGAAATTCATGTACAATGGATCGGTATCTAAAAAATGTTCTTTAATAATTTGATCTATAATTACTTTCCATTTTATGGCCTTCTGATTAGTGTATTCAAGGTCAAACTCACTAAGAAACAGAATCCACTAGGAAATACAACTTGTCAATGTTTCTTTAATAAGAAGATACTTTAGAGGATCAAATTTTACAATTATGAGAGTCTTGTTGTTCAACATATAGTGATATAGCTTCTATGATGTAAATACTAATGATAAATATGCATTTTTAATAGGTGTATAATTGTGCTCATAAGAGACTATTGTCTTAAATAATATACTAAATGTTCTTTCCCTGATCATCATGTTGGGCCGAAAGTGCTTCCAAGGCATGTTTAGATAATAAGATATAGAGTAAGAGGTGTTTTCCCAGCATTGGTATGACCAATATTGGTAGGTTCACCAAATAGGTATTTAATTTATCAAATACTTCTTAACAATCATCATTCTATTGAAAAGTGGCGTACTTCTTTATAATATGTGTGAAAGGATTGTAGGGATCAACAAACTATGTAATGAAGTAACAAATTGATTATATTTTTCCCTACAATCTATAAAGTTATTTCAAATTATGATGAATCAATTATGTGATGAATTTAACCTTGGTTGGATTGAATTCAATTCCTTTATGGTGAAAATGTATCCTAGTAATTTTATTGATATGTCCCCAAAGACACATTTATTTGGATTGAGGTGCACCTTGTATTCATGTATTATATGAAAGATTCAGCATAAAACTTCTGGATGTGTTTCCCATGTTTTTTATTTTAATATAATGTCATCCATATAGTCTTTATCAATATCTTCCATTATGTCATTTAAGATGACAATCATGACACATCTATATGTAGTGATGGCATTCTTCAAGACAAATGACATCACATGATAATATAATGCCCCTAATAGAGTGGTGAATGATGTTTTATGTTGGTATCTTGGCATAATTTTGATCTAAATATATCCTAAAATTCCATCCATAAGGTATATCATCTCATATACTAATATTGATTCCATAATCATATCTATGTTGGGAAATAAAAATTCATCCTTCAGGCACAATTTGCTAATATCTCTAAAGTTTGTGCATAAATGAATACTTTATGGATTGTTTTTATTGTAAAAATATTTCATATCTATTATGATTCATCAATTGGTTAAATAAATATGACCCTTAAATGTTTTTACAATTCTTTCTTAACTAGAAAAGTGATGAATGAATGCATCTTACACAATTTTTTTTAATGGGCATAACATCTAGGAGTACAAAAAGATGGTGTACAACCAAAGATGTATCTAACCCATGGATATTAATATAATACTCTGATAATATGTAAATTAACTCTTTGTTAATGGTAATGATAATTTCATGTTCCTTTGTAGTGAGGGACACACCAAGATTAACCATTTTAGTCTCATTTATTGTACCAATATTGGCCTCAGTGGTGTATTCTACTAGCACTTGAGAACCATCTTCTAAGAAATTTGATAAAGAGGGAAATTTATATTCTTCATCCAAATATATACCATCATGTCCACCCATGTAATAAGAATCCAAATCACATAGTTTAGGTAATGGACATTTAAAGAATGTTTTTATAAAATATTGAACTAACTGAGAAAAACACCTATTGTTCTTCTAAACCAATATCTAATCTAAAGGTAGGATGTGAAGTTGTAGGAATTTGAGATTCTTTAGGAAGAAGGTGAATTTCCCTATTGATTGGTTGTTAAATTAGGTTTTCACCAAGGGACTTGTCTTTTTATTTAATTTTTTACTTGTCCAAAATTGCCTCAAAGAGGTTTTCATTAAAGGATCTCAATGTTTAATTTTTTTATATGTGTTAAACAAGGAAGTTCACCTACACTCCAAATTAGGTGGTAGGGTCCAAAGTGATCTCAAATCCTTGATTTTGATATGTTATTAGTAGACCATCTAAATACCTAGGAAATATAACAATGTTTCTTAATTCTAAAAGTTATCTAATGGTATTTTTTATCCCAATTCATTAGTTTAAGGTAGTGAAGGATAAGAGGTAAATTGAGAGAGGAAGTGATAGAAAGAATGGTATTGGTATACAAAAATGTTTGTATAAGTGATATCATCATAGATAATATAATAAGATGTTACATCACTATCGATATCCTATTCATTATATGTTAAAGTGGTATCACTCTCAATAGCTGAAGGGTCACCCCCAGGTGGTCCATATCCAATACCTCAATTACCATTATGTTTAGCTACCAAAACTAGCTTGATAATACATTATTATTTGTGTCCCAAGCCCTTTCCTTTGTAGTCTTTATGTTCCATGATCAGATTAGGAATTATAAATCATCATCATTCTATAGCCAAGAATCATTAGATCTACTGATTTGTTATGGATTCATGAATTTATTTATGATAAATAGATGAGGCCTCTTAAGATGAGGATCAATATTTTGATGCCTTTCCATCTTGGGCCTACCATGGAATTAGGGTGATTTTAGAAAATTTTAAATGTGTAAGGCATACTTGATTTTGTAAGTAGAAATACCCTTATCTTCAATAGTGAATTGGTAAGAAATTTTGGGATATGGACCAAAAGAATTGGATGTAAGGTCAGTTAGGTCAATTTAATTTTAATGGGGGCACTCAATATTTTTGGTCTTGTCCTTTTTAGGTGCATTATTAGTGATAATATAATAGATGTATTGACTATATTTAACTTCTAAGTGTTTCATTATTGGTATGGTTATAAGTCACTATAATAGTGACCTCCTTTCTAGATTGGGGTTTTTTTGACATTGGTGTAATGTGAAAGGAATTATGTGTACTTAGAATATCTAAGGATGTCAAAGGATCAAGTTGTAAGGTAGTTCAATAGCTACAACATAGAATAGGTTATCATGGGTGATAGACCCAAAAATGATATGTAAGCAAATAATATTGTGTGAGTCTAAATCTACATTATCATATACCTTAATAGAAATGATGTTTGATTAAAAATTCACTGAAGTATACCCCAAGTGTTTTATCAATTTTATAGAAGCTATATTTAGGCCTAAATTATTGTCTATGTGAACTTGTTTAATCTTATGGAGGAAAACAAATGATTTAATGTGAAGAGGGTTGTTGTGTAGGGGACCAAGGAATGACACATCAATTTGATCAAATGTAAGTTTTTGACCTAGAGATAAATGCCCCACAAGTTCTTGGAATGTAGCAATTTTAATATCATTTTATACCTTCTACATCTAAAGAATATCATACAATATAGTATTATGAAGTTATAACGTACATAAGACATCTAGAATATAAATGTGTGTAGGCATCTTATTCAATTATTCACCATGACTATATTGCTTCTCAATGAAAGGATGAGATGGTTTAGATTTAGCAAGAAAATATCATTTTATAGGTTTATTTTTAGATGGAGGTGAAGGACCTTGAATCATAACCTTCAGATGTCAAGTTGTGACAACACAATTTTGAGGTGGTGAAGGGTTACTTAAATTAGAAGGAGGAAGTATAGGATTTAGGATGGTGACCTATAATGGTCGAGGTGTGACAATGATATTAAATGTTAGGGAATGGCCAATAGAATATAAAGTGGGAGGTCATAAAATATATGGGGTAGCATTTTGAGGTTTTTTGGAAGGTTGATGAGGGTTAATATTAATATTAGATACATGGTTGTTAGTAATATGACCTAAAACATTGTTAGAGTTATATGTAATTGTTAGAAAAATGGGATATGATAGACCATTATATTACAAAAATTGAATAGGTGCATGATTTCCATTTAAAATGAAGTCTGAAAAGGCCTTTTACAATAGAATTTAGTAGAAGTTAAGGTAATTTTGAGAAAGTTAAGGTTTTTAGAAGGGTTAAGGTTAATGTTTTACTTAATATATGCCTTCCTAAAGCCTCTCTCTTGAATAATTATTCATTATCATGGTTAATAGGGTCTATGTAAACCAAGTTAACCCTATCATGGGTAAGAAAATCATGTGACTAAAGTCACTTAAATTAGCCTCAAGTTTTATAGGTCATTTTTGCATAGTAAAATATTTTTCATACTTAGTCAATATCTTTCAAGCCTTTTAATAGCATCTATAAGTTAAAAATAGAGTCATGTACTTATCTCTCACCCTTATCATCCTTTTTAAGTCATTATCAATGTGACTACAATCAAATATAGGTCAAATATGGTAGTCTTAAGCCTGAAAGGGAAATGATGGCCTATACAACCATTATAAACACATTTGGTGGGCTATGAAAAAGATGTAAAATGAATTTTCAATAATTTATAGGTGTATGGTACATTTATTTAGGCTCATAAAGTTTTAATAATGATTTAAAAAGTTTTCATAAGTCTAAATAAGACAAACACATGTTTCATCTCCTTCATCAAGTTCCTTACAAGCTAGTGAAGGTTAGTTTGTAGTGCTTAGTTCGTGAAGAAGGAGAGTTAAATAAAATACTCTTTGGTGTAGATAGTGGTACCTACACCATTGAAATTAAATAAATTATTTATTGGTTTAAATTTATATTCCTTATGAACAATCATTAAGAGCATAAGGTGCCTTTAAACCCTCCTAAAACCCCATGGACATAGTTTTATTGTCTCAATGAGTTTGAAAGTTTATGGATGAAAATGGATATTTATTTGATATATTCCAAGGTTTATAAAATCCTCAAAAATCATATTTCATAATAATTGGTCACATGTGATAATTCACTATAGAAAAATGTTATGTTTTGTTATGTATGAAGATGAAAGACATGGTTTTTGAAGTTATGATATTGTTAAGCATGGAGGTAGTTGTGTTTGAAATGAAATACTTTTGATAAATTATATAAAACCTCTTATATCTTACTCATATATCTTACATGTATTAATAGGGTCAAATGTCAAGGAGATTAACAAGGGATGTTAGCTGTGCATAAAATTGCCTATAGGTGGTTATAAAAAATACATAGAAAAGGAAGACCCATGATGTTATCTTGACTATTTGAGACCTAAATTTCATGGAAGTCCATTTTAATTATGTAAGAGTGTTTAATTCATCTAATAATTGATCCAATCCATATAAATGGTGTTTTGATCAAGAATCTTGTTGTAGGTTGGATCTAAAAAGGGAGTAATGTTGCTTTTGATATTTATTCCTTAAGAAAAAAATAGGAACATTGGTTTATTATTTTTTATAGAAACCTATAAAAATTGAATGAATATACATAAATTTTATGAACCCACTTCATAAGCATATCTAATATAATATTTCAATTGGTAGATCATTTACAATGTTGGTTTGAACTCTCTCACAAGGTTTCAAGTGTAATCAGGAGGGTAATAGTCCCAAAAAAGTAGAAAGAGTGGTAGTTTTGAGATTAAAAAATGACAAATTTCACTTCAAAATCCATTATGTTACTCTCAAACATACAATCAGTGCATACACAGGCCAAATGTGAACATATAATAATCTAAAAGTGGTATTTGAGTGTTAAGAGTGCTTTATAAACCACATATACCTATCCTATCCCTAAACATATCCTATATAATATTATCACATTATAAATCCTCTTTATAGGCCATAGGCATCCCTATCAAACTTAAACATAGTCCCAAATCCCCATTTCCTGATCTTAGGCCTTCATTCCTAGTGTTCTTCTAGCTAGACAATAGTGCCACATTAAGGACACTAGAACCACATGACACTAGTGTCCCTAGAATGTTGCCTATGTCATTTACCCTAACTTTTTTTAATGAATATATTTTAAAAATTAAAATCCTCCTAAGGTCACCCTAAACATCTTTAATTATATTCACAAGTAATAGAACGCTAAAAATACATGACTTTTATCCCTATATCCACTAGAAGGAGATGTCATTCAAAATACCTATTCAAACACGAAAAAAGTTGAGAAAAATAAATGTTATCAATCCATATTATGCCATACTTATATATACTACCATTTACAACAACCCTAATCTTATACTTTCTAGATTTTCAATCTCAGTCACACTCAAGGAGTTTAAGGCCACTATCATAATAACATCACTTTCGCTTACACTAGTACTTATGTAGGGAGAACTACATTGGGATTGATCCCTCTTTGAAGTATGGTTATGTAGTCAAATCTCTTCATATCAAGGTGTTGAGGATATCTAACATATCCTACTAATGAACACACTTTTTAGATCATAAACTACTTGAAAGGAGGATTAGGGGTTGCATCATAAATCAATCATTATAGGCATACTATAGAGTTCCAAAATTCATGTGCCCAAGAAAAAATCCATGAAATCTAGACATAGGTGCACCCAAAATTTTAGGATAGTCTTACACAAAGGACATTACTGCCAATATCAATACACTAAAGCCACATGGCACTACTATCCAAATGTGGCACTATTATCTAGGAGGGTTCTAACATAGAGATCTAGTTGATGACACTCAAAGAAACTTCTAACTCAATTTCTATCACTTATATTGTCTATATTAGGTTTTTTCTAGATAAGTATTTATTTGCACCATTTATTACTATTTTTAGAAAGTCAAATCTATTCAATTTTGTAATTAATAGTGGCTATTTTATGCATATTATTTCCTTGATTTATTCTACATATCCCTTTAATAAAACATAGGATTTACATAAGCTAAACCTTAAAAGGTTAAAACATTTTGTGAAACCAAATTAATTTTTACATTGCCCAAACCATAACCGTAGATACTCTTATGGTTTTTATGATTTTTGTGTCTATGCCCATATTTTAGTTCCAAAATTTCAGATTCATTCCAATAATTCCTTTTTGTAATATTTCTTAGATTAAAATTATTTATAGGTTCAAATTATACAACTTATTTTCCTATTTCCCAAAATAGAATGGTATAATTTAACAACCAATTTGATTAGAATGATAAGAGACAGTCACAAGATTTTGTGTCCAAACATGTAGATATTCAAGATGAACTCATCACTATTATTCAGGATGAACTCCAAAAATAAAAAATGGTCAATCTTCAACTACCCTAGCTAATAACATTACTACACCTACAATGGGGCCAAATCAGCTATCACAACCAATAATTTTCATTCAACATCCTTGAGTGATAGCTAAACCTCTTATGGCTAGTTCCTCCACTCCATATGTATAATCCCATATGCACAAGGTTATAAATATATAGGCTAAGGTGTTACATCTTATGAATGGTACCACTAGCCCATAACATGCCTTGGATTATAATGTTATCTTACATATAACTTTGTCACACCATATAGTAACAACTCCCTTGCCGTCTAGATTTTTGGAACCTAAGCTTACATTATATGATGGTAAGGGTGACCTATAGCACCATCTCTGAGCTTTTCACATATCATGTTTAGACTATGTGTCCAAAGATTAGCTTATCACAAAGTTGTTTCCATGTAGTTTAAAATATTATTCCCTATAGTCACTTTATGAATCACCAAATCAATCTATCACAACATTCAATCCTTTGGAAGAAATGTTTTTATCACACTTCTCCATCAATATCAGTGACAAGATCTTATATGCCCAAGTTGAACAATTGAAACAAAAGTCAAATTAACCTATTATAGAATATGTATTATAATAAAATAATATATTAACCTATGTCTATGGTAGATAAATATATCTAGGAAATCTTCAAATAGAGTCTTTTACCAACATTACATGAATATATCTTGTTTAAGAATATTCTATCATTCATAAATTTGTGCCACATAATAAAAGAAATAGATGTCAAGCTTCTATTAATGGGTAAAATAAAGTATACAAATGAATCATAATCAACTGATAAGAGTTAAAATAAGCCTCCATACAAGGTAAGGCCCACTAAAAACAAGAGTGATCAAAATTCCATAGTTGATGTATCTTCAAAGCCATCTCCTCATTTGGTTTTATCATCTCATCAGCATCGAATCTTCACCAACCTTCCAGAATCACCAGCATGAGTTTTACAACAAATCTTAGAATTCAATGTCATATATTTCTCTTTCATTAAATAGGTTAATATGACTTGTCTTGTTCCAAAAATTTATGATTCCAATGCATTCTAAAAATATCATAAGGCACCTAGCCATATAAAAAATAGATGCATAAGCCTAAAACATAATATACAATATTTGATTCAAGATAACATTATTGATGTGGGAACACCCATTAAGGCATAAAAGTTATAAAAAAATATAAATCATTAAATATTCTCTTAAATCCATTTCCAAGTCATGTAGTGAATTAGGTAGTTAGCACTTTAGCTGTTCACTATACATGTAAAGCACATCCACAACCAGATTTATATCATACTATATAGAGGAGGCACACCCAATGAAAAACATCATTATTATTATATACCATAATATAGTTATAACTAAACCACTCATCACCTTCTTAGACTAGGAGATTCTTGATGATGATACATATTTACATGCACTCTTTGTAAGAGCATACATAAATCATCATCCTATATAGAATGTTATGATTGAAAATGGGTCAAGCAATATCATGTGCACTATGAAACTATTATAGTATTTGGGGTATTAAAATTAGGATATATTACCCATAGATACAATTATTAGTGGTTTTAGTGGTTATGTTTAGAGACTCATCGAACATATTGTTATTTCATTATAGGTTGGACCATCACATATAGTCACTCAGTTCTTAGGAGTATCTAGTGTAGATGTGCTTGGCATGTTATTGGGTAGGCCATGGATATAATAGATATGATCCATCCCATCCATAGTGCATAGATACCTAAAATACATACATGTAAATTAGGTGGTCAAATATGGGGGTCTTCCATATGAGTATCCTCTATCTATTACACAACTAGCTACATCATAGTTACCAGTTATAGTTCCAACATAGTTACCAGATACATCATAATTATTAGTTATAGATGTTGACAATTTGGCCTCCCATGCCAAATTCCAAACCCTATAATAAAAAACCTCCCAATGACAACCACCCAAGCATATACATGTGATCTCAATGCATTGTTATGTCTTATAAATGCTTCTTGAAGATCATTTTAGCAATGTTAGATGTGTCATGATATGTGATAGAGCTTGTTGATGAACTCATCATGTCATATCTATTTTTATGCCTTTGGTTGATGAAATAAGTGGTCATGGTGATCATTGAATGAGTAAGAGAGTGTCAAAATGTCTTATGAAGTCAAGAGAGTGATCTACTCCATATTTGACAAAGTTAAGGTTTCCTAGCAAAATTTAAGGTATTTTGGAGAAAAAAAGGTTGTTAATTCATATGTTTTTATTCCTATTTAAGCCACTTCTTGTGACATGATATTTTCCATCATGATATAAGTGTTTCCAATCATTTTTTGAATTCTTTACATGAGGTATAAGATGTACATAAGTTTATTTTATATGATATACATATTCAAGCCTAGTTCAAACCTTGATTCATCCTCTAAACCATCAAATGATCCTCCAAACATGATATATAGGAAAAATTACATTGTTAAACTTTGGAAAATGGTAAATTTTAATGTCATATTGTTTATAAAGGTCTTTGAAAGGTCTCATTTTAGTCATATTGTCATTTCAAGGTGTTTCATGTTTAAAGGGGCCCATTTTAGAGGTCAAAGCTATCCCTCACTTATAAAATAGGCCCCACATGCGGGAAAAATGTCCATTTAGGTTCCCCATACACACCAATTGTTTTTAAATATTAGTTTCCTTCTATTTTCCCTCCTTTAATGGTGTTTCAAAGTCTGAATCATGAGAAATGAATGAAAATTATAGGTTTTGTAGGAGTTTCAAACTTCTATAGATCTATACATTATGGCCATGACTAGAGGGAGTAAAAAATATTAATAATGGGATTAGTTTAAGCATTAGGTAAATATATCTAGAGTTTCAATGTCATAAATATCAAAAACTAGTCCACTTCTTTGATCGAGCTCTTTGGCAGCTCAAAATAGCTTTTAGGTTTTTGATCAATCTATATAAGAGAGAGAAATCAAGGATCTAAGAATTTGGGAAGAGGAATGGGATTTCCTTTCCTTCCCATTATTGACATTTGTATATAAATTCATGACCTATACTGTATGGAAAATAGTTAAGAATATGGGTAGTCAAAATGTTTTCTTCATTTGTATAGGGGTAAAAAATACATCAGTTTTGGTGAACTCTTGAAATTATTTTTCAAATTTTAATTTTTATGAGTGTTCCAAAGGAATTAAATTTCATTACATGTTGTTACCCACCTCTAAGTCACACGTTTTAGGGTGTGGTAGTAATCAATTCTTCATGTTTTCACTTTTACAGACTATAAACAAAGTTTCTTGATGCTGCTAAATGTTTGGTGCATAAGAACGGAAGTGTTTGGTTAAATTATGGTTTATTGAAATAAAAATAAGCTTATATATCTCCTTAAGTTAAAATAATCCACAATCACACCATCACACCAGGAAAACCCTTCAAATCCTTCTCCCATGTGACTATTTTATATGTAATGTGATATCCTTATAGGTTTAAACATGTGTATTTTCAATTAATCAAGGGGAACCAACACGTTAGGTTATAAAATTCATTGGATTCATATTATAATAATGTTACATGGTGTTTCCCTCAATCCCATTTCCATCTTTATCTCTAAATGGATAAACCCCACAATCATAATAGTAGTAGCCTATTTGGTAGACTTATCAAATGAAGGACTATTGGTGTGAGGATCTAGTGAAGTATTTGTAAGTATTAAGGAGTCTATAATAATTTTTGGATGGAAAAATAATGGTTATATAGAGACCAAATACACCAAACTCACTCTGAAAAGAGACAAGCTCAATCAAATCCCATTGAGTGCACACAAGCCTATGACTATAGTGTAGGTGAAACACTGATGTTTGATGAGGTTAATAATGTTTCAGAGGGTTAGGAGTAAAAAAATATCACCAAAATGTTTAAATCATTATATTTAACAATGAAACATAAATTTACCTCTGAAGTGAAGCACCCACAATAAAAAATACCTAAAAACCATCATTTATAGGCCTAATTGTTGAAACAAGGTAGGTTAGATAGAAGGAGACATATTGTCTTCAAGGGTGTGAAGTGAAATATTAATGAAAACTATCAGTAAAGTTTAATAAGTGTTTTAAAGTGAGGAGATTATCTTTAGATATAAGGAACTCATCCTTTAAATAGGATTACATAGTCATGATCACAAGATGCCATACATAGGTTAGTTATGAGGAAACAAAGTAGCTAAATGGAAGATACCATTGAGAAAATATTCTAAGGATATTTACATAGGTGGATGCCATTATCATAACTATATACTATTAAAAAAACCCCAAGGAACTCTTAAGGGAAGGAGTTCTTGCACACTATCTCAAGTTGGCCTAACTGCCACTTATAGGTAGGTTCAAAAATAAGAGGATGAAATTATGATGCAAAATGATTATGGAGAGCATTGAAAGAATGAAAATAATGGTTCTTAATTGTATTTCAAGGTTATAAATCTATTTTTATTTATATATTACTTGAAGGGGAACAAAATCCTTGATAGACCATTAAGTCTTTTAGACCTAAAACTAGGCATTCATAGGTCTGACCATAGAAATTAAAGCCTTATACATATTTTGAGGATATTTAAGTTTTTAAAATTTTTGGATGGAAGTCATAAGGTGTAATGAATGTTTAAAATTAATAATATTATCTTAATGGTAAGGAGAGCCTAATGGGTTATTAGGCCTGGCCATAACAGTCAAAGTATTTTCATGTTTCAAGGATATTGGAGGGGTAAAAACATTATAAAGTATAGTGTGAAGGACATGATATGGTTTCCAAAATGTTAATATCCTCAAATTTAGGTAAGAAGGCACTAAAACCAAGCCTTAGGGCTATGTAAACCTAGTTTCTCACAAACTCTAAGACTGCTTACAAGAGGATAAGGGTATATAAAAGACAAGGTTGAAGTTGATCCATAATCCAAAATATGTTACCATACCTTGAGAGAATGTTACATGGTTTTTAAACTCCATCACTACTGTTGAAGGGTAGAAAAGGGTACTCAAGTCAATAACACTCATTTTTGGCAGTAATGGCACTTAAGGGCAAACCTAAGGGAGAAGGATAGAGATGGAGTTTGGTCAGCTAGAGATAGTTGTATAAATGTGGAAGACAATGGATAAAGGTGATATGATGATTATAGGTCCACCAACCTATCTATAGGAGGATCAAACTCAGTATTAAGCCTACAATTCCTAAAGCATCCTTAAGGTTTCAAAACCTAAGCCTTTGTCTTTTGGCATACCAAACACTCCCAACTATATTGAAGGCCATGGGATGATGTGTGATGATGAGTTATGTCTTATTAAAATTGTTTTAGATAGAATAAATAAAATAAAAGGTTAATTAAATCTTAATACCTAACTCAAGTTGTACTATCCGATGCTATGACCTTGAGCTACTAATCTAAGTGTGCATATATTTCATAGAAAATGGAATCAAATTCAATTATGTTAGGGGGAGATAGGGATACTTGTAAACTTACCATCTATGGAGGATAGATTTGAAGTAATGAGCTCATATTTATGAACAAACACTAAGACTACAACCATGATTAAAAATCTTTCAAGGAGTCCAAGGTATGCCAAATTTCACTTAGTAATCATCATAAAAGCTACATGGGAATACAAATAGTTTAGGGGGTTTAAAGGGGCATATGTGCTCAACATACATGGCCATAATTTTGGGATTGGAGGTCTATACTTTATGAACTGTCATTAAGATGGTATACTTATAAAATCTTGCTTACCTACCATAAAAATGATGGGATAAATTATGATATATTTTCATCAATATTCATTGAAATGGACCTAAAAACACATGTATCACCTATTACACTGAGAGGGGATCTAATCTATGGCATTAGATTATACGGACTATTGTACAAACTTATCAGACATGGTACTTTTTTAAGATTTTGAGAATAAAATAAGGTGTATATTTGTTTGGATAATTTAAAATCATGGACTATGGTTTTTTGATATTTTTTTACCATTTTCAAATCACCCATTACTCACAACTTTACCTAGAAATGCTTCTACAAGTCTTCACCAAATAGGCAGTCCAAAAAAGCTGTTAAGAGGCGATCTAGTCCCTTAAGTCAGGTAGAGTTACAAGTTTTAAATGCTTATAGGGATTAATTCATGATTAATAGTGAGTATTAAAACCTAAATCATGATAATTTAACTATTCTATACGTTTTGTTCAAGTTTCATGGCCACCAAGCATGTAACACTAAGCCACTAGGCCTAATTGCCTAAGTATGGCCTACTTGGTCAATAAGAGGAGGACTAATGGCATAAAAGGTATATTTAGTGGGAAATTTTAGGATCATATAACCTTGTAAATAATTATTAAATGTGATCAAGGCACTTCTCCATGGTCATTTTGAAGGAAAGGATAATTTCCTAGCCTAGTCAACATGCAAAGAGAAGGGTGGGTTACTTGATAACTCATGGTATCCTCATAGAATCAATTTAATGTCTTGTAAATATCATGAGGATAGGATCATTGACTATTTTTGTAATGGACATGAATTTAATGGTGTCAACCATTTCTACACTAGCCTCCATCACTCCACTTTAATGCCCAAAGTTTCCCATTGAAAACCACTAATGCATGGAGTATGAAGACTATTAGTATTGCTTGTGACTATTATGGAGTAAATAATGATCATTATCACTCATTAATGATTTATCCATGCTATATTTCCCTCCATTTCTTGTATATTCTTGTATATATTTAGCATCTTAAGCCATTGTATCCATCCCTCACTTGGGTATGAGAAAATGTTGCCTATATTTGTATCATGTAGTCCTCTTAGACTAATGGAATGACTAATTCAGCTCTTATATTTATCTAGTGTTTTTATACTTGTGTCACTTTCATAATTTATAGAATAATCTTTCTTTTTAGTTCCTTGGTTCACCTATATGTTAATATATGTCTGATGCAAGTCATATAGCATGTAAAAGTGTTGGTGATTGAGATTAGAGTGGAACCTGATTAATAAGTGTCTTGAACCAAAACTCTATTTCATGGGCCTCATGCTATAGCCACCTATCATATCCCCTATGTGAAGCATTACTACCTAAAAACTCCTAGAGGTAGTAGTTTAGTTGTTTGTCATGTTCATTAGTGTTGTTTGAGGTCAAATAGAGTGGATAATGGTATTGGTACATCACCATATTTAGATTAGGTTTATTTTTATGCATCCCTTCTATCCATTTTTACCCCAAAATTAGTAGGTATTAGTGATTTGAGCTAAATGTATGCACTAGGGAAATTATCCCCATAATCTAAAGGTTTAGCTTAGCCATAGGTCACCCAAGCTTTGGGCTAATCCCATGTTACCCTAATCTTGGAGAGAACTCAACCATCTTCTCCTAAGGGTGTAGCTTGGAGTGTTAAAAAACAACTCAAAGCATAGTTCATATTGATAAATCATATACTTTAGTAGATTCACCAATGTATATGGATTCTAATCCTATAGTACTGACCTGTATGCATCCTTTCTCATGGAGACCTTTGTTAGAGAGACCCCTACATCAAAGATATGTCATGGATTTGTGAAGACCTTCCTCCTCTCACTCTTTACTAAGATAAAGATTATTGGTTTCTTGAGGTTCTCAACATAGGACACCTATGTCACCTATAAATTCTTCTACCAGATGGGCTCCTAAGATGCCTAAAGTTCACATGATACCATACTTAGTGCCATAGATTTTCTAGCACCACTACATAGGTAGATACAAATATAGATAAAAATTACTTAGTATAATAATCTATGGAACCAGAATTTCCCTTCCACACAAAATTAAAGATCATATTTCCCTTATTTAACACATGTCATAATGATAGTGAGTCTCCCATGAGACTCATCACTTAGTATATTTTATTTCTTCTTGTACATACTTTATCTCTCTTTGTTCCTTGTACATAGTTAATTTCATTTTACTTGTACATAACTTATTTTTGTAAAATTAAAAACAATATAATATGTCAAAAAATACAAAAACATTTAGATATTACTCTAAAAACACAAAATTTACAGTTTGTATGTATTGTTATGTTTACACTTCTTATATTTTTTAGACACTACATATGCTATCTATCTTAGTATAGTTAGTTTTATTATACTACATGCTTCACTTGTTTTTGTCGAGTGCTTAAAAATTCTTTCCAATAATCATGTCCACTACATTGATCTAGACTTGTTATTATCTACCCATTTGAGGCATATACACTGATCCATGGTTATTCACTTGACACATTCACCCACTTAGGGGCATCCTATATAAAGTTTATATTACCAAGTTTTGTTCTTACATACGATACATTCCATATTTAGCATTATTATATCTAGATATTGATCAGTGCTACTCATACTTAAATTTTTTTATGAATATTAATACTTTATACTCAACCTATGTACATCCTAGCTATTACAAAAAAAAATATTCCATATTCATGCATACTTTAATTTCTATCTTAGTTTATACTTGATTGTATTTCTATGTTTCTTCTATTCAAAGGCATTTGAAACACCATTATTTTTTGACTTTATACCACTTTTGCTCATAGTATTTATGCTTTGGACATGTGCCCATATCCTTGTATGTGCTTTCTTGATTACTTATGTAGACATTTTAACTTGTTCTTCTATCTGGATCTAAGCCAAATTTATTTTTACTTGTATATGTGGATATTTAAACATGTCCTTATATGTCCTTTTTTCTTATATTTAGTGGCATGTGCCCATGTCCCTTGTATTATCACCCCTTGGCCTATTTTTCATGCCTCATGTGTTATGTATGTATGATTTATCAAATGTGTCATGGCCATGATACTTGTATTTTTTTGTTACACATACTAGTTTTCAATGCTATGAGGGACCTTATGCATCTAACCTTCCTACTTGAGTGTTATGATGGACATCATGCCTCATCCCCCTAATGAGCTACTCAGTTATATTTAGATTTATAGTTATATATATTGATTACATCTATCTTGACACTTTTATGCAATGCTATACATGGCATACATCTTATATTACATACTTTTTCTCAAATCATTTTGCATTCTAATGTTATGTATGCACATTATATTGGATTATCAAGAAATTATCATAAATTGATCTAATTAACATACATTTGTTTAGATATTTTTATTTTAAGGATAGTTTATTACACAAGCTCAAAAACTACCCTCAAAAGAGAGGGGCATTCATAGGGGTTTTTCATAGAGATTAGGCTCCCATATTTCACTCACAAATTTTTTTAGCACATAGGCTCAGTTTCATAAAAGCAAATATAAATAAACACAAAAAAATAGTGAGACCAAAAATTAATGCAGTGACACAAAATTCAAACCAAAAGGACATTAGCACCTAAATGGGGACACTAGAACCCTATGGTACTACTGTCCAATATATGATGCTATTGTCTAG
>JARHVA010008844.1:0-92500 GCA_037957365.1 Torreya grandis
TCAAGAGCTACCTATTGATGAGTCAAGAATGAGATTATTTGTGCCAAACAACCAAGTTTAGAATGAGCCTAATTTTTTCATTGAATCACATAGTCAACCCATGTACAAGGGAATGTAAAGAAGGTTTGATTGCTAGCCATGAAAATCATGAATATGCCAACCTCTTAGATTGTGGGTGTAAGTTCCCAATCCATGAGTAATACCTTATTAGACTTCACTCAACATATGAAAATCTGATTTAATGGTGCCATGATGATCTAAATATCTTCCCATTTGATCTTAAAGGAAGAATATATGTTTAAGTTAGTTGTGTATGGTATGTTGATTAAGATTTATTTTACCTAAGTGATTTATTAACAAAAGTGTGTGTGTTTTCTTATTTTGTTTTGGTTGTTTGTGTGTTGTCTTTTATGTGTTGTGTGTTTGGAAGGTGTTTTATTTTGTCATCTTGTTCAAGGAAATATTTTTTCTCAATTTGAGTGAAAGTGACACCATATCCAAATGGATGGACAAGTTAACTCATCTAGTATTATTATCAAGCAAGCATTGCCATGACGTTGCCAATGATGTTACCTAAAGTTTTGGCTACCATAAGATAGGTTCATAAAAAAATTTATATTGATCTCATATTAAACCTTATTGATAACCTTTAAGGTGTTTATCTATCTCATAGCTTGTCTTGTCATGATAAGTTATGTTATTTTCTTAGTAGTGTTAGAGGTATCCTAGGGTGTCAATGCCTAAACATGAGGTTATGATCTTCAAATGATTGTCTAGTGGTTGTATTTTGGTCCTTATACATGCTTAGAAAATGTTAAGGTAACTTAGTATTTTTTTAAATTAGTTTTTTAAATATTAAGGATCTCATTTTTTTGGCCTTATTAAGCTAATTTTCATGCTAAAACTTGAAATTAATGTATAAAATGCTTAATCCAACATATCAAACCTTTATAAAAGGAGGTTTATGAGAATAAGGTCATCAAATGGGATATGGATATTCAAGTTAAAATGTAAATAAATAGCTTTTCAAGTTGTCCTATTGACTATTTCAACATGATGCAAGGTGGTGGGATGGTAAGAATGCCAAAATAATATGTGGTATATTGGCATACATGTCAAAGTATTTTTATAATGTTACTTCAATGAAATATGATAGTTATAGATCAAAAAATGATTAGAGGTTCCAGATCCAACGTCCAAAGGAACATAATCACTTTTAAGAAGGTAGTTTTAGTCACTTGTATAGAATTTAATGGTAAATATTTAAGTTAAATAAATGTGGAGGTGTTTATTCACTTCCCTCAGGTCAATTTCATGCTCAACAAGCTTTCATAGGTCTAAACAAGGCAACAAATAAATCAAAATCTCCATTGAGCCCTTATCAAACTCAAAGGGGGTAGATTCATATACTCATTACATATAGAGAAGAGAGAGTGATGAATTAATATATTGGGTAGAGGAATGGGTCCTAATTTGATAAAATTCATGGCATTGGTTCTCAGTTTGAACCCCCTTATTTATGAATAATCACTAAGTCCACAAAGTGGTTTTAAACCCTAACAAAACCCTCAAGGCTCTATTTTATGCATTTTGAGTGAAAATGAGACATAAATGTGTTAAAGTAAAGATTTTAGAGGCCCATTAAACATATGAACAACATTATAACATATTTTTCCACTATGTTTGGCATGTGTGAATAATTAAGTGATAACACCTTTATTTAATGGTGAGTTACAGGTACAAAAGTGAGGTTACTGAAGGGTTTTATGATAGTTTGACTCTGTTATCACTTTAATAACGCTAAAAAATATCAATAAACCCATAAAAACTCCTTATAACCTCCTCATATCACATTAAATCACAAAGTGAACTAAAATAGTGAAAGGATAGAGAGGAATAATACCATGCTTTCAAAGAACTATTGTAGGTTATCATCTCAGGTCAGACCTTCTTGAGGCCATGGAAAAGTAAACTAGTAGTTAATAATGCATTGGAATATCTTTAAATTTTTTTTTATATTTTTTCCACATAATAATATATAATAATTAGATCAACATATATCATGCATAGAAAAAAGTCATCAAGTTTATGATAGGTGCAGTTTTTAATGAGGTTGCATGTAGATATAGGTGTTTGGAGACCTTCTATGTGTCTTTATTGAAGAGTTTTAAAACTTTATTAAAGCATAAAATATTAATAATATAATAAAATAACATATATGATTTAATAAATTTTAAATGAGACTTAAACCATTGGGATGTAGACCTAAAGGTCTGCAAACCTGTAGGTTCAAAATCTTAACCAAAGATCAAAATCTTGTATGAAGGGGAGTGTCTTGAGTTGCCTTGGGAAAATTTGAATTAATAAAAGTGTTAAGGAAGATAATAAACAATTATAAAAACCAATATATATTTATAAAATATATCATAAGGTGATTTATGGAATTAAAGAGGATAATAGGTATAATTAGGCCTAATAGGCCTAAATGTGCATACACAGGCCTACATATGAAGGCATAAAGAACTTGAAATATTTTAGAGATGGGATTTGGATAAGTAATTAGGGTGTATTGAAGACATGATAATTATAATAATATCTTGAAGAATATTATAGAGTGATGAGAAGAGAATCCATCTTAAAGCCTACCATCATACATTATTAAGCACCTACAAGCCTAATGGGGAATGTTCAAGGATTTTTTTAAATTTATGAGTAAAATATGAAATATTGAATTAAATTTGTGTTTTTAATAATTTAATTATGATATAGGATTATTATTAATGTGGTGATAATTTTTGGATCCTTGAAAATTTGAAGATAAACTCTAAACTAGGCCATTACGTTCAGATTGACCTAATGGGCTACAAACCATCAAGATGGGAAAGACAAGTTAAAAAAAAATTAGGAGGTAATTTACAGATGTAAAACCAAATAAAAAAATTTTAAAGGGCGTTTTATAAGTAAATATACTATATATAAATTGTACTAATCACAAAGATATTATTTTCAAGCCAAAACGCTCTCTCAAGCTCACTAAACTTAGTCTCTCTAGCCCGAGAGGAATCTTATCTTGATCAAAATTTTAAAAAGGAATTGAATTAGAGCCCATTATAATATGGAATGTTAGGTATCCTTTTGTACTTTTATTTTGTGACATTATATCAGTAATAGAGCCCTAGGATTTATGAATCATCATTAAGATGATAAATAGGTCTCAAGCTCCCAAGAAGACTAGAAATGACCTGATGGAAGGAATGGACCATCTAAGTTAATTCAATGGGATATTTTGAATTTATAATAAATATAATATTAACCATAACTATCTTGGATATTTAATTAATCATACTTATAAACCATGTGAATTGTACAATGTATAGAATAAGCCTAAAATCTTAAATATAGGCCTCTTTATGAGTGTGCAATGTGGTGGTAAGCCCTCAAATTGGGTAGAAAGGATTTGTAAGCTTAGGAATAGGTTGTATATTAATATAAACACTTTTTAAAGTATCATAATATAGTAAATGAGATATTAAATTTACTAATTTAGGTCCAGAAGATGATTGTACCACTATGTTATGTAGAAAAACTTAATTGCAGATCTATAGAGTATTATGGAGAGATTGATAGCTCTTAGAAACATGGATAGGAATAATTTTTTATTATTTTCATAAAATTATTTAATCATGAGTAATAATAATCAAATAGATCCATAAATGTATTGAGATGATATCCTTTTATACCATTAAATAATCATGTGGATTAACCATGCATATTTGATGAAGATTAGGTTAAGCCTCTGGGTAACCTAGTAAGTTACAAAGCATATGAAGGGTGATTATAAAATGTGTGAAAGGTGATAAAAGTGTCACAATTTGTCTTAGAATACAAGGTGGGAGGAGTGAAGTAAATAGTGATAAGGTGTCAAGAAAGTTTCAAACCATTCTAAAATCTACCAACAATAAGTTCATCCACAAAGGCAATATTAGGACTAAAGTTGCAAAGAGGAAAATTAAAAATAATGGGTAAACGTGTCTTGGACCTCATGATGTATTTTAACATTTTAGAAGGTACATTTTAGTCTAGTTAAAGCCTAAAACGTCAAATCTGATGAACAAATTACTTACTAACCACTTAAGAGCATCAAAGACTTACTTGGAACTATATGGACAAGGTGCATGGGACCTCAATATATTAGGGATAGTTATGGAACCTTGTAAACTAAAATATAGTGGAATTATTTTATATTTTAAGCCCTAACCTTTAGGAACTATCATTAAGAAGCCAAGCATGTATAAATCCTTACAAAAACCTTCTAGGATCTCGACAAGGGAAGAAAGTGAAAGATATGCCTCTTATTGCAATGATTTTCCATTTAAAACATTTGAGAATCATTCCTCACTCCAAGAATATCCTCACCATGATAATTTCATGTACTTTCACTTATATGGATGCATATAAGGATGTGTTTTTTAGGGTTTTGAGCTCAAAATAGGGTTTTTGGACACATGCGCTGATAAAGACCATTGGAGAGGTTGGTGTGGAAAGACATATATATTATTAGACCTCAAAACCCACTATTTTGATTATGAAATTATTCATAAAATTTTAACTTCCATAGACAATGTGTAAATGCTTGTGAAAAGGTGATGTAGTCACCTAGGAGAGATATAGTAGTAGGGTTAAATCATTTGAAGGCCATGCGCCATATCACAACATGGTTTTTAGTAATATAAAATAGGTATATAAACCTTGTTAATTGTTCTCATGGAGGTATTATCACCATTACAAATGGTAAACAATAGGCAACTAGGCCTAGTTGGCTAATAGGCCTAAATGACCAACAAGAAAGAATCTTCATGAAATGAAAGTAGTGTGAGTGGCATGTGTCAAAGTGAAAAATCAGTTCAAGAGGTACACAATGTATTCAATAGGCCTAACCCATATCTTTCATGTAAGTTTGGAGGTGTAAAACACTTCCAAGATAACTTCAAGTGGATAGTAACTCCAAAATAAGAAAGACCAGTTTCAAGTGAAGAAGTGAGGTGTTCTCCTACACTAACTCTAGAATATTATCATTACATCAAGCATACACTTGTGATGAAGAGTATTATTATTATTATTATTATTATTATTATTATTATTATTATTATTATTATTATTATTATTATTATTATTATTATTATTATTATTATTATTATTTTTAACTAGTTTTTTAGAAATGATACTTGTCAGTGACTCTCTTTTATACCACTTCTCTCTCTCTCCTTCTCTCATTCTTCTATATATGCAGCCTTGAATGGCTTTGTAAGGATCCTCCACCTAGGTATGGTGAATCCCTACTCATTTTTATGCCTTTGATCAATGAAAACTACTAGTTTTACCTCATTATATGACTATACTTAGTGTATATGCATGGATAGTTGATATTTTAAAGTTATTTACTTAGTCTTCCTTGACATGTTGTCTTATTATAACACCTATATGTAGTTTGAAAGATTATTTTGTAGGCCATGTAAAGTGTTCAAGTGAAATTCAAGGGTTGATTGAGCTTATATATTCATTAGTGTCATTTTTGACCTCTTGTCTAGTCATCCTATCCCAAACATATTTCACAACCTTCACATGAAGTGTTGATGTAGGAGATGTAGATTAGAAGTAGTTTATGTCCAAATTAGTCTCATGAAAATTGTGCACATTTTTTGGTTGGTAAGAGTCAATTAGTTTTGTTGTATCACCTTATTAGTTAGTTTTATTCTATGTTTTTCCTCTTCATTTTCCTTTTCATAGTAGTAGTTTAGTATTTGTGAGCCTAATTGATACATCAAGGGGAGCTAGCCCTAAAATCTAGATATTCAATCCATCGATTATGCCACCCACAACCTAGGATTGTCTCCATGTTACCCAAAATTGTGAAGGCTTGAAAAACCTTAACTAGGGTGAAAATTTGGGATATAATAGCTATGTTTGGTCCATATGTGGTGAATTGGTATAAGACTATAGGACATTATGCCATTAATTATAAAATGGAAAAAATTTTTATTGGGTTCTTCCCTAATGTTAAATAATTACTATATTCCATTTTTTAGAATCTTTTTCATATAAAAGGATATGACAAACTATGCCATGAATTTTTATAAGGAATGAATATATGCTTTACAAAGGTTGTAAAACAAATATAATGTAATTCCTTCAAGGGGTTTAAGAATTTTTTTTTTAACTACCCCATACCATGGTAGAATCTATCTAAAAGTGGTCACATATACCATGGAAGGTGCATTGATTTATTTCTCCCATTTAAAATTATGGAACTGAGGTAGTGGATGTGACAAAATGAATCCTTGTATGTTGTGATTGAGGGGATATTTCAAATATTTGGTATAGATCCCCATGAAATTAAAGCCTTCCAAAGGCATGATGGGATGAGTTTGAATGGGGGTTTGGATAACAAGTGGATGAGAAGTTACTAGGAAGAAAAAAATTATGTTGATAATATGGATTATAGTAGGCTAGAAAGTAATTATATGGTTGGGTGGACTTAGAAAACATGTGGGAATAAGGTGGAATAGGGTTAGACAAAGAAGCAAGATTTAAAACTTACAAGGGAGGAATGTACATGGGTGGAACATAGATTTGAGGAATAAAGTGTGGAAACATGTTGTCAACCAAAATTTTAGGATAATTATAATAAAATATGTGTCCAATAAGATTTTTTATAGGAGGTTTATATAGTAGAGGAATATTAAAAAATAGATGGTCAGGGAATCCATGAGTAAGGACATCTATGAGGTATTAGCTATATATATATATATATATATATATATATATATATATATATATATATATATATATATAGTAAGAAGTGGGTTGGATGGGTATTTTTTAAGTTGATAACTTATTGCTGGGATGATAATGGAGGATGAATGGCCTTGTTTATAAGGATTAGAGGCCATCCCTTAATTTAGAAATGTTTGGTTTCTCTATAGATATCAAATATGACCCACCAAGGTAGAAATGAGTTAATTCAAGGAAGAAGTGGTGTTATATCCGAGAATTTACTTTGTATAATAATTTGGAGGGAAATATTGATAACCAGTAATGAATTTCTTTATGTTATAACATTCAAGAGGAAACATTGCATTTTTATCATGCAAGATGGATATGCTTTGATTATTTTTAGTGGGGTGTGAGGATGATTTTAGTTTTCTTAACCCATATTCTAGAGAGTGGATTCTATAAATGTACTTATCAAATCTCTATATGTTGTTTATATCTTTATTTTACAAGCTACTATGTGATATAGTTACATTTTTAAGGTAGACCCACCTTAGCATTAAAAGTCATATTTTTTTGAGTTTTGATAGTTACTAGTGGTTTCAAAGGGATCCCAAACTTCTTGAATTTGTTGAGTAAGGATGCCACACTGGGAACTTGGTGGTTCCTCCTATAGTTATTGATATATAAGTTCCTCATATGTGTGTGGGTAACAATAAAGTTTATATTTGTGTGCATAATGGTTTGTAATAACAACTCACATATGTAATTTTGAGGAGAATAAAAGAATTATGTGTGTCATAAAATAATTCATTAGGAGATAGGGTTGTGGAAGAGTCTTTAGGAGATAAGATAATGTGATTTGTGGGATTTGGGATGAGAGTTGACTCCTAATTTTTTGACAAAAATCTAATATATATTGTAGTTAGATTGAATAATAAAATCATATTTTTTTGATCGATAAAATCCTTTTGAGTGAAAACTCAACTAGTTTTTAACACTGGTACTAGAGCAAGTTTAATAGGACCTCTCTAATAACTAGGTGTTGATTGAAAAAAATGATCAATGCATATCATGTATGAAAGTATTTTTACTTGATAGGAAATTATTTCTTATTGATAGCATAAAATTAGTGCAGACCACAATCAATGCTTCTATCATTTTTTATAGCTTGATTTCTATTTTTGTAATGGGTAGATTATGAACAAGGATTTTATAATTACATAACTAGGTATAATTTGTGTTGACATAAAATTCATTAGAAACACATATGCCTAGCTCATATTCACATTAATTACAAATTATATTTAGTTCTAACACTACATATCTCTTGTTAGTGTTTTCAACCTCTTCCTAGATTTAGCTAGACCCACATCCCATCCTTGACATTGTCCCCTAGAATCATACTTACACTAAAATCCTTATCAAACAACATTGGAACATCTAAGATCTAATTTCTACCTTGGCTATGAATCTTGTCTTCAGCTCAACCCTACTTCAAATATCCCATACAACTCACTATCCATAAACATGCCTCTCTTGAAGGTTCTCACCATCCTTAATTAACATGCATCTATAACATACTTCATCGACCTACATCCCTAATTGATCTCTCCAAGACTACACCATGTTTATGCTTCTAATTATACCATAGGTGATCTTAGTGTTGAAGAACACTTCTCATTTTAGGATTTTGAGAATCCATGGCATGAGTTTCAGTTTGTGACTATTCAGTGATTGTTTGTGGTGGAATAGAAGCAAAGTATGGAAACTGTCCACAATATTTATTTGATTTAGTGGTTGGGAGCCACCAGGGTCTATAATATTTAAATACTTAATAATTCTAAGGATTTAGTAGTTAAAATAAATGATTATTAATAATGACCTCTAAGATAGAGTGAATCTTGATAAAAATTAGAGAAAGGAAGGGTAAAGAAGAAAAAAATGTGATTGCAAGTTTTTTTCTCAAATATTATGACAATATTCCAATTAATTTGAGTACATTTGAACCAATTTATGTTATAAAACAAAATAAGCTCAAATTATATCACAAATCAAGGAAAATTCAAAGGAAAATATGAATCATAATTAAGAACCAAATTTATTTTAAAGGTTTGCTATTATGATTTGGATAACCTAAGTACATCCAAATATAGAGAAAATTAAATGAAGTATATTTGAGATCTTTACATTCAATTTAACATTTAACACAAATCAAAAACCCTATGACAAAGAATATAACTCAAACAATAAGAACATTTAAATTCAAGATAAGCCCCTATAATTAAAAGATAACATAGCTATTTTAACAAAAACTATCAGACAATCTATTCAAAATTCCTTAGTTGTATTAAATGATCTTGGTATCAATTACTCAAAAACTCTCTCTTTACAAATGGTAACCATCTATCTATTTATAATAAATATAGGTAGTTAACCGATTAAATTTAAAAAATATCTAGATGTGGATAAGGAAAGTTGTCTTTGATACAAATCTACAATGCAAAAAAATCATGCCAACTTGAAAAGAAAGAGTATATTCTAACATACTAGCATATACTTTACAATAAGAATATTCTTTTAGAAACTCCATTGGTGGGTCCTTCCAATTAACCCTGTCTAAAAAATTCTTTCACCTTGGTGTACTACTCCTTGATCAGTTCAAAATCCACTGTAGGCTTCATTATACAATCCCCTTATTTATCCTCTAACTTGTCAAATTCATTATCTACCCAAGATACAAGTTCCTTAACACATTGTATTTCTATAATTTGCTTCCCTACAAAAGTAATGGTATCAAGGGTCTTTTGGTTATCCATAGCTAAATGACCTTGGTTGTCTATGATGCCCTAGATGTGGGTATCAACCCTCTACTTTAATTTTTCATCATCAATCAAGCCTAAAGTAGTGGTTTGAGAAGGGTAGATAATAGATTCCCTAGAAGTTTCTCAATCTAGTTAACTAAATCTATGTCTCTCTTAATGAAGTATTTAACATCACTACTCTAGGTGATCAAATCTTCTTGTTTATCTACCAAAACTACCATGAGGATGTCTAGATGTATGAGTTTGATAATCTTGAAGTTCAAGGCTTGATTTATCTTATGAACCTTGATGAGATCCTCCATATATGAGTTTGAGAATTTTGCCACTGGGTGATTAAGGTTTGTGCCATCTCAACTTGATGGTCCAAAGTATTCAATCTAGACTTAGTGATTTTAAAATTATCAAATGCATCCATCAAATATTTATTCAACATTAGCAATATATTTTCAAGAATTGTCAAGAAACCTTGAGATTCCAAATCTTGCTTTTCTATTTCCAAGTTGAGGATCCTTTATTTCAATCCTTAAACTCTAGAAAAGGCCATTGTTGATTGGGTTAGTAGCACACTAACTACATCCTATTAAAAAATAGGATGCTCACCTACTACCTATCTTGGAATAGGATTTAAGCCTATAAATGGCTCCACCTTTTGAAAGGTGAACTCTTCATTACCAACAATGACTTTCTTGGTCACTACTATTTTAAGAGTTGATGTCTCTAGATAAAATTAGACCTAAGGATCAAGTTATTTCACCTATGGTTGTTTGGGAATCTCTAAATCTAAACACATAGAGGCTTATAGGGTACCAAACCATTATCTTTCCTTATTGTGAAGAATCTAGATGCTTCTCTCTACTTGTTTGTTCAACATATCCTGAATCCATGGTTTGACATTATCATGAACACCTATTTCCACTCACGTTAGAGCTAATGAAGGAGAAAAAGATGGGATTTCTTTAAACTTTCCATAAAAAAAAAAATCAAGAATAGTTGGTCCATAAATAGGAATATCATCACTAAAGAGGTTTATTTCACTAGTAGGGTAAGTGAAAGTCAACCTAGGCCTCTTTCTTGGAGCTAAAGGAACTAAGGCAAATTCTACCTATCCCTTTCCATTTCTCAATAGAACTAATTCCTTGCCTACTTCCTTAGATAGGGTCTTCTTCATTATCTAAACCATAAGTAGCTGTGATGTTGACAAGGGAAGTCTCTACTATTTCTCCAATTTACAAAGTAATTAAGCTGATAACTTATATTGGGGAAGAAGGCCTTAGTGGGGATGCCTAAATTTGGAAGCTTTCAATAGGTCTTTACTCAATCTTGGAATCCTCACTTATAGATTTACCTTTTCCTTTTGCATCCTCACTTTGCTCAATCTAAGATGAATTTGTCAATTCTCCCTGCTGAGGCTTAGAAGATTGCCCCTCAATAGGTGGTTCTTGATGTGTAGTCGAAGATGGTCCTAAAAATAAATGATACTATAAAGGATGTAACTACCATATTTCTCATAAAGGCTTATTATCCTTGACTAGCCTACATTCTAAGGATATGTTGTAGCCTTTAACCCTAGATAGGACTTCTTCAAAGTTCTTTGCCCTTGTGTAAATACCATCCTCCACACTTGGTTGATGCTTGTACTCAATTTTTGGGACATTCCTATCCTGAATATGGTTATCCAGTCTATTATTTGGGTCCCACATCTTAAGATCATCTAATTAGAAATCAAAAGAGTTCCTATCTATCACCATGATCTCCAATTGTTTCCAATCCTTGATTATAATTATACTAATATCTAATGGGAAGGGATGAACTTGAGCCTTTTTATTTTTTATTGCAATGCCAATCTATGCCTTGGATGATTTGATAAGAAATTTCTTGCTTTGCAAGCTTATTGGGAACATATATGGCCAGTTTATATGGTTGGACCATGATTCCTTCTATCCTTATTACAGTGCAATCTAGATAGAACCTCACATCCCCAATTTAATCCATTTGTTTTTTGATTAGAGGATGAAATATAGGCATAAGAATACTAGTGATTATCTAAAAAATGATTAGGAAGACACCATCACATATGAATTTCACATGATTCCTATATTTAAAAATATGTAGTTTAGAGTAATGATAGGAAATGGTAGTCCTACCATTAGGAGACCAATTTTGGATGTTAGGGAAATTAATAAAGGCTAGGAATGAGTCTAAGAGGTAAGACATCATAAATAAATGTCTAGAGGTCTTTCTCTTTATTGATATAAATTGTTTGGCTAAGAAGAAACTTATCAAGTCTCCAATGGGAGGGGTTAGGTTCCACTCCAACATGTAATAGACATAAGATACCTAGAACTTACTCATAAAGGTTGTAGAAGAGGCACCAAAGGCTCTATTCAATAAGGTGATAGCTACCATAATACCTTATCTAAATTGGGTAATAGAAATCTCACTATTAGGGGTCTTGAAAACATGGGAACCTTGGATTAACCAAGGTGAAAGAACTGAATCCAGGTTTTGGGAAATTTTCCATTCTCTCAAGGATGGAAGATCAACATGAGGTAAAGGGAGTTTATAATAAGTCTCAAAGGTCATGGGAGATATGCATGTAACTTTATTGACACTTATTTGATGAATAATCCATTCTACATCTACTCTATAGTCAATAAAAATAGGAACAAGAAGGTCGATGCAATGCATTACCTCTAGTTTAGCAACTACGTGATGAAGGCCTACCATTTTAATTGATAATAAATCCTTGTATCTTTGGTATACTGAATCATTCCCCTTTTTTTCCAAAGAAATTGGTTCCAACTCTTTGACAAACAAGAATAATTTGAACCAATTCTTGATTCCATGTACATTCAATGCTGTTGAATCCAACTCTATGTCTCTTAAGATCCTTCCTTCACCATCTAAATTTAGATAAAGCTTTGATTCAATATTCATATATTTCCTACCTATTGCCATTGATATCAGTGTATGGTAATTACAAAGCTATCGAGTTTCTTACTAAGGCACCTACTTTGCATTCAGTTCATAATTATCTCAAGTGACATATAATCAATTTGAACCAACTCTGGCCTTCTTTATGGAAGGTTTCTAGTTTTTTTCTACTTTAATGATCAGAACATCTTAATTCTATCTTATACATGCCTTAGATATGATAGAACCTTACTTATCATCTCTCTTGTGTTTTCAATCATGAAATATCTTTCATCAAGATCCTTCATACTTATGTGGAGCTTATGTGACAGGGTTCCATGCCTTTCGTATCAATTTTCATAAATGTTATTTTAAGAGTTACCATTAGTTTTAAAAATTCCCTTTTATTTTTCTTTAAAAAGCTAAATATAGGTCCTTGCATTTCATTGGTTCTTGATCTTTGAGCTTATTGATTATGCCATGTGTCAAACTTTCAAGGCCTTTGAAAAGTCTTAATTTGGCTTGCATCATTGGATCAAATCTAGTGAGCAAGTGATGACCATTGGATCCTTCAAGAGATCTTGAGGCTTTCATGTTAATGTGTACTATTGGATCAAATCTAATGAGCAAGCGATCACCATTGGATCTTGAAAGATGCTTACCTTTTTAATCAGTAAAAGACTTAGGCCAAGATTTTTATGTCTTAGTCTTTCTTTCATAAGAAAATTAATATTTTATTAAAAAGGATTTAGAAATTCACCTTTGATTATGCTTAAAAAAATGTCTATGTTAAATTTGATGGGTTTGGTCCCATCAAATACATCTTCACATATGTCAAATGATGGGGGTGAACCTACCAATTTTAAAACAATAAAATATTTCTATTTCAATTTAAATTTTTTGGGTTTGGTCTCATGAAATGCATCCTCTTAGACATCAAATTAAGGGGGTGAACCTATCAATTTTAAGACAGTAAAATCTTATTGATCTAATAATTGAATGCCATGTGTAAAAACATTGGGAGATCTCAAACCTTTGGGGATTGTCTAATTTAAATTTGATGGTTTAGATCCCATAAAATACATCCTTGTAGATGCTAAATGATGGGGGTAAACCTGCTAATTTTAAGACAATAAAATATTTTTGTTTTAAGTTAAATTTGATGAGTTCAGTCCCATTAAATACATCCTTGTAGGCATCAAATAATAGGGGAAACCTGTCAAATTAAGACAAAAAATCTTTCTATTTCAAGTTAAATCTGATGGGTTCAATCCTATCAAATACATCCTCAAGATGTCAAATGATGGGGTTGAGCCTATCAATTTTAAAATAATAAAATATTTCTATTTCAAGTTAAAATTGATGGATTTGGTCCCATCAAATACATCCTTGTAGATGTCAAATGATGGAGGTGAACCTATCAAATTTAAGACAACAAAATTTATTTCACATCATCAGATTTAAAACCTCTGATCAAGTGATCACCATTACATCCTTACTGGAGCCTAGATAATTAATTGTATGCCCTTCTAAAAGACTCAGAGCTTGATGTACCATTGGATCAATTCCAATGAACAAGTGTAAAGCATTAGATCTATAAAAGTGAATGAAATTCAAGCTAAAACCTGATCATGAATAAAATTTCCCACTAGATTTTCCTATGAATGTTTAAATTCAAACTTCTAGGGTTTATTGTTTAGGAACCTTGACTTCATTCATGGAACTTGCAATTAATAACCTTCAAGATGATTTTTAGCAACATCAAAAACATGATCAAATAATCTTTCACACTTATTCCAGGATATAGAAGTTTTATAAATAATCACATGGGTCCCCTTTAATTTATTTTATTTTATTTTATTTATTTATTTATTTTTTCTTGAGGGGGGCGGGGCGTGTTAGTCTCAACACACCATTGTCTCAACTTGATCTTTAAATCATTTTTTTTCTTGAAACCTAAGATAAATATCCCTTGGTGAATGTGTGACGGTAAATATAACTACACTAAATATAATATAGCCTACTCCATAACCCATAATTTTAATTTTTCATCAACACATGGTTTCAAAGAGTTATTTTACCCCAAACAATGTTTTTTAAATATTTTAGAGGTATTAGGTTTACAAACTTGTGGTTTTACAAATAGTCCTTAGTTTTTGTGAGTAGTTTAGGTCTTTTAGTTATATTCTATCTTTAATTTTTCTTATACTTCATTATTTTTAGCAAAAGGTATTATTTAATTTTATGAGTTTTAAGTTTTAGGTCGTATAACATTCTATTAGGTTAATATTTAAATATTAATTTTTTTATATATAATTTATTTGGATCTTTGGGATTTAGTTATAGTGTTTATTATTTTATTTTTTATATAATGAGACCAAAATCAAAGTGCCATTATTTGGATTTAGTGTCAAAATCATCACTATTATAAGGGCACATTATAGGTTTAAAATAACATCCATTGAGTCAAAAGTGTGGGTTTAAAATGGAAAAGATGAATTAGATTGAGAAATTTTATGGATAGGAATTTGATACATGGAAAATCTAAATACAAACTACTGCTAATTGAAAATGAACTTTGGGACATTGTTGATGGCACTATAACAAGACTAATATATGTAAAAGAGCTCAGAAATTAGAAATTTAAAGACAAAAAAGACTTATCCATTATTGGCATTAGATTATCAAATCCCTATTTACATCATATGTACTTTAACATGTCTTCCATATAAATATGGGAATCATTAAACAAACTATTTATATCTCAATTTGATAGTGCTAAAATAACTATGAAGAAAAAAAATGTATGGCTTAAAAATGGAAAGGATGAGATAGAATATCACACATAATCAAGCTACATTCCCTCATAAATAAATTGTCATGAATAAATGAAAAAATAAAATAAATTGATGTAAAAGACATATTGTTCAATATCATGCCCAACAATATGACTAGTATGGTATTCACCTAAAGAAAATTGAATCCAATCTTTGTGAACATTATATCCACATTTATTAATGAATAAAAGAAGGTTTAAATAAAATAATAAGAAGTGATGTATACACACAAAGATAAAAACACTTATTCCAAAAATATAAACATGTGAAAAGGATTAAAAATAACAAAAGTTTTTATTCTAAAATGCTACGACATGTTGTTTTGAAATTTAAATAAAAAGCAAAAAATATTCTCAATGTAGGGTTACATGAGAAATTAATGGTTTTAAAATAAAGTGATAATAATAAATCAATCCCCCTCAAGATGATCAATAAGTTGCTCATCAAATTGACAAATATTATCTCTAGTTATGTTTGTCCTCACCCTATTTCAGCACTAAGGGGTGAATGATAGATATTAGTGCTTCATATATGTGGGGATATTGATAAAGTTTGTATTTTTGTGAATAATATTTTTTAATAAAAAATCAAATATGTAAAACTGCGAGGAGAATATAAGATCTGTACGTGTGATAAAATAAATCTCTAGGAAATAAGATAGAGTGATTTGTGGGATATGGGATGAGAGTTGACTCCTACTTTTCAAGAGAATAACCTTATATATATATATATATATATATATATATATATATATATATATATATATATATATATATATATATATATATATGTATGTATGTATGATATGGGATGAGAGTTGACTCCTACTTTTCAAGAAAATAACCTTTTATACACACACACACACACACACACACACACACACATGGTTATTTTATTGAAAAGTAGGAGTCAACTCTCATCCCATATCATATATATATATATATATATATATATATATATATATATATATATATATATATATATATATATATATATATGATATGGGATGAGAGTTGACTCCTACTTTTCAAAAAAATTATATATATATATATATATGAGGTTATTTTTTTGAAAAGTAGGAGTCAACTCTCATCCCATATCATATATATATATATATATATATATATATATATATATATATATATATATATATATATATATATATATATATATATATATATATAAGGTTATTCTCTTGAAAAGTAGGATTCAACTCTCAACCACATATATATATATATATATATATATATATATATATATATATGGGATAGGTTGAGAGTTGGACTCCTACTTTTCAAAAGAATAACCTTATATATATATATATATATATATATATATATATATATATATATATATATATATATATATATATATATATATATATATATATATATATATATATATATATATATATATATAAGGTTATTCTCTTGAAAAGTAGGAGTCAACTGTCAAGCTATCCCACATATATATATGATATGGGATGGGTTGAGAGTTGACTCCTACTTTTCAAGAGAATAACCATATATATATATATATGGGATGGGTTGAGAGTTGACTCCTAATTTTCAAGAGAATAACCTTATATATATATATATATATATATATATATATATATAGACACACACACACACACACACACACACACACACACACACACACACACACACACACACACACACACATATATACATATATATGATATGGGATGGGTTGAGAGTTGACTCCTACTTTTCAAGAGAATAACCATATATATAAAGTTATTCTCTTGAAAAGTAGGAGTCAACTCTCAACCCATCCCATATATATATATATATATATATATATATATATATATATATATATATATATATATATATAAGGTTATTTTCTTGAAAATTAGGAGTCAACTCTCATCCCATATCATATATATATATATATATATATATATATATTTGAGTTTTAATAATAATTTTTTTGTGATTGACTAAATCCTTTTGACTAAAATTTCAACCATTTTAAAAAAATTCTCTAGGTATAAACATATCTCAAATTCTTTTCCAGACATATTTAGGGGTATATAAATACCCACAAAATAAATGGATGTGAGGAGAGAAGGTGGAAGAAAGAAATAAAATATGTGAAAACAAGAAAATCCTTTCACATCAATTTAACCACATCATATACATGCATAAAACAACATACTAACATGGATGTAATAGACTCCCTGACATCTGGCTGAGATAGACTATTAAATGATGATAGGATGATAGGTCTATGAGTTTGTTTGATTGGGTCAAGGTATAAGTACAAGGTTTTAGACAACATGTGGTAAAGGTGTTTGTGGTGATACTAGATGATCTCTCTTGTGTCACATTTCTCAATGAGAGAAATAAACTAAGATGATATTGAATCCCAAGAACCCTCAGTGTGGGTGATGATAAGATATTGGAGTTCTCAATCTATACTAGGTATATGGGATTGGGCATAATTATGTTGGATAATTTTATGGCATTATTTGATTATATCACATTGAATATGTTCATTCAATGTCATATGATGAGGCTAGTATCGATGTGGAAGAAAGGAAGAATTAAGGTATTCACTTATATGTCATTAAATTGATGGGATAACATATGGGGGGTATTTACTATTGCTAGCACTTATACATAATATTTATCACCAAGAGTGTTATGATAACCAATGATAAGGTGTGCAATCAAAGTAGATAAGTAAACTTTAATTCTAAGATTAACATTAATATTGCTTTGCATGTTACTAGCATAAATGTGAGATCTAACTCTAGGAAGTATTCCTCCTCTATGGAGATATGATTGATCTTGAAATATCATCTAAGGGAAAATGTAATCTTATTTTGAATTTTTAAATAGCTTTTCTTGATTATGAATTTAAAGATTTTCCATGTTGTTTTGAATGTTTAAGAACAAAGATTGATATTGTATTTTTGTTGACAAAACTTTGGTTTCTTTTTGGTGTTTTTTGTTAAAGTTTTGCAAGGATAGTAAACTACATTTAAAATGATAAAATCAATAGATAAAATTAAATTAAACTAAACGTTTATTTTTTTTCTATTCAATATTTTTAGCAATGAAAGTGCTAAAAATTAATTCTAAATGAATGATGCAATTATTGATTTTGGTTCTTCCTAGTTTTATGCAAGGTTTTTCCTATATTCACTGAATGAAACATTTTATTTATTATATTTTGAATGAAAATAAATGAAATCCACTATGAAATTTAGGTTTTTTGAACATAAAAATGAAAAAAACTAAATATCCAAACTATGGTTTGTTTTATGTTATGCAATTTTTAGTTTTTTCTTATGATATAGTTTAAAATGCAAGCTGGATTGATTTTTTCAAGATTTTTAATGATTTTATGAGACTATAAATTATTTTATGATTCACTAAATTAAGTTATATAATTCTATTTTTTATCACCATTTTTTATAACATGCAAAGTAAAGGAACTATATCTAGTATGCAAGTTTAATAAATTTATGTGCTTTTAATTTATGAAAAATTTCACATAATCAACACTAGATTGAATTCAAAACTAAATGATTTGAAGCTTTGGTTTGAAACCAAAAATTAATTAAAGAAAAACTATTTTTTTGTGAAAAATAAGAGAGAGGTAGGTTATTTATTTTATTTTATTTTATGATTGCATAAATATAAATATATCTATTGAATAAAAAACCTAATCTAATTTATTATAATAAATAAAACTAAGATAAAAATATATCCTCCAATATAATCAATGGTGAAACCAAGTGAAGGTGATGAAATAGTTTTTGTGTGTATATAATCCTCATGTAACTATGTATTTTTATCAATATTGACCTTGAGAATTATCCAATAAAAGAATGACAAAATAATGGAAGGATAAAGGACATAATTTTTAAAAAAGAGAGAAGCTAGACTATGGCTAGACTAATTCATGAAGAACAAATAATTATTTATCGATTCGATGAATTGAATTCTCCAAACTTGTATATAATAACACAAATATTACTATAGATTCAATTAAAAATTCAATAAAACAAAAAATAGTAGGCAGTGATTTGTAAAACTTGAAAGTTTCAATCTTTGGTGTATTTTTTTGATATGAAATCCTTATAAAAGTAAGATACTTGTAAGAGAGAAAAAAAATTACATGTGGAGGTTAACTAATGTGTGAATGTGAGTCTTGGTCAAGATAAATTGATAAATGTTGATATAAATAAGACTAGGATTACGTTGGGAAATATTTAAGGTGAATGCCAAGTAAAATTACTAAAACATGTAAAATGTGTGTAAATTAAAATATCAAATTTAATTTTAAAAACTTACATATCTTAAAAGAACCTCTAGTGTTTCCAATGAGATGTAGAAGGATTGGTGAATTGGTTTGGTTGTGCCCATACAGATCCAAGTTCCAAAACATAGGGTGTTTATAGGCTAGATGTGGTCGTTTACTTGATGGTTTCAAATGTGATCAAGTGTTATCCATTTATAATGGTTCAATATTTCTCTCAGGACTAGGTCCCCAAGTTGTGCCCCATAATCAGTTGTAGCTCCATTCAAAATCTATTACTGAGCAAAAAAAATTATAACCTTTGGTGTCTATAGGTGGCAAAAATGGAACTACTATGCTAGTTCACAAAAATGAAACTTTGGATTTCAAAACCATCATGGAATATTATTAAAATGTTGTGGTGGTTACATTTCCTCCATGGAAGTTTATAAAACCACCAAGGTAATTTTTTTCACCACAATGATAAGATGACTTAGGAAAGGTTAATTTGACTGAAATAAAAGTCAAAAATAGAGTAAAAATCAATCAAAAGAAGAGCGATGTAGGTATAATAACATTTATATAGATATCCTTCCATCAACATTGGATTATTAAAAATGTTGCATCATGAAAAGTTTATGTGCATACAAAGACCTAAGTTATTAATTTTATCACACTTATTTTGATGATAGTCTATGTATTTAGACACAAATTTATGGATATCACCTTTGAGTCCTTCATAAAATAAATATTTTTTATTATTTGATAAGTATTCATGAATACTAAATTTATCATAGTTTAGAAGCATAGATATCTATAGGGACATTATGTGTAAGGGAATATTTTTTACATAGGTACAACCTTTTCTTTTGATTAGATGGAATTCCATTTCGACACATTTTTTTTGAGAAATTATAGTCTTGTTGGAGCTCATAAATCATATCCAACATATTAATGTCATTATCCCACTTAGCTATTTACTCACCCTCATATTTTATTACTATATGGATATTATACATAAGAATTTCTCTTTGGAGTAATTCCTTCTACATAGTGTATTTACCACTAAATTATTCTTTCATTTATTATATATTATTTTAAAGCCAAATCCCAATAATTTAGTTACCCAATTTTATTTTTATTTAGATGACAACCTTTGATCCAAGAAATATTTTAAATTAACATGATCCATATTCACTTTAAGATGCCTACTTATAAGAAATGGTCTTCATATTTTGATTGCATGAATAATAGACATCATCTCCTTCTCATAGATAATTTTATAAAATTATTACATTTCAGATAATAACTCTAAAATATAATGGGACATCCTTTTTGTATAAGTATTTACCCCATTCTATACCATGACACATAGAATTCAACAATGAATGTCTTAAAAAATTAATTTGGTATCTAAAGCATGAGTGGTGCACATGAATTCATTTACATTCTCACATGATTTGTTGGTTTTTATTTTGTGTAAAGTGTCCTCCATCAAGAATTATGAGTGTTTTTTTTAATTTTTAGTAACTTTTCACAAAATAATGATAGTAACCTTTCAAGCCTAAGAATCTCTAGAGGTTCTTGAGGGTTTTGAGAACTTGTCATTTTATCATGGCCTAAATATTGTGAGGGTCCACTTTGATGCCTTTATGTGAAACAATGACCTAATTAATACACCCCTTTCATTCCAAATGCTCACTTGGAAGGCTTTGTATATTTTTTTTATAATTCCAGAGTTAACAATACCTTATTCACATGTTACAAGTTTTATTCCCATGTCCTAATATAAATTAGGATGTGATAAAAAAATACCACGAAAAAATTATAAAGAAAAGGCTAAAATATAAGGTTAAAAAAAATTTAAATGTATATGATGCATTTGTGAGACTAAAAGGCATTACCAAGAATTATTAATGGGCCTCATGATTTTTTAAATATGATTTATGAATATCCTCATCTTTGATCCAAATTGGGTGGTATACCGAATAAATATATATTTTTAGTAAAGTTAAAATTAACATGTAACTCATATGGAAAATAATCAATTACTAGAATAGGAAATTTATATTTGATGGTGTACTTAATAAATTATCTATAAAAAGATCACATCCATCTAATATAATTCTTATTACAGATGATTACCATTGGATTTGAATATGCACTATGTAAATTTTTATAATTCCCAACATATCCTATACCATCTTTTCAGTCTCACTATTTTGAAATTATTGATACCTTTAAGGTATGATGTTTAGGTATTGACTCTCTAGTATTATTAGAATTCCATGGTTTTAATTCCTTTCAAGTGTTAGTTATTTTGGCATTGCTAAAAAATAAGTGTGTGACCTTATCAAAAATAGCCTATATATGTGGTTGTGTAAACATCCTCGTTTGTTATTGATGCAGTCACATTTAGGGGTCTTAATGAGGAGATACATTATTACATGTAACCCAAAATTAATTAATGCATTGAAACAAGAAGAAAAATAATTTAATATTTATTAAATAAAAAATGATATATTTCATCACATATAAAAATTTGGCTTATAAAACATATAACCTATAATATTATGATTAATATAGTGTCCCCTCAAGTCCTCACAAGGATGTGATTCAACCCCAAATACCTTCATAATATTAAATCATAAAGCTAATCTCACTAATAGCTACACTTTAAACTTTAATCGCATAGGTATTGAATGCCTCTCATAAGTGTAGGGATATGTTTATCTATTCATACAATCCATCCACTTACATTAATTTATATTAACAACCCACTAAAGACAACTATTAAATGATATTAACACATAAAGATACACTAAAATCATTAAATTTACAATATAATTCCAATGACCCATAACGCATTGCAATGTGATTTAGTACTAGATCTATGTTTTCAATGTCAATTATATCTTGAAGTAGATCTTTTATTATTATTATAAATTGTTACCAAGTGATAAAATGAATTATTATTAATTTTATTATTATTGGAAGTCTAAATAAATTTATATGATCAATGCAAGCTAACATTATGATACTTTAGTGATATGTAATGAGAAACAACTTCATCAATAAGAATTTTTCCTTTTACAAATTTAGAATAGAATCACAACTTGTGTTAAAATAATATGAACATGGTACTTGGAGATACACTAAAAAAAAAATCAATTAGGGGCTCCTATGTCACCTATTAGTAATAACGTACTAATGTTTTTGGTCGATGATGAATTTCATATGGACCTAGATGATCTTGTATCATACACTTTGGTTAAGAAAAATGTACAAACATAGTTTTCACACTGTAGACATAGGTGATTAAATAACCCTTGTATCCTTTTCCAAAGTACATGACTATCTCTCTTGTGCCATGTGGAATAATTATTACCTTCCACTCCACAAGGTTGACAAACTAGGTCAAAAACTATTCATCTACTTTAAAATCCCTTCATTGTTGTGCTAGACCCCATAGTAGATGGGTTGACCTTATATATTTATAGTATTTAATCCCCCTTTCTTGTTTATTAAATTACAATCCATTGAGACCACTTTATAATTATAACCATTCACACTAACACTTTTCTAGTTTTTCCTAATCTCACTCTTCATCTTTACACATAAATTTTTAAATTCATTAGATAAGTCCTCTGTTCACATACATGTGACCAAATGACTTTATTACATATAATATTTTTCCTTATCTTTAAATGAACTTATAATATGAAAATTTCCATCCTTTTCCACTTGTATATTATCTTGATACCATCATACACCATCTTACGAACATATTTCCATACCCTCCCCAATAAAACTTGACATGAGTTAATATATAATATATCACCCTATACTTTTTTTTGTATATGCCAATTTTTATCTCCACTTTTCATTACTCTTGCATAATGAAATAATGTCCCTCCAATAGCTAACACCCTCTGAAGAGATTTGGATGTGCCTTGTAATCCAAGAAAAAATTCACAACCATCTTATGGGAAAAATATTATTCATGTTTCCATTATACATAAAAAATGCACAACATTATCCCTTATATTGCACTTGGTTTGGAAAATATGAATTATTTGACTCACCTACTCTCTCCTTCATGAAATTTTCAATATGTTTTTTGATGTGAGTAAACACTCTCTTTTGTTATAATCATTTATATGATGTTTCATAGTCTATGTGTTTACTTGTATAATTTTTTTACTAATATCAAATCTCTTTTTTTACCATCAATGTGTGCATGAAGTAAATCCTATGTGTGGTGTCCAACTTCCCCACACCTAAAATATATTACACCAATTCTTCCACTTTTGCCTCTTCCTTTCAAAGAGATCATTTATCCTATGGGTTTTTTTTTTGATATAGATAAATAACACCTATGTCAAGCTAGGATGGTAACAAATAAAAATGAGATTTAGTGTAATGTTAAGTTATAAATTAAATAATGATAAAATAATAAAATAAAATAAAATATATTTTATAATTTTAATATACATTTGATATTCAAATAATACTCTTGAGCTTCCTAGAGAGACTATCTATCTACCACTATGAGACAAAAAATCTCCCACAAATACTCCTAGGATTTACAATATTATACTACAATAATATTACATCCCACCTTAATATGTAGTGGTTATTTTGAGACCAAGCATGTCTTTGATATTTTCAAATTTTATAATCTTAATTCTTTTATCAAGATATTATCAATTAATTTGTAGTAAGATAATGCAATAATTTTACACTATCGTATTTCATGTAATGCCAAATAAGATGAAATACACTGAACTTATCATTACATGTACCATATTTTGAAACAAATAAAAGGGAATTATAGGGTTAGATTATATAATTTAATTTCATTTATATTCATTATTTATTTAGTGAAGCTATATTTTTTAATAGTGTATGAGAATATTCCTCATAACTTGTAAACTTAGGACACAATGATAAGAATAGAGTTTTTGTGTAGATGATGGTGTAAAAATATTTTGTAATACCTTAGTAATTATCAATTTTTGTGTTATTCTTCAACATTATCAAACATCTTATAATATAACTATTGTGAAAATTATTCAACATTTAAATATTTCAACCTTTCACATGCTTATGTGAAACTTCCCTATTTCATTTACAAACCTTGTAAAGATCTCCAAAAAATTATATGTAATAATTTTTGAGCTTATTAAAGCCCAAATATATAATTATATGACTCTTCAAGGAGTAAAAATTAAAAGGGTTTCATAAAATAAATTTTGTACACATAAGAATATACAAAATAATTCTAAGGAACTGGACGTAAACCAAAATGTGGTTTAAAACTATTTATCCTTAAACTAAATATTTTTTAGTGATGAATAATAACTCATCAACCCAAATACCTATACATAACACTAAAATTTACAAATATAATCTACTTAATATGATTTAAGTTTTAGAAAAGGATTATAAACTATTTTTGTTATACTATAACTGTCACTATTGTAAATGACCACTTTATTAAATATAGTAGTTGATTGTAATAATATTAAAAAACTATTGATGAATTTTATGTCTCTCATTAATATCATGTTTAAGAAAGCATGGGGTTGTTGATCCAACAAAAGTCTCTTGCTCCTGATGATGGATCATAGATGTTGACACAAAACATTGAGCTAAAAATAGCTACACAATGTCTCCAATAAATTTGAATCTTAACTATAACCTATGTTCTTACACTATGATAATATTTCTCCTACAATCCCATCCAATCATAAATCAAAGATAAGGTATGCATGTTTTCTTAAAAATGCATTGCCACCACTTTAACCCCTCATTACATTGAACTCACTGATAATTCTTCATGAACTTTGTGACATCCATGTAACCTAATGGGATATTTTTTCTCCTATTTAGTTATCTCTGATAGATATGATTATGGTAAAACTATTCACAATGATTTTATAAATGGATTAACATTTGATTCTTAATTTATAGTTTATTAAAAAAAATACTTATCTTAAACAAGAAATAAATAAAAATAAAAAGTTGGACCAATAATTTTTTTTCATCAAAGCCCTTATTAGATTCACATATTGATAATAACAATGTGGTTACATGTTACATGGGTCAAATTCATTAATAAGGAAAAGTACATTTTGGTGTTATCTTATATCATATAATTGATTGTGTTTATCTATTTCATTAACTTATATTCCTCAAATTGCTATATCCATTTACTGAATGTAACTTATGGAAAACAAGTAGAGTCAGACTCCTCTCCCTCTATAGCTTTCCAATTAGTAAAAAATAAGAAAATGATTAAAGTTTGGTTTTAAAAAATATTAATTGTCAAAGAAAATTGCTCCTTTACTTTCTCATTTTCAATGGTAATAAACTTAGGTTAATTGAATTTTTGACCATGTTAGACCATTTTATGCAGCATGTCTACTCTTACAAATATAATTTGTGTATCCTTTGTGGTTTGTGTCTATACCTCTTTGAAACTCATATGTGAAACCACAAGAAATACTCCATCTTAAATTCAGGTCATAGCCATAAGACTAATTTTAATATTCCTCATTTTTTACTTCAGCAATTAATTATATATGGCTTTAAAAACTTTGGTGACATAAATGCACATAATGAAAATTTTGAAGGATTTTTTATTCATGATAATGTATTTTTATAAAAATATGCATTATATATTATGATGTTTCTTAATAATAATAATAATAATAATAATAATAATAATAATAATAATAATAATAATAATAATAATAATAATAATAATAATAATAATAATAATAATAATAATGAAAAAAATATGGCATTGCATTAAAAGGGGTGTAGAAATATAGTATAATGTAACTAGCCTCTTAAAGGGGGTGACCTCCTTTGAGAAAAATTAATATAATATAAGTCTTGTATGCCTTTCCATTACTTTGGTTACTTATATATACTAATTTTATTGTAGATAACTACTACTTCCCATGCATGTGAGATTATTACATTTAGCTCAAAGAATGACATAAAAAGCATATGTGTCCATGTTTTTATTAATATGATCACTATAAAGAAATATTAATGAAAATGGGATCTTAACATGACATCCCCATTCAAAAAATATTCTCTCAAAGATGTAAATGAGTAAACTGTTAATGTAGTTGAAGGAAGAATTCCCACACCACATCCTCTTATTACATTATGTGGTACTAAAGTATAACCTTAGTGATAGTATAATTATGAAGATGACATGATCACCTCTCCAAAATAGATTTAGGTTCAATAAAGATAAAACCTCATGCAATAAGCTTATTAGGTATGGTCTAAGATGTAAAATTATGGTTGAGAACTCTCTTCCAACATGAAACATGAAAATCTTGATGGACATGTGAAGAGGGTAGAAGTTCCAACATTTATGCAATAGGACCAATATGTTAAATAAATTTATAAGGTCCATAAAACATAGGATAAATTTTTTGGCATCCATTTAGCTTGATTTTAGACTACTTATGAGGTTATATTTAGAGGAAAATCATATCTCTAAGTTAGAAGGTGTGTTAAAAATGATTCTAGTTTTTTTGTTACATAATGAGATTTTGTGATTTGGAGATATTCCTTGATAAGGTGAATAATATTATATTGAGTGTTGAGGGTAGTGTCCACTACCTACACATGATATATTCCAAGAAGATAAGAAATAAGGGATGGTAGATTTTTACCATCAAAATATTCATAAGAGGCATGCTGGTGGTTATGTGATAACAAGGATTGTACCACTATTTTTCAAGTGCTAATCAATTTAACCATTGATGTTGTTGATCAGTGGTAAATAAATGAATATATTATTCCAAGCATTTATTGATAATTTCCATTTTATGATATTCTTGTTGGTGGTAACCCAAGCTTATTTTTAGTTGGGAGCCTATGCACTTGAAGTGGCTTTACATAAGTGACATATGAAAGCTTCAAGTCGTGATCATATATTAAAAAAAATTAGTTTTACATGAATGTGAATATTTTGTCAATGGATGTTTATTTTATGGTGAAACTAGTGTAAGGATGGGATAAGGCATAAAAAATATCTATTTAGAGGGATGATCTACCACCACTAGAATGACTGAATTTACACAAAATTTTGGTAATACTTATATAACATCCATGGAAAAGTCTATCTACATGTATTTCATAATGGGTAAGGGTTGGAGTAAGTAAGGCACTGCCATTGTTACTCCCTTATGATGTAGATATATTTCACACTCTTCAAAAAATGTTCTAATATCTTCTTGATATCTAGACAAATAAAATTTGGTGAATGCATTCATAGGTTGTTAAAGTACCTGAATGACATACATAAAGTCAAGCATGTAACTATTGAAAAATATTATATCAAAACCTAGACCCTAAAATCAAGAAAATACAACCTTTTTATGGTATGGTTGGCCACCCCAAGTATAGTGGGTTTATAATTTAGATCCAAAGATAACTTTCAATTGATTTTATACAAGTGATTTTCTTGTCACCACTCTTTTTAGATTTCATGCCTCCATTTTTCAACAAGAATAGATAATGATAACATATATGTATTTTATTCATACTTTTAAGATAGTGCATCAATGAATATATTTATCCATTCCTTATTATAGTTAATTTCATAATCATACCCAACTAATTTGGAAAATGTTAAAACATGGAGGATAGTCATTTCTCCAAGATTAATTTGAGGCTTTGATGATAAATTTTGATACAAAATGTCATCCCACTAGGTATGGTAACCACTTACTAATAGTTTAGAGTATAACACTCATTTCTTTCTCATATGTTGATAGAAATTTTTTGGGTCCAATGAGGTATTTTGTAGTGAAGTCAATGATATATCCCTCTTGCATGAGTAAAATTCCAAGACCATTTCCACATTTTCCATTTTTGATAACAAATGTCTTTAATAAATATGGCAAAGACAAAATAAGTGTAGTACACATAGATTTTTTGAGTATCTAAAAATATTAATCAAGTATGATAGACCATAAAAAAGATTGAATTTTTAGAATGGTAGTAAATAGGGCAATATGCTTCCCATAATCTTTGATAAGTTTTTGGTAATAGCTAGTGAGGCCAAGAAATATATGAAGGCTTTTGGGTGTCTTGGTTTAGGCCAATTTTTCATGGACTCAATTTTTATTTGGTTGAATCAACTAACATATATAATGCATCCAAGGTACTCCACCTCTTATAGACCAAAGGAATACTTTAACCTTTTTGTATGAATTTGGTAATCTTTAAGAAGTTATAAGGCCATGTCAAGGTGATGGAGATATTCTTCCCTAATTTTAATGTAAATCGTGATATATCAAAGAAGACCATGATGAATTACTACCAAAAATGGATGAAACATTTTTTTCTAACAAACATTGAAAGCTATAAGGGACATTGGCAAGCCAAAAAGGCATGATAAAAAATTTATAGTGGCCATCACATGTGTGGAAAGTAGTTTTTGAAATATATCATCCCATAAGAGAATATTGCGATAGAAAACTGATAAATAATTTGGATAATAAATGGGTTCCATGAATTTCATTAATAAGTTCATTCATTATTGTGATAGGAAATTTATCTCTAATAGTGAGCTTATTTAGCTCACAAAAATCAATGTAGGGCTACCTAGATCCATATTTTTGTAGACTAGTAAAATAGAGGAGAATGGGTTTATGCTAAGATGAATGAGTTTTATCTGAAAGAGTTATTGATCCATATTCATAATTTCATATGTATATAAAAATATAATGTTTTATGATTAAAATTTTAGGGGTACACTACCTAGTAGGGTTAAATACAACAATATTCAACTCGATGAGGTAGAAATCCTTTTGGTCCTTGAATACTAATGCATTTTTGTCTAGAAAATTTTAAAATTCAACATGATAGTAGGAATCAAGAGGTGTCTTCAATTATATAAATGAGATTTGAGCAATGATTCCATGTGAACCTTTCTTGCGTATATTATCTATGTTTTGGGAACATATAACACTCAAAGGTCTTAGTAAGAGATTTTTAGTGGGTATTTATAGCCATTTTTAAAGAACTAAATACAAAGTTTTGAAAATTCTGACAATATAGGTCTAAGAGTGTGGATCCATTAGATTTTAAGAATCACATCATATCCAATCAAGGGAAAAAAACATGTTTATTTCTAGGTTATAATACCCTACATAGATTAGGATATTGAGAAATTTTAAATTACATAACAATGCTCCTCCACTAGCAATCATCACTTCAAAGCTATAACATGGGTATATTAAACAATTAGTTTGTTTGGCCAATAAAGGATAAATGAAATTAAGTTTGCTTCCATATTTAATGAGAATAGTGAAGTGATATTTGTTAAAATATCATTTTACTCTCATAATCTAAGGAGTGGTTACCTAAGACAAGGCATGCATCCAAATTTTAGGGTGTGACTTTGTAGTGCTAGGTTATTTGAATCTAGGTTCTTATTTATGGAAATATTAAGTATTTTCCCATTATTAATCATATAATAGTTACTTAACATCCAAAAAATAAAATTTTTATTCCATGTAATTATTTTAGTTATAAACGTTTTCATAAAAGTTCTAACATAGCCCATTCTTTCAATGAGCACACATTTCTACATTCATAATTTGTTTATTGGGGGTGAATTTTACAAGAGGTTTTGTGACTATACCTAATGTTTTGTATATCTTAAATTACCAAAATTGGAACATCAACATTGGGATGTGACCTTAACTTCAAAAATCTTGGTCAATCCTAATACATAATATTATCTGGTTTAAACATCATGACCTCTACATAAATTATATTTATGAGCCCAATATTGAAAAAACTCTTGAATTAAATAATCATTTATCCCTTTGGTTTAGTTGGTAAAACTTTTAAATTTAGATTCATACTTGAAAATCATTCTAGGCTATGTTAGTTTTATTAATACTCCATTGAAATCATCATAAGCACTAGGACCAATTTGAACCAATAAAAGATTGAAAAATCATCCTGAATGGGTTGTTTGTAATATTTTTGATACCATTGGCACCACTGGAAAAATTCCTTATCTTAGTGAAATTATGTGATGGGTACTATTTCTACCCAAATTTATTATGCAAGTTAAAATATTATTCATCATTGTAAATTCAACTGGTTGGTTTTGTACCATAAATTAGTGGAAAGAACAATTTGAGCATGTGGAATGGTTTAAGATATAAACTACATTCAAAATGTCAAAATATATTAATTCTGATGGAGAGCATCATATTTTATTCTTTGATGTCATATAGTCACTCATTCAACATCATAGGTTAGGAGTTGAAATGAAATTGGGATTTAACTTGAAGTTCCTCAATATTTTGTGTTATTGTTTGGATTATTTCAAGGGTGAGAACCAAATATTATATGGGTTTTGAGGTGTCAATTTTTTAACTGAAGTTATAGGTTAAAAGGACCATCTTGACAAGATGATCAAAATGGATTAATTTTCACAACAGTGAAAAAAATTATTTTTGAAGTTGGCGATGAAAACATTGTATGTTATTTTTTCTAAAAAATTTGAAATATATATTAAAAGGATTTTCTCAATGATAATATAATAACGGTATATTCACCCTATGGGATTTTTTTTTACTTTTTTTCACTTTTATAATTGCTAGTTATTGCAATGAGTGTGGGTAAATTGGTATAACACATTCTTACCCTTATGGATACTAAAAAAAATTCAGGTATCATTCTAAAATAGTTTGAACCTTCTAGAAGTTATAGTTACTATGTTTTATTCAATTAATATAATATGATATTCATTTTCTAATTATTGACTATTACTATGGTTTTCAACAAATTAGAGTTAGATCTATGACTATAAATTAAAGAGTTATGTCGAAGGATAATATAGGGTGTGTTTAGTCTATGATCTTTAAAATATAATAATCTCATTCATAAAATAGTTTCATACCAATATTTAAGAGTGATAACTATGATGAATAACTATTTTTTAGCTCATTATCTTTTCTCTAACATATGGTGCAAGTAACTTTCGAGATCTAACTGATTAACGATGCATCAAAAAATAAAATAGATGAATTATTCCAATGGAAAAACTATGGGGTCTTACTATATACCTAAAGGTATAGGGTGTATATGCTAAATCTATGTTTTATATGATAAACTAGTCTTGTACACTTTACACATCATTCATGGCTCAACTATTTAGTTCATGTCCTTCTCATTGCCGAAAGGCCCACATTCACCATCTTAGAAAGCCTAAATGGTTATGTTATAGTATAACCCTAATATTATGATTACCCAAATTCCTTGTCGCCCAAAATATGCAAAAATATTATCTATATCATACTCTATTAGTTAGAGATCTTCAACAACTCTCTATCCTCCTAAACATAGTATGGAATAAATAATCAATATTCTAAATAATAATATGTCATCATTAATAAATTCCTTTAAACAAATAGTGCATATTATGGAATAAATAGTCCAGGTTTTACATAAATGGAAGGAATTAACATATAGAAAACCTTATACAATTAGAAATCATGTCTATACTAAGATGCAAACACTTCAATATGATCATCTTAGAGATAAACCACATGATATATTTCATAAACTCTAAGATCAATAGTTCATTACTCTTCTTCCTAGCTATTATCATCCACCAAATGGATTTAAAAATATCAAAAGACAACCATTTTATACTTATAATGGTATTGTCATCTATAGTTATAATGTTTGATATCCTTTAATGAATGGTATATAAGCCTTTTCAAAATAAAACCACTAGAATAATTAGTTCTTCTAGTGCACACTCTAGATTGATCAATCTCTCTCACACTAATTCTACCAAGGATTGGTTGATTGAGATCTTTCTATAGGTGTGCATCAGGAATAATAAAGGCATTTTTTAAGAATCTAATAATATATTTACACTTATGTTTATTAAATAGCAAGTATAATCACAATAACAATATACTCATTATAGTCAAGAATTTTTATTCCTAACTAGATTCCATGTTGTGCAGTAATAATAAAATTAATAGTGCGTATTAGGGAATAAATAGTCTAGGTTTTACATAAATGGAAGGAATCAACATATAGAATACCTTCTAAAATTATAGAGAATGTCTATACTAATATGTAACCACTTCAATATGATCATCTTAGAGATAAACCACATGATATATTGCATACACTGTGAGATCAATAGTTCATTACTCTTCTTCCTAGATATTATCATCCACGAAATGGATTTAAAAATATCAAAAGATAACTATTTTATACTTATCATGGTATTTTTAGCCATAATTATAATGTTTGATATCCTTTAATGAATGGTATATAAGCATTTTCAAAATAAAACCACTAGAATAATTAATTATTCTAGTGCACACTCTAGAATGATCAATCTCTCTCACACTGATTCTACCAAGGATTGGTTGATTGAGATCTTTCTATAGGAGTACATTAGGAAATAATAAAGCCATTTTTAAAGAATCTAATCATATATTGACACTTATGTTTATTAAATAGCAAATATAATCACAATAACAATACAATCATTATAGTCAAGAATTTTTATTCCTAACTAGATTCCATGTTGTGCAGTAATAATAAAATTAATTTATTACAAAATGATGATAATTAAAAATTATAGATGATTATTTATACCCTTCAAAAAATATGGTCAAAACATTCTATGGGAAATCACAAGTTCTTAGGGACAACAACATTTTTGATTAAACTAAATAAAAGAGTTTTTAAAATGTTATTGGAATGAAATTTGATTAATAATATCCAGGTACTACCTTTAATAGTGCATATAAGTCTCAAGTATATTCATGTCAACAAGTTCATCATAGTATAATGGATTCATAATGAACATCCACTATAACAAGAAAATTTTATTTTCAGACAATTGATTATAAAACCTAATAAGATTAATCATGAGTGAAATGGTAAAAACATGCAATACACTTTCCTAGGTGATCTATATTTAAGAGTTAATTAAATTATATATACATATTTGACACCATGGATTCCCCATGTACATCTACATGACCCAATCTATTGTTGAGAGGAGATCAACATGTTTCAAAAAAGGTACGAAACCCCAAAATTATAGTTTCAACAAAGAATTCATAAAGCACTAAGTAATGGGCTACATGAACCAATCCAACATCTACTACTGCTTCATGACTAAAAATTCCTATTAGGTGCATTAGAGTATCATATATTGTATATATTGAGATTTAGAACATCTAAATGATCCTCGGTAATATGACCAATTTTTTACATCCCATCTTGATCCTATAGAGCCTTATGAGAATCACTTAGTTAGGATCATTAGTTATCTTTATATTCCCTAAAATTAAAAATATAAATTGAAAAAAATTAAAATAATAAAAAGAATACAAAAAATTCAAATTTAAGAAAAATAAATTGATATTTAGCATACATATGTTTACTAGCTTTTACATGTATGTTTTTAACATTATGTTCCTAGATATCATATAATTTAATTTCTATACACATATGTTACATGGGTACTTGAGTTTTATATAAGAATATAGGATATTGATGATAAACAAACATTCATATTTTGGACCTTTCTTCTACCCATGTGACAACTTATGATGGGGGAATTTTAGTCATTGATCATTATGGATAGATGTTATATTATTTGTATGATCACTTTATATTATCATGTTGAGATTGTTTACTAATGCTTACATATATCTATAATCATGGTTACATCTTATAGAGTATGTTTTATATGTTATGATACATGAAATTTCATTAACACACATATGCATGGACTAGTGTGATATGTTTATGATAGTTGATTATATTTCACTTGTTCATTTTATCACATGGCTTACTTGAGTGTACTTCTTGTATTTTATCTTGTTTGGATTTTGGAACATTTGAACATGTTCCTTATTTGGGGTCTTATTTCCATAAGTATTATTTCTTTAGCGTGTCAAAATTTGAATATGTCCTTACCATTGAGTGTGAAACATTTAAATATACTCCTTTTTTGTAGTCTCCTTAGACACCTTTTATGTGATATTGAGTGCTCTTATGTGTGTGTTTGATTTTTTGTTAAGATTGTGTTTTTAAATTTTAAATGTTACCATGATCCAAATCATGCATCTTATGGATTATTATGTTTTTATAATGTGATATTCATTGATAAATTCACATAGACATGATACCACTATATGTTTCTCTATTAAATGATTGATATCTAGATAATGTTATCTTATCCTCTTAAGATAAGGTGACTAATAGCTGCCACTTCCCTGACCTAAAAAGTTGGGTAGGGGAGGGAGGGGAGGGGGGGAAGGGGGGATGTCATAGAGACATTGGTCCACACACATATAGTTGGAAATTTTTTCAAAAGTAAATATAGTTCACATGATTCAAATATACACTTGGGTCAGAATTTTATGCATTTGGCATTGATTTAATAGATTGAGGACACATTTTTTGAGATATATGACATATATTATACATAATTTATAGATAAAAGGTTATATTTTGATCATTAATTTAGACTTAGGCACAAGAAAGGTTCATATTCCATGTAAATACACCAATCTAATATTCATATCTAGATTATATATACATTCATTTGCTAAGGTTACCAAGATGCATCATTTGATATTTTATCTTTCTTTAGTAGTTGGATCACTTGACTAGTGTGATACATATTCATAACCCTAAATTGACTTGTAACTAATCCAATTTTTAGGTTGGTATATGTACACCATTTGACTTGGGCAAGATTGACTAAATTGGCCAAACTATGTATACACTAGATTTGTGTGATTGAGATTTAGTCTTTTCAATGGCCTTGTCATAAATCACCCTCGAAAAATATTGGGATAATGATAATATTATGAATTATACTCTTATCACCTCCAAGGTTGAGTTGTGAACCATTATCCAATTCTTTAGCAAGGAAACATCATTACCAAAATAAAGTGCCAAGGGACAACATGGTTACATCCACACTCATGTATACTCCTTGCTCTCTTTTATTTAAATTATTAAAATTTCATACTATATGCACTTGTTTCATTGTATCATTCTCTTTGTTTTAGTAAATACATAATCAAAAAAATCAAACATGACTCTAGCAAAGAAAAGGTGTGTTGTATACACCAAATATCCATTTCTTTCAGTTAATCTTGTAATTTCATCTTTATGAATTATTATATTAGAGGAGAATAAAATTTAGATTATAAATATATAATTCATATGATAAAATTGTATTATACACTTGAAAACTATCACTCATGGTTAAATTCCTCCAATTCATGACCTTACCACTTCTAAAAGGCTTACATTCACCATCTCACTAGGCATAATGTTCATCTTATAGTCTACCCCTAATATTATGATTTACCATATCACCTATACCCCATATTTTGAATAAAAACTATTTTATACATACTATATTATCTACATATCTTCATCAACTCTCCATCCTCCTAGATACTACTATGCAGATTAGGACAATAGTGTCTCAAATTAGATGCCAGTGTCTAAACCTTACAAATAGAAAAAATTCTAATTATTTTACATTTATTGATTAGATTATTTAACTTAATTAAACCTCCCATTTTTTTATTTAAAAGCTGTGTTATAAATAAAAAACAAATCCCACTCATTATTCATCTAGAAATTACCAATAAATCACCTATCAAGCTCACATTAAATCATTTTTACAACTGACTTCTACTGCCCTATTCTTCCCTATTTCAAATCATTCATATGAGTAGTATTATTACATGTTTTAATCATTAAAAGGACATTCAATGAGTATTATTTATCAATTTGTAAGCTATATCACTACATACATTGCCACATCTTACTTTCTCACTAAGCTAATTTACCTGATTATTCATGGATTATTATGGTTGTTAAAATGATTAATAACTTCTTAATTAAGATATAAGTCATATGTTGTTATGTGAAAATTGTATATTTCTTAGATTAAATGATTTTATTAATATGAGATAGTTATATTTGTATATACTTTATATTTTAATCATGTTATTAGTTGATATAGTAGTATTTTATGATATATGTCATGATGTTATGGGCTAACTACCTTCTTTTCATGAGTTAGATGTAGGATAAATACATATCTCAGAGCATGATAGAGGGGGAGCATCATTACAGAGGATGACATAGATGGAGGTTTTGTGGGATGATAGAGGAACAACTAGAACCCATGCACTCACCATAATATATAACATTATTTATATGCATTATGTGAATTATTAGCTTTAGTATGTCTTTGATGTTATCTAAATTTAAATGATTGATTATGTGTGTTAATTTTAATCTAGTTTAGTTTAATGATTATGAGGATCTAATTTTGTGTGATGACATTATGGATGGAGTACAGTGACTGAGTGCATACCACTTCTTTTGATCATGTTGTGTTAGTGAATCCATGATTGTGGGTAATATTGCATTAATGAGTAAGTAAATATGTTGAATTAGTATTTAATTACTATTGTCTATAGACTAATTAGATTGTCTTTATAATGTTTTAAAACATTAGCTGGTTATTATGATATTTAAGAAATATCATTATTTGGCTTAATGCCTTAATATATAAAAGATAACTAAAGACATTTGTATAGTATATATAGAGTGGTAATAACAATGACTACATTGTTATAATAGTATTATGTTTTGGTATAGTAGTTGTTTGATTTATGATTATAGTTAAATTAATATCATTGAATTTAAATTAGTCACATTGTTATCTAAAGTCATGATGTTGACTATCTTCACTAAGTTATTACCAAAACTACGTTATTATCCTATAAACTAACCCTAGTCAATGTTCAAATGCATAGATAATGGTGACTTATGATGTGTTAGTTATCATTGGCAATGATATTAACAGTGGACTTTTTAAAGTTGATATATGGGAATGTAAGTCAAAAGGGTAATGTAAAAAATAAAGGATTAATTCTTTTAATTAAATAGTTTGGGGAAAGTTTTAAAAAATTAGGGATTTTTTTTTTTGGTATCAGACAAGATTTTACCTAGATAAATAAAGAGATTTATGGATAATGGGTTTCTTGCATGATGAAATTATGAAGAACTAAGAGATTAATGCTAACAATTGCATGTATGACATGTATGAGGGAGGTAGATGGAAAAAATAATGATAAGAAGAGACATGGAGAAGGGGACGAGAGGAGATAGAAGAGAGAAGAGAAGGAGTAGAGTGAAAGAGAAAATGATCATTCTGGTTTGATAAGTGTCAATATGGAAGCAATTGATAGGTAGGTGAGTTTATTTTTCATATTATTTAAACACAAGAAATTCTATGTGTGAATATATATTATTAGGGTTCATGGAAATTTATTGCATCATATGAAAAGATAAATGTTTAGCCTTGTGGATGGCTCAGCCATCAATGCAATATCCCCATTGTGATTTACTAGAATAATGTTTAAAAAAAATTAACTGCACGTATTCTTACATTAGAATTCACCACAAGCATATAATTAGTGATCCTAATAAATACATACTGAATATCTTAATTGTAAAGTAGGCATGTAACATCCATGCAATTAATTATTACTATGAAATATATAAGAAAAACATAATTGCATATATTATAGAAAGTCATTACATAATTCTAGCCCCAACTGGTATAATATTTAACCACTATTGTCAATGTACATATGAATAAATAGATTACATTTTCATCAGGAATAATGTTTCAATACTAAAAAAAATACTAGATACAAGGCTTCATAGATCATGAATATCATGAACTCCAGTATCTATGGTAATCTCAAATGTAGTATCCAATAAAGTAATATTGTGGGGAGGGAGAGCATTATCTAAGTGATTTTCCATACCGAACATGGACCATCAATCCCACACACAATCCCCCAATTAGGAAATGACCCTACCTTCATGGATGGGTAGATAGTGATAGTGTGGGAATCCATAGAGACAAGCTAGTACCCATGTGCTATAAGATATCTAATACATGATGTGTATGATAAAGAAAATACATTCTAATATGATATCACACAAACTTGTAAATCATACATATGGAATTAAAATATTTAACTAAACATTAATGTGGTAAAAGTTTTCAAATAGTTAATGATCTCAGATAGTTTAGACACTCGAGAGATAAATTGTAATTTTTATGTCTTCAAGAAGTTTAAGGCTATGGGCTCCTAGCTGTCCTCGGTCTTTAATTTCATCTATCCCAATGTTTGCTAGTTTTCTAATAATTACCAAAGAGGTAAAGGAGGGGAGTTCATATTAGTTAATTTTGAGATGAAGAAGTTCATTATTTACCATGGTATTTCTCCATATAATAGAGTTTTATGAATTTTACAAGAAAAACAAAATCAATGTTTTAGTATATGAAAAATATATGCCACTATTGATTATAGAGAAAGATTTGAGCTGTGGAAATGGATTGAAACTAACCTAAAAACATCCCCTATATTTTTGGAGGTGACTTTAACATATTTGAATAAAAACAAGATAAAATTGGTAGTGACCATCAATCATGGAAAGGCAATGAGCTTTTTTCTGGGTCCAAATTCTAGACAATACACCGACTCCTTGATCCATTATAGAAAGGTAAAAATCAAAATACATGAATCTAGTTTACCTAGTGCAATAATTAGAAAAATAAGAAAATACAATATTATAGACTTGATAGATTTTACTTGAATAAATATTCCTTTTAAGTGATCCTAACTAGTGTTGGAAATGTGGTTAATGTTCTACCCTACATAAGCTCTGACTACCATCCCATTAAAATTAGGTTTTATTTGGATTCAAAAATTGATAAAATCTCATCCTCTTTTAATATATCTCACCTAAATGATCAAGTATTTATGGATGGTATTCATTCTTCTTGGAATTTAGGGAAAGTCTTGTGCAAATCTAGCTCTAGTATTGCTCAGTGAAACTCTTGTATGGAATTGTCCAAGAACTTTACAAGAACATATGGTCAGATCAAGGCTAAAATGTGTAGGAAAGATGCTAAGGTAACCCAAGAAAATATCATATAGGCTGAAAGTTCTCTTTCACTTGATCCCTCTAATAGTATATTGGTGGATGAGCTTAACTCTCTAAAGAATCAAGTTAGACAAACCCGATTCTACCTTGCCATGGGAGTGAAGATTCACTCTAGACTAACATGGATTAATCTTGGTGTCAAAGGATTTAAAATTTCATTTCATTTCTTGAGAAAAAAAAACCAAAGGATTAAAATTAATGGTATTGAGTTTTAGAGTAACATTGCTCATGACTCTTGCATTAACAAAGAATATTTATTTAATTTATACTCCAATTTATTTTTGTATGATGGATCCAATACTCTCATTTAGTAGAATAAGGATATTTGTGATATCTATATCCAAATGAAGTGTCACAAATGTAAGTGATTTCCATATATGAGGATATAATACTTGATGAAATTAAAGGGGATATTGACTCACTTAAGAATGACAAAGCTCCTGGTATTGATGGCTTCCCTACTAAATTTTACAAATCTAATAAGGAAAGGTTAGCCAAGGATTATCTTAAGGTATATAATGAATCTATTTTTGCTATTTCCTTGGGACCTAAAATAAATAGAGGTGTTATTAAACTCATCCATAAGGAAGGGGACCCACATTCAGTCAAAATTTGGAGGCCAATTACCCTCCTTAATTTCTCTTATAAAATTTTGTGAAAAATCTTAGAAAAGAGACTCTCTTCTCTACTTCCCACTATTGTTTATGTGACCTAGACTAGTTTTATTGAAGGAAGATACAATCTAGATAACCTAATAACTAGTTGGGAAGGGATGTATTATGCTAGTGACTCTAATCAAGATGTGGGCATGATTTTGATTGAATTTGAAAAAGCCTATGGAAGAATAGAATGTCCATTCATTGAAAGAGTTCTTAGATCCTTTGATTTTCAATATTTTTTATAGAATGATAAATGTTCTTTTCATATATGCCTCTATTGTATTTGAAGTGAATGGGGAACTGACTGACTGACTCAAGCTTTAAGAGTTTATTAGACAAAGTTGTCCTATTGCTACTTATTTATTTGTGTTGGTTGTCAAAGCCTTACATTATGTACTAAGATTCTTAGATGTGGTTCCTCTTGTTAAAGGAATTTCTATGCCTAATGAATATGAATTTATTAATGTTTTATTTGTTGATGACACTAATCTATTTGTTAAAATTGAGCAAATCAACTAAGATCAGGTATCTACAAGGTTGGATATATATTACTCTCCTTCTGGATCTAAGGTCACTATGTATAAATATTATATGCTGGGATGGCAGGACACTTATCTTAATTGGATTATATAGTTTGGTTGGGTGTGAAAAGAAAATAATTAATTGGTTATATATTTGGGTATTAATTTTGCACATACCCCTTCATTCAAGCTCATATGGGAGTGGATATTTGTCAAAATTAATAATAAATTTTAAAAATGGTAGGGAACTTGCTTTATTTACCTAAAAGGATCTAGGTCTACAAAAAATTTATTGCCTCATATAGTATATATTATGCTTCTTTTTATCTTTTTAGTAAAACTCGGATCAAATTTTTACATAGAATTATAAGGGATTTGTTGTGATATAACGGTAAAGGAGGGAGGAAAACACATGTTATTTCCTAAAAAAATTATTCAAATCCTAAACATATTGGGGAACTTCGCCTAAAGGATCTAAGGATCCAAGGAATCACCTTTGTAATCAAATGGATAATCAAAGCATTCAAAGGGGATGAGCCTTAGAAAATATTAGTCAAGAATTATATCTTGTGCAACTCTCCTATAGGTAAAACAAATTGGAAAGGGATCAATATTGTGGATCATATTAGGTTACCAATATTTGCTTCTATCTAGTCTACTTGGTAATTTGTAAAACCTTATATCACTACCAAATATATATTCAGCTAGTTTGGGACATGATGTTAGGGTTACATATCCATTTGGTGGAATCTTTATGTCGATAGAAGGCCTATTTCACTCACTAGGGGATGTTATAATTTTTAGTGGTTTACTAAAGGTTTGAAGGATTTCAAAAATATTTTCTCATATAATGGTTGGGCCACCTGGTCAACAATTAGAGTTAGATTTCACAACCTAGTTACTCAACATAGAACATAAAATTTTCTTCGAAACACATTATAGGGGAATAAAAATGTCTCATTTATGGATGAGGAAGGTGAATTATAGTAAAGTGTTAAGTGGTTTAAGGGTCCTCCCCTATTCAATTTCTCTACTCAGATACTATACAATAAACTCTCTTTTTCTAAAGTCATTTATCTTACCTTTAATCATATTTAAAATGTGTGTGATCTCCTTCATTCCTAGTATTTTAGATTTGATGTTACATGGGCTTCCTGTATCGAACCTAAAAATTACTATTTTCATTGGCTTTTGATAAAAAATAAAGTAGTTGTTGGTATTATCTTGGTTAAAAGTGGCTTTGGGTAACCTTTTTGTTGCTTTTGTAGCAATGTTGAAACTATTGAATGTCTTTTATTTTCTTTTCCTTATGATTCTAATATTTGGAAATGTTGTATTAAGGGATATAATATTGTTTTTAACTATGAGATTTGATGTCTAAATATAGATTTTGGTTGTATTTTTCCCAAAATAAAAGTCCATCCTTTTATTCATAAGTTTTGGCTTATTTTCTCAACTGAGATTTGTGGTTTTTATGGAAGCAAAGGAATTTAATAGTTTTTTAATCTAAGGCTAGTGTTATTACTAAATTAAATATTAAATTCATCCTTTATTTTATTTATTTTGATACATTTATCCAATTTAAGGTGCCAAAAGTACATCTAAAATAGTTCCTAAGGTCTGGAATGCTTAAGATCACATTAGAGTACCTGATTGATTTAGATGACTATCTCAAGTTGAGTCCACACACAGATTGGGGAGTTTACCATGGATTAGCCACTAAGGTGAAAATAATAGAGCATGAATGGGATTACATCAAGGAATATTATTTTAATTAGTAGATAACCCAATTCATGAATGGATAACAAGAATGGTGTAAATAGTTGACTGATGGCCAACAATGATATGATAAGGGATGTGCAAAATACTATTTTTGATAGTAGTTTGATGAAGTAATTTGATGAATTTATTACTCCTCTTGACCTAGATATTTATCTATTATTCCATGATAAGGATACTTGGTGACCCCTCCCCCCCTGAATCTCCCCTCAATGGTATAGGTTTTTGAGAATCAAAGTGAGGTATGGAAATTAATAGAAGATAATGTTAATGTATTTGATAGGAAATTGGATAAGATAATTTAAAATGGTAGTTATAATGAATTGGATGGGGTGATAAAATATATTAGATCTAATAATATGAAATCCTTGTTAAACAAGGTAGATGGATACACTCCACTATCGACTAATGGGTTGGAACATTTAGGACCTAGGTTGAAAATGAGCTCTATTGAGGGACCTATGTGTGTGAATTAATATGAGGACATTGATATGGATTTCACCACTTCTTATAGAGTGCCTAAAGACAAGTTTATGTATTTGATGATACTTGGTGCGACCTTTGTTTTTGGTGTCAAGATACATGTGCTAGTTCTTTTTGCTTGCTAGGCCACCTATATAGGGCTAAATTTTTATATTTTTTTAATAAAAAGGGTAAAAATATCTTAATAAAAGAACAAGAGAATTACAAGAAGAACGGGGGACTGAAATCCCCAAAGGAAAACAATAGGGGCATAAAAACTAGGGACGAACCCACCTATATGTTGATATGAGCCTTCCTATCTTGCTCCAAAATGCATTCCAGATCAAAGTGAAGCTCCAAGGAGAGAGACTCCCAATCCTCAAAATTACCACCATCAAAATGCTTGAATGCCCATTTTGCCAAACAATCTACTGCCTTACTCCATTCATGGGGAATATGAACAAACCTAATTATATCCATGAGTGAGCTAATCCTCAAAATCTACTACACAATCCCAACCAATTGCCAATTGACATCCAACACTTTCCTCTTAACAAGCAAGTTGATCACAACTTGAGAATCTGATTCACAAATGATCCTATGCCAACCCAACAACTGAGCCTTCTCAAGAGCATAGAGAATAGCCTGGCCTTCCATCATGTTGTTGGTTTGCGTCCCCTCATGGACTGCAAAGATAAAAATCATCATACCTTTAGAGTCCCTACCTATCCCACCAGTACCTGCAAGGCCAAGATTTCCCCTAAAAGAGCCATCTGTATTGATCTTGAGAAACCCATTAGGAGGGTACTGCCACTGATCGTCCTAATGAATCTTTTATTTGCCTTGTCAACCTCTCCTAACACAATCCAAATTAATTACAAATCACTGGAATCCTAGGCATGCCACCACCTCATCATCCTATTTGGATAAAGGGAGACAAACCTCAGTCTTGGCCTACACAGTCTCCTGAATCATCCCTATAACTTTTGCCATACTTGTTGCACCATAATGTTCTCATTCCAAAATATTCACCTATTTCTCTCTAGCCAGAGCTGCTACATCAAAAATATGGGCCCCCCTAACCAAACATTCTGTAGAAAAGCCATCTTTGAGGGGGGTTCTCCCACGCCACTCCAAAAATTGACCAAAGATGAAACATGGAAACAGGGGTGCTGCCATACGTCCCACCAATAATGCCAAAGCTACAAAGCAAAGGAGTAATGAAAAAATAGATGACCAGAATCCTCCTTAGCCACTCCGTACATAACAAAAATAGACGGGCCTTGGAAGCCTCTTTTCCAAAGATTGTCCCAGGTCAAACACTTGTTCCAAGCCAACAACCAAACAAAGTAATTAAATTTTGGCCATGGGAATTTACTCTAGACCTATCTCCACCAGTGCACTTCTCCCCTGCCTAATCTCTCAGATAATAAATCCTAATAACTAAAAACAACTGTGTAATTTCCTTTAGGATTGGGAGACCAAGCAAGCTCATCTTCCTCCTGGAGGGAACTACATCGGCATCTAGAAAGGAGTTTCAGTAGCTCATCATGCTCCTCCTATGTTCCAACAACAGGCCAATCCTCAGATGCTTTCCATTTTTCCACCTCCACTTGTCCATAGGAAATGTATCATTTAAAGTCACTCACCCATAACCAACCAGCATCAAGGAATCTTTATAAAAGATTTGACAAATTAGGGAATTGAGAAATAATGGGAGGCTTACTGTCCCAAGAATCAATCCAAAAGAGAGCCTTGGATCCCCACTTACAAATCCAAAATAAGCCTTCCTTAATAAGAGCAGCCCCTTTTTTGAGAGTCCTCCATATCACTGAACCTTTCCTGATGAGTGGATAATGAGAAATATCACTCTGAGTGGCCCCTAAATAGTACTTATGAGAGAGAATTTTGGCCCAAGCCTTGTCTTGTTCATTGCACCAATGCCAATAAAGCTTAGCCACCAAAGAAACTCCATTTAAGTTAGTTAGTCTTAAGCCAAGGCCCCCTTGTTTTTTGGGACTACAAACCATCTCCCATATAACTAAGCTCCATTTTGAGGTCATCACATTACCATCCCATAAAAATTGTCTATTAATTGAGTCAAATTCCTTAACAATTCCCACTGGGGCAACCTAAAGCATACACCTATAAATGGGCAAAGCCTACACCATAGATTGAATTAATTGAACATAGCCTACAAAAGAAAGCCACTTTTGAGTCCAATGATTCACCTTTGCTTGAAATTTATCCAGAATATTCTGCCAAGATTCTTTGTGTATACGGCCAGCTATAATAAGAATACCATGATAAATCAAGGGGAGAGTCCCAATCTGGAAATGCATAGTCTAATAAATTCACTATTGTATGAGAGCCATTGTATTAAAGAAGAAGATGGAAGACTTATCTTCATTGACCTTTTGCCCCAAGGCCAATAGATAAACATCAAACACCCTGCACAAATTGGCGGCTTCACTCATAGTGGCCATGCCCATCAGAACAGTGTCATCAAAAAATTGCAAGTGAGACTATGCCGACAGTTCACCCCCACCCCCCATCACCAGCCTTGAATGTGCTGATCCACTCTGTTCCTTTTGATCATCCTCCCCAAGCCTTCAACAATAAGAAAAAAGAGATACAGAGACAAGGGATCTCCTTGTTGCAGCCCCCTAGAGGCACCAAATAACTCCGTATGTTCCCCATTGATAAGCACCAAAAAGGAAATTGAGGAAATGCAGCTCATGACCCATTGGATCCATTCATCCACAAAAACAAAAGCTTTGATAACTTTCCATAGGAATGACCATCTGACCCTATCAAAATCTTTGGCCATATCCAGCTTAATAAACATTACCTTATCCTTGGAGCTGGCCATGGAGTGAATGGACTCAATCGCTATGACAATACCATCAAGAATTTGCCTATCTTCCACAAAACCACTCTATTCTTCAAAAATCACAGTACTGAGCCTAGTTTTTAACCTTTCTACAATGATTTTAGATATGATTTTATAGACAACATTATAGAGAGATATAGGGTGGAACTGACTTAGCCTATCGGCTCCTTCACATTTTGATATGAGAGCGAGATAAGTCACATTTGAAGCCTTAAGCATTTACTTATTTCATTGAGATTCTTGAACAATAGCTAAAATATCCAATTTGATAATATCCTAGAATTCTTGATAGAATTCAGCTGGGAAGCCGTCAGGACCATTTGCTTTCCCCTTTTTCATCTGGGAAATAGTCAACTCAAGCTCCCCAAGTGTGATGTCCTTCATTAAATTCTCATTCATTTCACGTGTTACTAGAGGCAGAATGTAGTAGAGAACCTATTCTTCTTCTGGTAATTCCTCATTCGCGTCTTCCCTAAAAAGAGTAGAGAAATACTGCACCACCTCCTCTAACATTGTAGGAAAGGAATTAAGCTGCTCACCTCTTTCATTAACCTGGACCGAGATAGATTTTCTGTGCCTCCTGGCTTTAGATGATTAAAAGAAAATATAAGTATTTTTATCATCTTCTTGGAGCCATTCTATCCAAGCTTTCTGCTTCCAAAACATTTCCTCCCATAACTTGCATTCCTCTAGGTCTTTCATAGCCTGAGATTCGTCTTGAAGTAATATTTTAGTCAATTCTTCTTCCCTAATTGTTCTTATGATACCATCAAGCTTAGCCTGTGCTTCAGCCTTAGCATGAAAAATATTCCCAAAGCTTTGATGATTCCACTGTTTAAGCTTATACTTCACAAACTATAGTGATTTAGCAAATATATACATCACCGTACCATGGGCAGGCCTACCCCACCTCCACCAGTTGGCCACATGTTCAAACAATGACTAGTCTAGTAGCCACATGAGTTGGAATCTGAAGGAAGGAGAGCAAGGCTGGTACTTTGAAACATGATTTAGCTTAATAGGCCAATGATTTGATCCTCTCTAGTCCAAAATTTTAGACCCTCTAGACCACATACCCCCAACCCAAAAGCCGAAAACCAAAAAATGATCCAGTCTCTCAGTAATGCAATGTTGGCCAATCCTCTAATTTTTCCAAGTAAACTATCCATTGTTGGGTCGAATGTCAACTAAATTCAAAACTTCAATGTAATTTTGCATTAGCAAAGCAGAGGGGTCAAGCTTTGTCATACCACCATGTTTTTCAGTCAAATCCAAAATAGTGTTAAAATCTCCAGCCATAATCCAATGTTGGAGGGGAGCCAAGCTACAGACAAAGCTAATGTGGCCCCATAAGGATTGTTTACCTTGCCAGTCAGTAGGGGCATAGACATTGGATAGAAGAATGAATTCACCTGTCTCAAAGCTGGAAGCCATCATAGTCAAGGAAGACTTAGAGGATAGCCATCCTATGAGGTCGATCTTGTGGGGGTTCTAAAGGCAAGCTAATCCTCTTGAAGATCCAATAGCCCCAATGCATTAACAATCCCCTTGTCTCCATAATTTAGATGCTAATCTAGACATAGCATCTACTGAAAGCTTAGTTTCTTGCCAAAAAAGGACATTAGGTCTTTGACTTCTAATCAATTTGTGAACATCATTTTGTCTAGGGATGTTGTTCAAACCCTATCATTCCAGGATAGTACAATTATTTCAAAGGATTTAAAAAGTGATCATCTAGAGTCTTCACTAACCCCGACCCCACCAAAGTCTCTCCCATTAGTTTCATCTTTTCCAGGTCTTTTTTCCTACCAAGCTTGACCGATTTCTACCCCCACCCTTCTTAAGGTATTTTTGCAAAAGTCCCAAGTGAGGAGAAGATTTGCTACTCCTTGCTGCTCCTAATTCTCTAGATTTCCCTGTTAAAGATAAATTTCCATCTTCTTTAGAGGGAAAAACTGAGGAATTCAAAACATCTGGTTTCAACATCTATTGGTCCATATCCATTTGCCCATCCCCAACATCTTATGATTTAGTTAAATCAACTGAAACATTATTCTCTTGGGCTGGGCCCTTGATCTGTTGATCCAAAATCATCAACCCTAGGTTCATCTCCTATTGGTTAAGGTCATCAAGAATTTCAAATCTATTAAGCAATTCATCTACCTGTCTTTCCTTCAAAGACCACTTTTGACCCCTGCTTATATATCGCCCTTTAACTGGAATAAAACCATTAGTTTCTGGCACCTCACCTAGAATCAAGCCCTTCCCTTTGTCATTTCTAGGTGGATTGTGAGTAGGTTGAGTAGGTTGAGATTCAATGGTTTTAGATTTGGGACACCATCATTGCAAGTGACCATAAGCATGGCAAAGATGATAGTGAAAAGGAAGAGTTTCATAATCCAATTATTGAACCCATGAAAAGGGTCCCACACTCATTTCAATAGCATCAGGTATTGGCTTACTAAGATCTATTTCAACACAAATGTGGGCATAAGTCATTACCTTTTTCCCAAGGATTGACATTGATGAACCGACTGGCCTTCCTAGGAGGGATGCAAGCAATTACAGGGTATCTTCACGACAATATTCCACTAGAAAGTGAGGCAGCCACACCCACCCCATAATATGATTTGGTAATTCCTTTGAAGGTATAAAACTAGCATGCCACGACTTGATAAACAGCCCCACCTGATTGTGAAAGTATGGACCTCTAGCAAAGACTCTGCTACATTCAGTCACGCAGATGAAAGTGACCATAAAATAATTGTTGGCTAACATTGTGATATCCATTTCTCCTTCTAGAGCCCATGTCCTCTGATCCCACGCTTCCAAGAACTGGAGCAAAGTTTTGAGCCCCAAAAACTTGCAATACAGAGAATGATTAGTGTAATATTCAATATCCTTAGCAATCATGTCCATAGGTATGACCAATTTGGGCCTCTCCTTGCATCTTTCCAAGCATCCATTGACCTTGGGCAGTCTCATGCCAGTTGGATCTTTAGCATCACATGGACCTAGAAACAGTGGGGGGAAAATCATTCCATCACTCCTCAGGCTCTGGGCTAACTGCTGCACACCCTGGGCCAACTGCTGCACTCCCAGCACTGTCTTATAGCTTCAACCTATGCTCTCCCCCTTTGCACCTTCCTTCCCCTATGCGCCTTCCTTCTCTGTTTCCACCATCGACCTCTCACTAAATTTTTATATTTTATTATCAATTATTATACTTAGAATTTTGGGGAATTCCTCCTATTTTTTACTATATGGATGCTTATAATTTGATAACTATTTTTCATCTTTGATTATTATACTTTGTAATTCATAATTCAATATTTAAAAAAAATATATTTAATGATCTCTAGGATCAATCAAGTTTATACACATCACTTGATCAAATTACCCTCATATAGCATTGGTGATGATAAGTAAGCAAGTAAATTCAATCTCACCACTTATTTAGTACTAAAAATATGAGATTTGGTTAATCTGATCAAGTGGTGTGTATGAATTTGGTTGATCCTAGATATCATTAATTATTTTAAAACTTTCTCTAGATTAATGTTTAGTTAAACATTATCATTTCATATGTATGATTTACATTATGTGATATCATGTTAGAACATATTTTATTTATGTTACACATCATTTATTAGATATCTTACAACACATAGATACTATCTTGTCTCTATAAATTCTTGTATTGTTACTATCTACCCAACCATGAAAGGAGGGTCATTACCTAGTTGGGGAATTTTGTAGGGGTTTGATGGTCCATAGCTAGTGTGGAAAAGTGATCAGATGATGCTCTCCCTCCCCATATAATTACCTCATTGGAGACTACACTTGAGCCATAGATACTAGAGTTCACGAGACTCATGCTTCGTAGAGCCTTGTATCTAGTATTGTTTTTATTATTGAAACATTATTCTTGATGAAGATGTAATTTATTTATTCATATTTACATTGACAATAGTGGATAAATATTATACTAGTCATGTTTGGAATTATGTAATTAATTTTTGGAATCTATGCATTTATGTTTTACTTATATGTTTCATAGTGATCAATAACTGTATGAATATTACATAACTACTTTATGGTTAACATATTAAATATGTTTTTATTAGGATCACTAATTAAATTCTTGTGGTGAATTATAATGTAAGAACATGTGGTATTAATTTAATCTTTCTTTACATTATTTTAGTAAATCCTAGTGGAGATGTTACATTATGGTATCAGAGTTGTAGCTCAAACTCTAAGACTTAGTGAGTCCACTAACATTTTTTTATCCTTCTATTTAGTAGAAAGGATAATGGTGTAAGCTAGAGCATTTGGTGAAGGCCCTTTAAATGTAAATATCAATAACCCTTTGTTTGATCCTAACCAATTTGATGATGAACAAGTAATAAAGTTGTATCAGATTCTTGCATCCATGAATGAAACTAGGGACCAGATTGTAACCTGAAATAGGAAATTCATGGATATGAAGAGGAAGCCCATCAAGATGTGCCTGAAGAGCATCTTGTTGAGAAATAAATTCCTTAATAATAGAGGAATGAGGAAGTGCCTCATGATGAGATAACACGTGTAGCTTTAGAATTAGCTTGAGATATGAAAAAGGTGACTCCACCTAAGTTCAATGAAACCATTATGAAAGATGAAGTTGAAGCATGATTGAATGAGATTGAAAATAACTTCAATATTCTAAACTATTTTGAAGTCAATAAATAAGTTTGGGTAGCTTAATAGTTTGTTAGTGAAGCAGCTACATGGTGGGCCAATAAAAACTTAGAAATGAATCTTAACTCTACCACCACCACCACATGGGATCAATTTATAACACTATTTAAATCATGGTGGCTTTCATAGTAATAATTTGACTAAAAGTTTATATATATTTAGAATCTTAAGAAAGGAGATATATCAATGAATGAGTACTAGGAACCATTCACCAAACTTCTAAATTATGCACCTCAGTATCAGAAATATGAGAGGTTTAGAATTAAAAAGTTCATCATGGGATTAAAACTAGATTGGTGGAGATGTGGATGTCTATGGACCATCCACCATGGAATAGGTCTTTGAGAATGTACTCAAATAGGAACATAAGTTGAAATCTCTCACATAGGTTAGAGATAAGTTCAAAAAAAAGTTTGGAAGTTCTAAAGCAACTTTCAAGATGAAGAACTAGAAGCAGAAGAGTGTAGACTCTAAGAGCCAATTCAAGAATCATAATTCTAGATTTAATAGTGGTCCAAGTAGTATGAAACTAGGTAATAGTTTCAAATGAGGTTTCAAGGTAAACCAATAGTCTGACAAGAAGGGACCACCTAGAGGTTGCTTCATTTGTGGAGGTGACCATTTTTCTTGTGAATACACAAAGGATAAATTGAAGAACAAAGGTTCTATTTTATAGTAGGGAAAGTTTCAGCAATAAATTCATGTAGTAGTTAACAATTGGTAAGCCTAATTCTAAGCTTCACTTATAGAACTATCAGGTACTTTGTTTGAACTTCCAATTTCTATTATGATAGACACAAGGGCTACAAAATGTTTTATTTCTCTTAGAATACTAAATAAGTTATCTAGAAGAGCTAGAATAAGGTCAAATACATGGTTGATACAATATGTGAATGAGTTCAAGGTCAAAGTTGACAAGTATTTAGTTGAAGTTGATATTAGGTTGCCTAATTTCATAATAGTAGTGGATATTTATGCAACATTGCTAGGGTCATATGATGTGATCTGAGGAGTCAACTGGCTTTCGAAGCATAAAGCTAAGGTTTATTACTACATAAAGAAGGTTGAGCATCAATATGATTTTGAAAATGAGAGACACGTTTAGGATGAGAAAAGAGAGTTGAGGCTTAGGCATATTTATGCAATGCAACTCAAGAAGTTTAAGGAAATGGATGCCAAGTATTTATTGTCAAGACAAATGAAATGGAGGAATCTAAGGAACAATCCCTTGAAGATTATCATTTTCTTAGGAATTTTCATGATGTGTTTCTAAAGGAATTATGAGGATTACCTCCTAAACATGAGTTTGATTTCTATAATCATATCATACATGGATTGAAACAATAATTTAAGGCACCATATAGAATTATAACCATTGAATTGGTTAAATTAAAGACTCAACTCCAAGAGTTATTATCAAAAGTGTTGATCATATCTAGTGTGTCACCTGGGGTACACTAGTTATCTTTTTCAATAGGGATGGAACTTTTCACCTTTGTATTTATTATAAAATGTTTAATAAGATGACTATTAAATATAGGTATCTTCTATCTCATATGGATGATATTTTCGATCATATGTGAGGGGAAACATTATTTTATAAGATCGATATTAGATAAAGATATCATCATCTAATGAAAATAGATGAATATATTTCAAAAATAGATTTTATAAAATGATGTGGGCATTATGACTTCATAGTGTTACCATTTGGGTTGACAAATCCTCCTACAATGTTTATGAATCTCATGAAAACTATGTTCCTATATTATCTAGATCATTTTGGTTTGGTATTTTTATATGGCATTCTTATATAATCTAAGAATGAAGAAGAGCATCTTCAACATCTAGAACTAGTTTTACAATGATTACAAAAATGCAAGTTGTATGGCAAGTTTTCCAAGTGTGCATTTTTCCAAAATAAAGTTCAATATCTAAGACATATTACCTTTACAAACAATATTTTAGTAGATCTAACAAAGATAAGAGCCATTATGGAGTGGATGGAACCAAATAATGTCCACAAGCTAAGAATGTTCATGGGATCAATGGGCGCTTATAGGAAATTCATTCTAAATTAATCAAAAATAGCTAACCTGATTACCAATTTGGATTTTATAAAATGATGTGGGCATTATGACTTCATAGTGTTACCATTTGGGTTGACAAATGCTCCTACAATGTTTATGAATCTCATGAAAACTATGTTCCTATATTATCTAGGTCATTTTGGTTTGGTATTTTTATGTGACATTCTTATATAATCTAAGAATGAAGAAGAGCATCTTCAACATCTAGAACTAGTTTTACAATGATTACAGAAACACAAGTTGTATGGCAAGTTGTCCAAGTGTGATTTTTTCCAAAATAAAGTTCAATATCTAAGACATATTACCTTTACAAACAATATTTTAGTAGATGCAACAAAGATAAGAGCCATTATGGAGTGGATGGAACCAAATAATGTCCACAAGGTAAGAATGTTCATGGGATCAATGGGATCTTATAGGAAATTCATTCTAAATTAATTAAAAATAGCTAACCTGATTACCGATTTGGAGTGTACGAACCAAAGTTGTATTTATTTAGATAAGTTTTAAGTAGCTTTTTAGGAATTGAAAAGGAGGATTAGATTAGCACCAGTGGTAAGAGTTCCTAATCCTAATGGTCAGTTCTCAGTGATCACATATGCATCTAGGGATAGATATGGAGAATTTATTATTCAAGATGGTGCAATGGTAGCCTATGAATCAAGGAAAATAAAACCTTATGAGGTGAACTATTCCCCTCATGACCTATAACTTACATCAATTATGTATACCTTACAATTTTGGAGGAATTATTTATTGGGAAAACCATTTGAGCTCAAGACTGATAACTTGGGACTCAAGTACATCTACACCCAACCAAATATAAATTTTTATCAAAGGCACTAGTTAGATTTTTTGTCTATTATGATTTTGATATCAACTATATCAAAGACAAGGGAAATAGAGTAGCTAATGACCTAATATATAAGAGGTAAATAAAAGATATGACTGCTATCAAGAGTACTTTTAGGGATCAAGTTATAAAATTCTCATCAAGAGATGAATTCTATGATCAAATCAAAAAAGTCTTATTTGAGAATGCACAAATTCCTAGGTATAAAAGATATAGAATAGAGATTGATGGTATTTTATGATACAATAGAAGGATGTATGTACCATATAGAGAGAATATGAGGAGCACAATGCTAAACTACATAATTCCCCATATTTAGGACATCCATGAGTAACCAAACTCATGGTAGAGCTTGGACCACTCTAGTTATGGAAGGAAATTAGTAAAGATGCAATGAATTTTGTGTCTCGATGTCTGGAATGTCAATGTGTGAAATTTGAACATGTGTATCCAACTGGATTGTTGTATCCAGATGACATCAAAATGGAAATGGTAAGTGATTAGTATGTGCATTGTCTAAGGTTTACCATTATAATGGAACATGTATGACATGATCTTGCTAGTAGTTGACAAATTAACCACAATAACTTATTTTATATCAGGAAGTTATATAGATGATGCACCTACTCTTGTAAGGATAGTATTAAAATATGTTTATCAGTTGCATGGATTTTTATAGAACACCATTTTGGATCATGATCTAAGGATGAGTTCTAAATATTGGTTAATTTTGAATTCATCTTTGGGTACAGAACTAAACTTCAGCACTGCATAACATCCATAGATTGATGGTCAGAGTGAGAGAGTTAATCAAGTGTTAGAGGATTTCCCTCATGTGTATTACATGGATCAAAAATACAAGTGAGAGGAGTACCTTTCATTGGTTTAGTTTACTTATAATAACTCATACCAATCATCTTTGAGAATGGCACTATTTGAAGCATTGTATGGAAGAAGGTGTAGAATACCAATCAATTGGGACATGTTGGAAGATAGGGTAGTCTTTGGACCTGAGATTATTTCAAAGATTGAAGATTAATTTAGATCAATTAAGAAGAGGTTGGTTGAGGTCAATGATAGGTAGAAGATTTGTACTTATTTGAATAAAATGGTTAGGAAATTTTTAGTAGGTGATAAAATGTTTTTATAGGTTAATCCACAAAAAATCTCAATTAAATTTGAGAAGTCAGTAAAAATTTATTTGAGATATATGGGACCCTTCAACATTTTGGAAATGGTCAATCATGTAGCATATAGCCTTGTATTTCCACCAACCCTAGCTCTATTACATAATGTCTTCCATGTGTCTTATCTTAAAAATCATATAGCTGATCTTTCACATGTGTTGGATTGGAATGCTTTGTAGGTTCTAGATCTTAAGGTGGTCATGGTAGAACCAATCAAAGTAATTGACACTCACAAATTTAATTTGTGTAATAAATAAGTATTATAGTGCAAGGTCTTATGAGACCAATACTCTAAGAATAGTGCCACTTGGGAGGAATATGATGGTTTTTACAAGCTATTTCCATATTTGTTTACTTGATTTGATGCTTCATACTATGTTATTTTTTTTCTAAAGAATGTTTTTAATTTAGAACTAGTCTTTAAATAAGTTTCATCAAGATGATGACTAACTTTAAATGGGAAGGATGTCACATTTGGAATTTATTTGATTATTTATGGATTGTTATGGCTGTTAAATTGATTAATAACTATTTAATTAAGCTATAAGTCATATGTTGTTATGGGACAGTTGTATATTTATTTAATTACATGATTGTATTGCTATGAGTTAGTTGCATTTGTTTATACTTTATATTATTATCATGTTGTTAGTTGATATAATAGTATTTTATGATATATATCATGATGTTATGAGTTATCTACATTCTTGTCATGAGTTGGATGCAACACATATCCATCCCTGAGATCATGATAGAGGGAGACAATCATCAAAGAGTATGACATAGATGGAGGTTTTGGGAGACAATATAGGAATAAATAGAAACCATGCACATACCATAATAGATAACATTATTTATATTCATTTTGTGAATTATTAGATTTAGTGTGTCTTTGATGTTACCTTCATTTAGATGATTGGTTGTGTGTTAGTTGTAATCTAGTTGAATTTAATGATTATGAGGATATAATTTTATGTGATTCCATTATGAATGGACTACATTGGCTGAGTACATAATGCTTATTTTGATCATGTTATGTTAGTAAATCCATGATTGCGGGTAATATTACTTTAAAAAGTAAGTAAATCTATTGGATTAGTATTTCATTACTGTTGTCTATAGACTAAATGTAATGTCTTTGTAATGTTTTAAAATATTATCTAGTCATTATGATATTAGGGAAATATCATTATTCATATTAATACCTTTATATAGAAAAGATAACATAAGACATTTGGATAGTCTATATAGAGTGTTAATAATAACAACTACACTGTTATAATAGTATTATGTTTTGGTATAGTAGTTGTTTGATTTACCATTATAGTTAAAAGAATATCTCTGAATATAGATTAGTCGCATTATTATCTAAAGTAATGATGTTGATTATATTTTCTAAGTTATTTACATTATTATCCTAAGCTATCCAATGAACTAACCCTAGTCAATGTTTGAATGCATGGAAAATGGTGAATTTTGAAGTGTTAGTTATCATTGGAAATGATATTAATATTGGAATTTTTAAATTTGATATGTGGTCATGTAAGTCAAAAAGGTCATGCAAAAAATAAAGGATTAAAATAATAATTGAATGGTTTGGAGAAGGTTCAAGAAAATTAGGGCTTTCTTGTTTGTATCAAACTAGAATTAAACTACATAAATAAAGATATTTATGGATAATGGGCTTTTGCATTATGAAATTATGGAGAAATATGAGATTCATGCTATAAATTGCATGCATGGCATGTATGAGGGAGGTAGATGGAAAAAATAATGATAATAAGAGACAAGGAGAAGGACAAAAGAGGACACAGAGAAGATAAGAGAATAAAAGGGAGCAGAGTGAAGGAGAAAAGTATCATTATAGTTTGAGGAGTGTAAATATGGAAGCAATTGAGAGGTAGTGGAAGTTATTTTTCATATTTTTTAAACACAATAAATTTTGTGTGTGAATATATCTTATTAGGGTTCATGGAAATGTCTTGCATTATATGAAAAGATACAATTTTAGCCTTGTGGATGGCTTGGCCATCCAAAAAACTAATCCTATATTCCCTAAGTCCTTATGGAATTTAAACTAGGATTGTATATGTGAATTTTTATGGTTGAATAGGTTTATATTTTATATGTGGTATGCTCAAGCTATGAGATTATATGACTTGACAGTCAGGTTTTTATGAGTAGGCTAAGTATGTATGGTAGTTTGAAATATTTAACACTTGTATAATATAATGGTTAAGTCAGATCTATGAACATATGTATTACATTACATAGTGATTTGTTTTAACCTTTCTGTAGTGAAATATTATGTCTGAGTAGGATTTGTTAAAATAATGGGTCAGTCTTATAATTATGTGTATGCACATTATGAAATTCATAATGAGTTTTTTTATATAGGAATGAACTATGTACAATTGTTTTTCAAAACTATGAACAAATATAAAATGATTGTATACATTTATTTCTCAAAACTATGAACATATATATGAGGACTATGTACATTTGTTTTTAAAAATTGTGATATCTATGAAAGGATTACATGCATATTCTTATAAATCCTATTATGAAAACCTAAGTATATATAAATTATTTTGAGGACATTATAGAGTTATCCTAGAGGGGGTACATGGAGTGTTATAGTCCTATCTCAAAAATAATTTCATATTATAAATAGTTATGTTATGTGAGGTGACTATTATAACCATTTAGATATTCGATAGCATATACAAGTAGTGGATATTAGTGTTGAATTAGATATCTATATTACAAGGATATCACACACACACACACACACACACACACACACACACACACACACACACACACACACACACACACACACACACACACACACACACACACACACACACACACACACACACATCATACGACTTGTATTTTGCTTATGTGGATTGGGTAACTAGTTCAAACCCTTTATCAAAAATAGTAATGTATCTTTAAACATATGAGTTTATATATATTTATAAAAGTTGATAGAGTTGAATTTCGAATGATACATATGTTAAGTTATTTAAACTAAGCATAGAATATAATATTTTTAAATGCTTATATAGACTGTGCATTTGTTATATGTTTCACAATGATTCTATGTTGGATGTCCACTTGAATTTAAATGTTATTTGTGGAAAATAGGGTAACAAAATTTGAATGTTTTTCAAATATTAAATGGATTGTGCCCTTTAAATTGAAATAAGTGAATAAGAACAAAGTTTTTAGGAATGTTGAAATCCTATGATTGACCTTGAATTATTTTATTCGTGAATAGGTAAATTATAAATGGTTTGTTTGAATCATATGAATTTCTTATTAGAAAATAGAAATTACTATTAGTATTAAAAAACATTATTTGTATATGTAAACCAATATATTTATGTAGTACATATTATGCATGTATTTGATAAAGATGCATATATATATGAAATATATTTGTATGATGAACTTAGGTACTTATACACATATATTTGTACATATGGAGGTGTTCTTACAATTATGGTTTTTATTAATTATTAAATTGAGTGATTAAATCCTAAGGGATAGGACACTATGATTATATGCATACAACCTCATAAAATTAAAACAAGTTGTATAAATAAAATATTATGTTTCATGTGAGATAAGACTTTGATTATGAGGTATTTGATCTCTTAAATTATTATGACTGGTTTATTTTTGTTTGAGTAATGTGTACATGGAAAAATAAACTATTATATTATGGTTTGTCATAGAATGTACTACATTTGAGTTACTTACAAAAATTAGAAACATGCAGTAAAAGTGTAAAATATACCTGATTGGTTAGACTATACTTGTTTAAGTTTATTATTTATGTAATAAATAATATTAATGAGATTCATTACATACATTTGATAGACTAAATGTATGTACTTTGATTATTTCTATATTTAACATGTTTTATGCATGACGATAATAAATAATCCATTTGAATCTATTGGTTATATTTTATATTAACCAAATATCATATTGCTAATACAAAATAAGTGGTGAGATAGAATTCACTCACTTACTTAGCATCACCAATGTCATATTAGCGTAATCTGATCAAGTAGTGTGTATGAATATGACTCATCCTAGAGATCATTAACTATTTAAAAACTTTGGCCAAAATAATGTTTATTTAAACATTCTCGTTTCATATGTATGATTTACATGTTTGTGTGATATCACATTAGAATGTATTTTCTTTATGGTACACATCATATATTAGATATCTTACAGCACATGGGTACTAGCTTGTCTCTCTGAATTATTGCACTGTCATTATCTACCCATCTATGAAGGGAGGGACATTCACTGATTGGGGGAATATGTGAGGATCTATGGTCCATGGTTGGTGTGGAAAAGTGCTTGAATGATGCTCTCCCTGCCTATAGTAGAACTTCATTGGAGACTACACTTGAGATTACTATAAATACTAGAGTTCATGAACTTCATTCTCTATGGAACCTTGTATCTAATATTATTTTTATTTTGAAACATTATTCTTGATGAAAATGTAATTTATTTATTCATATATACACTGATAGCGATGGTTGAATATTATACTAGTTGTGGCTAGAATTATGTAATTATTTTCTAGAATATATGTGATTATGTTTTGCTTATATGTTTCATAGTGATCAGCAACTATATGGATGTTACATGCCTACTTTATGGTTAATGTATTTGGTATGTTTTTATTAGGATCACTAATTATATTTTTGTGGTGAATTATAAGGTAATAATATGTGGAATTAACTTAAAAAAATTATGTTATTCTAGTAAATCCCAATGGAGATGCTACATACACTCGTATATAACATATTACATCATTATTCACATATGATCCCACATAAGTGGGATAAATAGATCAATTTGAGTCTCTCTTTAGAGTATATGATTATATATACAATTACCATTGACATAGGAGTCTTTGAGGTCAACTTGATTTCACTTGATCCCACTAACCTCTATTTTACAAGGTGACATGCCCAAGTTGAGGACCTAGAGTTATATGCAAAAGACTAATATACATAACTTGTGTACATGATCCAAACATATACTATGCAAGGTGATAGTGAACCCTAATAGGTACAAGTGAAATTTATAGAAAATGACCTATTTTATACACCAAACAAACACATGTATCCTATCGTCCCAAGTTGGATTGTAGTTCTTAGATTGATAAAGAATTACATTTCATAGTCTCACAAATCACTATGAAGCATCATTTTTCCTTCTTACACACCTGAATTTATCATATCTACCCACACATCACTTATTAAGTTAAATATTAATCCTTCTTTTGGTTTACATATTCAAGTTACTATTTGGCATTGTAATTTATATATTTATCATACTTTAAAAATTCAGCAAAATATAAAAATATCATGACTATAAATAATTTAATTGATTTGATTTTAGAATAGCTTATCCCATATTTGATTAGGCTATTATCCTTGACTCTTCTTAAAAAGGGTTAAGCACATACAATAACAAGTCCTTATAAAGTATTACCTAATGGATGTCATATTGGGGCATAAGCCCTCCCTCCATTGATTCATGTAAAATTGATAACTGCTTAGTCTCAAATGATAGCTTTATGTTATTTATTAAATAGATAGAACATAATGTATATCCTAAAGAAGGAAGAAATGAATGGGGTAAAATTGGGCAATAAGGTTAGTGTCTCTGCCCTATTACAACTTTCTGATCATAAAGATCCTTGTTAGGTGAGGCGAAAACATATAGTGGAAAAAAGTAGGGATACTTAAATCACTGCAAGTGATACAAAAATATGCTTGGAAAGATATTTTATACCATATGTTATGATAATTCATGTAATAAATAACAATATAACACCACAAATGAATGGGGAAATACTTTATTGCATAAAATAAAGAGCAATATTGTGTTATAATATCGATAGCCTCTTTGTGTGGGAAACTTCCTTTGAGAAAGCTCAATATTATGTCATCATGGATGAATTTACACTAGATTAGACTCTTATTTATACTAAATATATCCTAGATAACTTTTACTTCCCATGCATGAGGGATTATTAAAATTAGCTCAATTGGTGACTTAAAAGGCATATGTGTTTGTAGCTTTAATTAAAGGCAATAATTGTAAATAAAGAGCTAGGATGTAGGGGTCCTACCATGATCAAAATATGATTATGAAAATATGGGATATTCATATGGATTTCCCCATATTTATCCTTGTGTTTTATCTAGGTTTGTAATACATTATAATAGAATCATTGAACATATCCTTCTCATTATGATCAAATAAATATACCAAATTCTCAATATTCATGCACCATACCATATCGTAGTGCAAAGTTTTTTTGGTAATGAAACTAAAATGTAGTGAAAAAATGTTTTATATTTTTGGTCATGTTATTGAGAACATCTAACATTAGGAAGGAACTCATGTGCAGTAGCACATCCAATAGATTAATAGTGCCACCATCACTTCAATAATGTCAATTTAAAAATGTATTAGGATATCTATGGCCCCATTTGATTAGTTGGTTGATAAATCGAATTATATTGATCTTCCATCATCTACCAATAACACATATTCATTCAGTAAAATTATTATTAAAAAGAAGACTAGACATTCTCATCGATCAAGCTCTTCCCCATTTAGTAGTAGAAAGGAAACAAGGGCCACATAGTGGCTAGTCCTTACCTTATATTTTAATTAAGAAAATGAAATGGATGAAGATGTAAAGATGATTTCAATTGAATTTTTTTAGCAACAAGCACATCATGTGGCCTAAATAATAAAATTTTAAAATAACCATTGTGTTTTCTTAATTTTTATATTAAATATTAGAGAATTCACTTAATTAAATCTAGTTTGTATACATGTACATAATAGGACATGTATATCTTTCATGGATATGTGGTGAGTATATTAGCTAGACTGTGTGATTAAGCTGACCAATGTTTATGTTGATAATGATTTTTTTGTAACTAGTAAATGCATTATGGTAGTTATTTTACCAAGACCATGTGGTATTTTTTCATAGCATTGGTAATATTTATTATTAACTCATAAATTGTAAAGGCATCCAATGAGAAATATGTTTAATTAATAAAGTTGGTCTTAACTCTAGAGGTCTTAGTTATTACTTCATGTATGATGGTTGTGCTATGTCAAAGGAAGCTACTATATTCTAAGATTTTAAGTGATTTAAAAATAATTAAAAAAAACATCTCTGTTTATTGATCATAATTTCCACCTGAATCACTTCCCACCATTATTCTTAGTGGCTACTACATATGGGTTTGGAGTGTAATTTAGTAGCTATCACTTGAACATGTTTTTACGAGTGACATGGCTATCACTATTAGCCATCATTTGTATCACAAAAAAATTCACTTATTTGTGTTCTCTACCACCTCAAGAAACACAAGGAATTTCTAATTAGTTTATGTGTAGTAAAAACTTTAATTATTTTTTTAATTTTCTTTAACAATAGTTAAATATGTTTTATAATTCCAAGTTAGATGAGCATGTAATTTGTAAGGACCTTCATAGTTATTGAATGAGGTGTATAGTTATCTAACAGAGAAGAATAATGTAAAACTAAGTTGCATGACCAAGATTTTTTTGGTATCATGATTTAATAAAAGTAACCAGGTGTTAATAAACATGGAAAAGTCATTTTGACTATGTTAATAATGACAAATGATATCATTAATGAATGATGACAATGAAAACACAATTAGATCCATAGTGGTTGTCAAAGTAGTCACAAAACTTTATAATTCACATGTTCATTTGCTTTAGATGGGCTCGTTTAAAAAAAGTGATATGTATGTTTGGAGGATGGTTTCCTTATAATTCCCAAAAAATTTATAATTTTTTTTTTCATTTTATTTTATTGGTTACTTCATGTATTTTACTCTATATTTATATTATGACCTTAGAAATTTTGTATATATTTAATTACCATAATTTACAAAAGAGTTGTCATATCTCTTTTACGTCAACCATGTCATTTCACTTCGTATTAATGCAAAACTCACTTTTCAATTTCATTTAAAATATATATTTTACCCTCCAAACACTCTTTTTACGTGGTAGAATTTTCATTCTCCTCCTATCTACATACCCTCCCTTGCCAATATAAACTCATGTCATCATCAACATAATTCTAACAAAGGTGGATTTTTTATTTTTTAAAAATAATATTCATAGTATATACTCCGCTTGTAGACAACTATTGTTAGCTACATACACATGGTAGCTAATTAGTTCAAGGGTTTGAAGTGTTGATGCTATTGTCTATAGTTCGATGGTAGTGTCTAGACAAATATAAAGTTATATTCCAAAATTTTATGAATTACTGTGAAGTAGCATTTTGCTTTTTTCTACACCTGCATTTCCTAGATCTGCATGTGCATCAGTCAATAATCTAATTATTATTCCTTATTAACTTGTAAGCATTCAAGTTAGTATTTGACATTTTATTTTCTATAGTTAGCATACATTCATAATTCAACATTGTGTCAAAATATTGTCAATCTGAATTATTTAATTCGCCTACATTTAGAAAAATGTAGCCCATATTTGATTAGTCTAAAATATCATATATAACTCTTTTAAAAAAGTTTTAAACACATGGAAGAACAAGTTCTTATACTATTCTATCTAATGGATTACATATTGGGGCATAACCAGTCACTCCATCAGTTCATGGTTAAATAATAACCACTTCTTTTGAAATGGTAGCTTTCTCTTAATTTTAAAACTTTTAGAACATAATTTATAACTTAAGAAAAGAAAAGATAAATGAAGATAAAATGGGAAATAATATTAGTGTCACTTATTATTACCACTTTTTGATCGCTATGGTCTCAATTGTACGAGGTTAGACCATATAGTGGATAGAAGTAGAGAACCCCAAATCCCTAAAATTGCTATAAAAAATGGCCTTGGAAAGAACTATGATACTAGATGTTATGACCCTTCTTGAAATAAATTATAACAATAGTGAAAATACCAAAAATAATGCTGCAACTGAATGCAAAAATATTGTACTATATAATGAGGTCAAATATTACATTAAAATATTGCTAACCTTTTCGAGTAGAAAATTTATTTTGAACAAACTCAATATAATATAATTGTGGATGTCTTTCCTCCAATCTTATATCCCAACTAACTTCTACTTCTCATACATATAAAATTATTAAAATTAGTTCAAGAGAGAACTTACAAAGTCTATCCATCCCTAACTTTTATTAAAGATAATAATTATGAAGAAAAAACTAAAATGAAGAAGCCCTAATATAATCGAAAAATAATTATTTAAATATAAAATATTCATTTGTAAAATCCCATTTTTACCTTTGTGCTTTCTCTTTGTTGGTAGTTCATACAGATTTTATTCACGCCATTTCATTGTTATCATAAATTCACTGGACATATCCTTCTCAAATAAATATACCAAAATCGCAAGAGTCATGCGGCTTACCATTTCATAATTCAATGTGGTCCTGATAATGAAAATAAAATTTTGTCAAACAAAATTCTATCTTTCATTTCACGTTATGGAAAAATTCTAACATTGGAGAGGAACTCATGTGCAGCAGCACAATTAATGGACAAATAATTCCATGTTCAGTTCAATAATGTCAATTTCAAAATGTATATGGAGATCTTTGGCCACATTTGATCAGTTGGTTGATAAATCAAATTATGTTGAGCTTCCATCATTCATCAATAATATTTATTCATTCATCAATATCAGTTTTATATAAATTATTAGATATTCTTATTTATTATGTTTTTTAAAATTTAATATTAAGAAAAAAAAGGTAACATGTTGGGTAGTCCTTATTTTTATATTGTAATTGAAAATTTTAAATAGATAAAAACATAAAGATTATTTTAAATAAAGTTTGGTTATAACAAATATATTGTGGGGCCTAAACAATAAAAATTGAAAATTACTCATATTTTCTTACTGTTTTCTATTGAATATTAGAGAATTTAACTAATTAATTCTAGTTTTCAGATATGTACTTTACATGCCACATATCTCCTTCGCAGATTTATAGTAATTATCTTTATCATACTGTGTGATTATGCTGACTAGTATTGGTAATATTTTTTCATAACTAATAAATGCATTGTGGTAGTTGTCTTACTTAAACTATGTGGTTAAATTGCCTAGCATTGGTGATATTTATATTTGACTCATAAATTATAAAAACATCTAAAGAGAAATACATGTAATTAATAAAAGTGGTTTGAGCTCTAAAACTCTTAATTCTTATTTCATATGCAATAGTTGTGTTAGGCAAAAGAAGCTATTAGCTCCTAAACTTATCAATGATTTAAAAGTTGTTCAAAAAATGTTATTGTCTATCGATCACATTTTTTCTGTGAATCACTGCACACTAGTGTTCTTGTTGGCAACTACATATAAGTGTGGAGTGTAATTTCCTAGCTTTCATTCAAACATATTATTATGAGTGACATGGCTTTCACTTTCTGTTATAATTTGTCTCACAATGAAATTCAACTTATTTGTGTTTTATACCACCTCATGAAACATACAAAATTTCTAATTAATTTATATGAAAGAAAAAATAATAATTAATTTTTTATTCATTTTGACATTAATTAAATATGTCTTATTTATCCAGATTAAATGAACGTGTACTTCCCAAAGACCTTTGTAGGTATTGAACGAAGTGTAGTTATTTAAAAAAGGAAGAATAATGTGAAACTAATTTTCAATACCAAGCTTATTTTAGTATTATGATTTAATTAAAAGATTCATTTTGGGCAGGTCCAATGAGACCACAGACCTAAACACACTCAGAACCGCCGTGGCTGAGGTTTTTTATTGAATAAATTAATCTGATGATTTTTTTTTAGATTAAATTCATTGAACAACATCATTTCAGTGTCATAACAATCGACACGCCCTCCCATAACCGCTTACTAAAGATACAAAACTAAAATTTGCCTCAACCCGTGTGAAGGCCCAAAAATCCAAAAATAATTCATCAAATCACAAGTGAAGGAAGAGTATTTTAGTAAACATCAGGTTAAAAGAGACTGCACATTCCAAACATTTTCACATTGCATTGTGAGTTGGTTTGTAAGTTAACTTCAAAGTCGTCTAACATGATTTCGTATTGATTTTCATTGCAGAAAAAACTGATAGATTCTTTGCCATTAAAGTTCTAACGTAGTATTTTTTATTTAAAATATAAATTCTATTAAAGAGGGGTTGATGTAGTATTTTTAACTGTCATTATTGTCGATGTTAAACATTTTAACATATTAAATAAATCATAAAAAATTTCATCATTTAATATATAAATATATATTATTAATGTAAACTAAATAAAATTTTTATATTTTAAATAAAAGTGAATGAGATGATTATGGTTAATAAGTTAAAGTGTTATATATAATTTTGTTTTAAAAATTACAAATAATTTTAAAAAGAAAAAAGTATATATTTAAAAACTATTGGAATTATTTTATTAATATAAATGAAATATTTTTTAAAAATTACCTTTTTCAGATTAAATTTTACAACTATTAAAATAATATATCTTATTAAAAATTGTCATTGATTAAAATTAAAAAATATATATATTTACTTAATTGATTTTTATAATATTAAACGTGATGCCTAGTATTATAAGAATGTTAGTGTATATTTAAAAGTGACGCCTTTTTACATTCTTTAATTCTTTGTGCATTGTCTAAGAATCTCCACTTTCATATTGATAATTTGGCACTTTTTGTTAGTGAACTAAACATAATCAAAATTTCCTTCCAAATAATTATTACCAATACCTTAATATAATCTATATTATACTATTAGAAAGTTGTTTGAACCTTGTTTTATTAAATATATAGTTACATAATCTTTATTTAGGAAAAAAAAGTATATGGAAACGTTAAAAAATCAAGATGTGTGAAGAATTATCCAAAAGATATGATTGGGAAGCCCAAATAATATTTACGTGATCGAAGTTTAAATTTTTTAATATATTTAAAAAATTGATGTGAATCACTCACATAACTAGATATTGATTATAAAAAAGACTATAATTCAATGTTCATGAAGTAACCATTTTATCATATTATAAATAAAATTTAAAAAAAAAACTGAATTGAAAGCCCACACACATGTAACAATTTTAACACTTTTATATAGCATTATATGATAATGTAAGAGCACCCAAATCCCATGATTTGTCCACATAAGACAAACACACTAACAACCCCTCATGACATCAGCATGCCAATGCCATCAACATTTTAATAAAAAAATAGAGGGCAAAATATCACTGGGAAATAATTTTGTTGATTTGGTAGTAGTTCATTTGCAATGAAATTGATATGATTTTATTTGATATTAAATATTAAAACATGATAAATTAGATTTTTTTAAAATCAAAGTAATTAATATAATATAAAAAAATTAAAATTCTAGACAAATCTGTGTTATAATTTAAGGTAGAAGAACATATATGAAAAGACATTTTATATCATCATTATACCCTGCAACATACTCTGGACCATCATATGCAAACTCTATGATTGATGAAACACCTATAGAAACCTTCAAAAAATTAAAACATTATAAACCTCATTTAAAATTGAACTACTACACACATTTAAGTTTTATTTTAAATTTATAATTAATTTAAATGTTTTACTTTGAACTCGTTAAAGATGAAAGTTAACTCTATTTAACCGTTATGATTCACTAGTATGTCTGGTGGTAACATAATTTATATGTTAAAATATCTTTTGACAAATAAAAGAAATATTTATATGTAGTCAAATATTTAAATAATGAAGAGAACTTATCATAAAAAGAATAATATGGAATTTTCAATATCCAATAGGCGATGTTGAAGGCTTCTTATATTAATCTATGTTTTGAATCTGTTTTGACCATTGTTTAGTGGATAGTTATTTGACCTTATACCATTGTTGGGCATTCCTAATCTGTGCTTATACGATGGCTAAATGCAGGTGGAATAAAAACTTTAAATCACAAATATTAATGAGGGGTATGAAGCGCATAATGTTACCTCTATGTAACTGTGAAAAACAAAATTGTCAATCATGCGAAAGATCATTAGCTAGGATTTTTAGCGATGTCTTTCTACCTAAATATATTAAATTTTAGACCGAAGTAAACTTTAGATTATAAAATCCAACAAACACTTATAATGTAAATATCCAAATCCAACAACAGTATTCAGAATTCTGCAATTCTATTTTAGTGTAGAAAATAATAAAAGGAATAGTTTTCTTTTCGCAAGGTGAGTGTTTCAAGATTAAACTGGATCAACATTTCAAATCACTCTTAAATAAAATTATTTCTCCACTCAAAAAAATAATACATAATAATAAACCAGAAAGAAAACGAAGGGGAAAACTCTTTAATTACAAATTCCGTCCTTCCAAAAATAGCGCCTGTAAATTCTTTCGAATTATAGAAAAATGTAAGGTCTGGCATGAGGAGAGCGCATGCTTGCCAAGAATGATTTGCCCATATCGCATTTCAAATTACATTCCAATTGATCATAATATAAACAAGTCATTCTTAGTTGAAGAACACGAGTAACCCGCTCTGCCTCTACATGCAAGAAACCCTATCAAAACTGAATAGCAGTTAAATTGATGCAAGGCCTGGCATGAAGAGGAGAATGCATGCTTTGCCAACAATGACTTGCCCATATTACATTCCAATTAATCATGGTATGGGCAAATCATTCTTGGCTGAGTAACACGCTCTGCCTCTGCATGCAAGACTTCCTCATCATTTTCTCAACCCTTGCAAATGCATTATGAATTCAAGCTATCCCAACAGGAGCAGTCGAATGAAAGATTTGCGACGACACAACACCACATATAAAGTTCCTTATAAAGGCAATCGAATGGAGAGGGAATATTTCGAAAAGAAATTGGTCAGTTTGAAGATTGGATTTTATGATCTGTTGCTGATGCTTTAATGGCAAATATCTAGCTAGCCATGTGATTCAAAAGAAACCCGATTTCGATTCTCCTCATAAAAAAACAAAATTGATTAAAAATAGGTCCAGTACCATCTTAATAATTATTTTCCAAAACCTTCAGACAATCCATAGATTCGTTCATGGTACAGGCAATTGAAGACGTTTATGCTCCACTACTTATTTGTGGTTTCCACAACATATTATTGGAGGAGAATGCGTGGCTTGTTTCATTCTAAATGGAAAAGAATAAAAAGGACGATTTGGAAGAATATAGAAATGATGGCAGGATGGTACATATATACATTTTGACAATATTCCTCTCGACTGTGACGATCATTGCACGCGTAGAAAGGCGCAGGATCATAACGTTTGAAGGTGATATTTAAAGGTCGTTGAGAATATTTCCATTGTGTGGACAAAAAGATTTTCAATTTATTTAAAAAAAGAAGAAAGAAAGAAAACAAACAACACTATTACAAGCAGCAGAGTGGAATGAAAAATATGAAGGTACTTGTCCTTTACAGTGTAATCTTGCACTTCTCCAAAGCTATGATGTTGCATATGGGAGAAAATCTGATATTTTATGGTGTTGGAAAAAAACATTAGATTGGAAGGATATTTTTCTGGATTCGTTTTTAAAAACTCTGCAATTCTTCCTTTTACCACGTTGTTACAATGAGAGTGAAATAAAATTAATTGTAAATAGCCGTTAATGCAAAATTCCTTTGAGGCGAAAGGACAACTCGATTTTAGAAATGTACATTGAGAAGTTGGAGGATAACATCCTTCGTTTGGAAACAAGGGGATTAATCTATCATTTTCATAGTATGCAAATACCAATTGAGGATCTAAACACTTGTGCAAGAAAATTAAAAAAAAAAAAAACTAACAAGGACCATGAGATTAGATCTTGTCAAAAAAAGGTATTTCATAGTAATTTATTTATAATAATAAATATATTATTGAAAAAACTTATCAAAAATATATGTTTTACCTTATGAACTATGGATTAGTTGTGTTCCTAAAATGATAAAATATTTTATCGGAAGCTTTATTGGCTTTTTAAAAAGCTCTGACATACAGGGACACATCAAATTGTACAAGAGTATGTGAAGTCTTGAAATTGGAACTACCTTTTCCAAAGAGTTTAACATTGAAAATGGATTAGTTAGAATGGGAGCAATCTATTGATTATAATTTTTTTTTTTTTTTTTTAATTTATTATTTTTTTAAATAAAAGTTGTCATGAGTAGAAGAAATGACTTTAAAGGCAAAAATCATGATCAAAATTTATGCTTTCTTAAAGATAGAAATCATGGTTAACCTATATGCTTTATCTTATGAACTATGGATTAATTATATTTTTAAAATAGTAGGGTAATTTATGGGAAGATTTATTTGTATATAAGCAAACACAATGTCAAGGGACATATCAAATTTTACAAGACTATGTGAAATCTTGGAATTGGATCTACATTTTATGAAGAGTTTAATATTAGAAAACCGGTAAATTGGAATGGGAGCAATTTATTATTTATGAATGTATTTATTTTATTTTTTTAAAAATTTGTCAAGAGTGTAATGTCTGCCTAGTAATCTAAAAAGTAGATATGAATGAATATTTGTATATTGTAAAACAATAGAGTATAAAAGAAAGATCAACTAACATTCATGCATATTATTTTTGGAAAATATGTAAAGGGAGATTAAAGAGACAAATGAACACTAAATTTTTTTTAAAGATTTTTTTTCTTATACTCCATAGATTATCAAAAAAAAAAAAAATGTGTATATTTTAAATGTAAGATTTTTTGGTCATTGAGATAACGTCAATCTCAACGTGTGAATAAGTAATATATAATATAAACATATAAAATTGTCATCTCCTCTGACTTTATTAATTTTATCGTTATTCAACACCAATTATACCCACTAATATCATATTCATTAATTTCATAATTTAATCCTAATGACACCCAGAGTAATAATAATAACTCAATCTCCTTTAACATTTCATACATATCAATTAACCTTACTTATAATCACTTTATCTTTATATCTTAATAAATCACTTATTTATCACCCACATTAATAATTAATAAGACCCACAATTTTTAAGGAATTATATATTCTTTCCTAACTACCTCCAACTACTTTCATTAACATTATTATCACTAATCCCTATTTAATCTTAATTAATTATGCTATTCTCTTCTACAAACTTCTAATCAACCTCTTTGATCTCCGAACCATGCATTGAGCTCTCCATTATCTCTCTGTGGAATTCTCCAATAAATTTTCAATTCTTAAATCTTAACTACCAAATCCTCGGATCCTTTCTCCACCATTGATTAAAATCCATCAGGATTCAATCCTACCATCCATTCCTCTATACGACTTCTATAAATAAAACTACATCCTATAAAAATTAACTAATACTTGTGAAATTCTATAATACTATCAACTTGCTAATCAATCAAGCAATTTCATAACCGAGTGGTGTTCAAATAGTAAGCAAACAAGAATAATCATACATCAAAATCAATCATCAATCCATCTTCAAACATTAGAGAAGAGGTCTTCATAGGTAAATTTAAGATATAAATTTTAATATTGTTTGTATCTTATTAAACTTGCACTTTGATCTCCTTTTTCTTTATGCTCTATCTGAGATGTCATGATTCGCGTTAGAGTACAAGCTGAGAATTTCATGGTTTCTAACCTACACCTTTAATTTAATTGCACACATTTTTGGTGACCACAGTGGGAGGGATTTGGTATTGCAAATTTTGCATAATATTATAATTTTTTGTTGATGAAATTATGCTGTCACAAATTTGCGAAATAGCTCCTATTTGTTAGAAATTTTGCCTGTTAAAAACAACAGTTTTGCTTAGTTTTGAGCTTTCGCACATTCTGTTAAAAATAACTGCGAATATGGGCCATCTGAGACATAATTCCTGGAGATTAGTTAGCGCGTCTTTTAAAGAAAAGCTTCCTGCGATATTAGTGCTTACGTATTTCATGTTTCGTTTGTGATTTTGGTGTTTAAAAATTTCATTAGACAAATCCTTTGCTTATTCTTTTGCATCTCTACACAGCTTCTCTTATGTGTCGAATTAAAAAAAATCATTTGCACCCGTAAGGCATTCCCACTAACTTCACTGTGGATTCCCATAAGCCTCTGTGCATTCTCACCGAAATCTCCATAAAAAGAGTTCACTTTGTCTGTGTGTGTCTAATCCAAACTCTTCTTTGAAAGTTTCATCTCGAAAGGAAAAAGTCGACTTTCATGGTTCGACAACGTTCCAAATTTCCGCACGAAAAGCTTTACTTCCCTACAAAGATCATTGTGTGCACATCTTGAAAGATATTAGTCTAGCAATTGTTCAAGTGTTTTTCCTTAATAGGTTCGAGGTATTATTTAACAATAGCGAAGAGCGCCAAGTCCCTGCGAAAAGCAGGGAGAACTAAACAATATACTATTTAAAAATCGATACAGACTGGGCTGTACATGCATTGTTTGTATACAGCGTCCCCCTGGAATGAGACTTAAACATAAACCTTATTGCACCTGGAGTGTTTGTATGACTGTCAAACGTAGATTTAAGACACTTAAGATGCGGCGCAGAAAAGAAGAAAATTTAATGTAAGGAAAAAATACAATAATTTGAAAGAGCACAGAGATGTCAATACTGGCGAGGTAAATGAATCTGGCATGCAGTCTCGCTTTGAGAATGAATTCATGTGGGAAAATCCAATTCCAACATGAAAGAAGGGGATAACAAATATTCATGATTATCCTGGAAACGAAGTTAGATTGCTTTCATAGCTAAACTAACATGTATTTTACGAAAACAATGAAGGTGTGGAATAAGACTATATAGTCAGTAAATGCCAAATTGATTTGAGTAGTCAACCATGTTGGGATTAGGAAGGATCACTTGAAGTTGTTCAAGCAAGAACATGGCTTCTCGATGATGCCTTTTGCCTCTTGACATTTGCATAAAGCAACATGAACACCCATGAAAGAATACGTTATGATTTCAACAAAGTTGATGTGAAGGAAGAGTTGAGCAAACTTCAAGGGTTTATACTGAAAGATCATATCTTGAGAGAAGAGTTAATTTCAAGCAAAACTAAAGATGATGCCAAATCACTATCTATTTAGGTGGTCTTACAAGATGCATCTTCTTCATTTGCGGAACACATTTCAAAGTGTATACATGTAAACAGGGAAGCTTTGCTTTTAGATTATACATAATCTAGCTACAACAATATATGATGAAATAACAATTTGTAAGATAAAAAATTGCTACTATGGATTTTTTTAAATATCCATGATATTGTTGTTTTTCTTCTAGGATGACTTTTATATAGCATGGAAACTTTTAGCGTCCATGTAAGAGAAGATTGACAATCTTATGACTTTGTAATGTTATATTTACCCCATCCATAAAAATAGAGATGTTAGATTGCATCTTTTTTCAACAACATGCCTTCGTCCTTAAGAAGCAAGTGTCTAACTCAATTTAATCTACACTATAACTAGTTTCATAGTCTTATTTATGCTTATGCCACACAAACATTTTGGGACAGGGGATTGCAATCATTGTATGAGAAATAGGTAGAAACTTTCATACCTAACATTTTATACAATAGACAATATTTAAAATGAAACACACCCCAAATAGGGAATGAGATGGAAAATGAGGGGGAAAAGGGTTTTGATATATTTCACATGTCTAGCATTTACATACAGATATTGGTGTTCTTATGGGCACGAGGATTTCTAGGAATTGGATTATCTACCATAGGACATGTCTGTACTACCAAAGACGAGAAAATCTAGTCAACCATGTTGAAAACATATAAGATGTGGCTGTCAATGTCAATTCAGTACACGTTGAATAGTGATTAGACCCAATGATGTGTTGATCACATACAATTAGGTAGAACACATGAGAAGTCAAGGCAATCACTGTCATGGCCATTAATTCGAACAATTCAATGGGAAAAGAATCCTTTTTTGCTCCTTATAACATCCCCTAGTTAAATGAGTGGGTTCGTAGGCTACTACTGTTGGGATGATTCTATCCATCTTAAACACTATGAGATGGTGCATGAGAAACTTGTAATATTCAATGCTCAAATAGAGTGGGATGATTTCCTCAACAAGGATGATATATACAATAGAGAATGACATATCAATGATACTAAATATGTTTATAGTCTCGATGATGTTGAAAGCATTATGGAATGGGCACTGGGAAATCCCAACAAGTGATTTGTCTATCAAGGACACAATGGTGGGGGGAATAAATGGGGATGGGGAAAATCCCTTCATACTAGGCATCCAACACCCACAACAATTAGAATGGATGTTGAGATTTGGGAACTGCAACTTACTATTGATCGACTCAACCTTTAGCACAAATGCAATGACGATATGTTTTCTATGATTGTATCAATAGTTGATAATATAGATATTTCATAACTCGGAAGCCCACTTTATTTTTTATATTTCCATACAATTCTAATTATATGAATTCATGGTCCTTGAATCCTAACACCAAGGACTACCCATTACCAAGATGATTATGTTATGCACATGTACTATAGGCATTAGCCAATGGATTCAAATACTTATATAGAGAATAAATATGAAAGACATGGAGTGGAAACTCAATGCTTTCATGGTGGATGATCTTACTACAAAGATAAAAGCCACCAGGTGAGTCTTTGATATTTTGATGCACAATATAGCATTCATATATTCAATTGCATACATATTGTTGTCAGACTACACTGTGAAGTATTACAAAGCAACCATGATATCCAAGGAAACATTCAATTTTGAGGTCTATTTGTGAAATTGGCATGTGCATTGTGCATGGCTAAAGAATTTTATATGGAAGGTGAAATAAGATGATGTATGGCATGCAATGTTTAGTGAATCAGGTGACATAATGCATAGTTAGACCGATGAAGAAATGGAAAACAAAGATTATAAAAAAATTGTAGACAAGTATCGCTCCACACAGATAAAATTTGTCAAATACTAGGAGCAATATTGGATTCATTGAGTGAGAATGTGGTCACGATGTTGTCACACCCTTCCAAATGTTAAGAATGAAATTCAGCCATAGAAAGTTACCATTCCCATTTGAATAGGTGTTTCTTGAGCACAATACATACTTCTACACATCATAGGGTCGATTGGCTAGTTCATAAACTAACCATAGTAGTATACTATTGATGGCTACAAATATGGAAAGATAGTGGATTACATAGGAACTTCTAACTGGAGAGACATGAAAATATTTCATGAGCTAAGGCTTTGTAAATTCAAAACTATCATGTCACATTCTACAATAACAATTCTCATATGGAATCAACTCTGAGTCAGATAGATGAATCATTGAATTATAATGTCTACACTACAATGCCTTCCATGTCAATGTGCAATTGCCCATTTCCATGCCAAGACTACACTTGAAAACATGTGATTAAGGTGGAACTATTGAGATCTTCTATAAGAGAGGTGTTGTCTAGCACATGGGGAACAATGGATGTGAGCGCATCAAAAACATTCATATACAACACAATGTAAGGCTTCTTTCATCTTGTAGTGGTTTTTTTCTTACTTTTTTTTTTGGAAAATATCAATTATGTGTAGTTCATTTCCAATGAATAGTGCATAGATAATATAATAGGACATGCTGATGAAGGTGAAGCAGGTATGAATGTTGGACAATAAAACCATGAATATGAAGCTAAAAATTGTATTAATATGTGAGAATCAAATCCATTTGATGCAGGTGAAGCAATAAATTTGGCAAATGATACTAAAAAATAATCGAGGGAGACTAATAATATAAGACATGTATCTTTTCGTACTCTTTTTGGTTTTTATTTATCAACATTTATAACATTATTTTTTTCATTATTTGAATATATCACTATTAGTGTTGAGGCTAGCACAATTGAAACCCTAATATGCAAAGCATAAGAAATTTTTGATATGTGTGTCACAACTGATTATATAATTGAAACATTGTCATTATTCAAAATTTGTAGACAAGATGTTTTCAACAAGGTCCAAATTAAATCATTATCAATCTCACAACACTTTATAACCCATCTATTCCAACAAGTGCACGATGGGTATGGAACTTCCCTTTGTAGAGAGAGACTTCCTAGAAATAACAAACATAAAAAAACACAATAGCATGTCACATGAGAGATCACTTTTTGTAAATCCTCCTTGAAATAATTAGAAACGAGAAGATTGGAATGAATATCTTAATAGGGAAGTAAATCAAGATATAGACAAATGGAAATGAGACAATGAAACTTGATTTCCCACCTCCACCAACTCTAGTGATAAGTCTTTGCAAAGTCATACATCTTTTATATGATACACTCCATATTTCAATGCCATATATATTTTACCATGTACTATAGAAGTCAACATTGAATGGTGACAAGCCACATCATTTTAGTTTTTATGGACTACTTATACTTTTTATAATTACTTATTTGGGGAGTTTTTGAATCTCTTAGTCATGTGAACTAGTGATTTTGGCTAAAATGTTTGTTTGAAATGTACAAACTACTACAGAATTTTATGTGAAAATGAAATTATCATAAATGAAAATACAAGTTTGATGATCAAACGTGTCAACTTTTGAAAATATGATAACGCTCCTTATTATTTTAAACAACTTCTATGAATAAAATGCTTATAAATGTTGCACAACTTTTTCATTTTATAGTCAATTTATTTTATTACTAGTTTCTGTTATAGCAATATATATCCAAATATGTTAATTATGTTGTATCTTACCTATGTTAGATCATTTCGAAATATCAAATATGCCTACATGTGAAGTAATTTGAGTTTATAGTGAATTTGTGAATACCTATTCACCAAATCAACCAATAGTTTTCATGTTTTGTGATTACTTTGATCATTTTATTCTCTTGAAGTGCTTACCATTAAAAATGCATGTTATAAAGCTGAAATTATTTGTCAATGGTGTTAATAATTACTATATCTTAAGAACATAAATTATAATACAATATAACCCACGTTTGTGCCTAAAATTATTTACAATGCTTCAGATCATACCAGCAAATGGATAACATAAATTCCTTGTCATAATTATGTATATACTACACACAAACTTAGGACAAGCCGTTACTAGTCACCTTTTTTTGTTAGATATGTATGGCCAACTATATGTCATGTAAGAATGACATTATTACAATATGGAAATAAATGTTTAAATTTTAGACATATCAATTTTTGTAATTATATTAACACTCCATGTTGTTTAATAGAATGTTATACAAGTTAAATATTAAGGATCCATTTGAATATAATGTTATATAACTTATGATGTTATTTCCATTTCCATATGATGTTGAATAACTTATCATAAAATTTCATATGTTTGAAACTGTTATTTTGACTTGTAGAAAATGAAAAACAAGGGAAGAATAATTATCATTAGTCATTTTTTATTCAAAAAGTGTAGTTGAATGCTATTGCTTTATGAAATTGCTTTCAGAAATAGTTTGTATAGCAACACATGGTAATTTTGAAAGTCATCGCTAATTTTTTTTCTATTGGATGATAGGAGTGTTCCTTATTACATGTGTACCTAGAATGTAGATCATGAATATGGCACTAGTGATACAGACAAGAGAAGAATTCCACTGCCACATTTAGAAGAAGTCATCTATTCTTGATATGTTCACTATTGAGTAGAATAAAATGAGAAACAACTCATATGCAGTGGCTAGTGCCCTCAATTGGTGAGGTCTTGCATATGTAGTTAACTTTGTAAAAACTAATGGTACGAGATGGTTGAATGTTCACTTGCATTACATTACTAACTATCCACAATACCATGTACCATTTTCATCATTCAAGTTTTTCACATTGATAAAAAGACATGGAGTGGAGTTTGTCATTCAATGGTCTTAGAAATGGCCAGAGGGGGATGTAGTGTTCCCTGAAAAAAAATTTACACATCTATCCCTATTATATATCTGATATAAAATAAATTAAAATATCAAATTTTAGCTCATCCCATTTATTTTAAATCTCTCCTCAAATTTTTATAACATTTTTAATATACTATTATCATCAATAATTACAATATAACCCCTAATCCAAAAAATTGACAAGGTATTGCCCTGATTTTAATGTCTTAAATGTTCTATTTAATAGCTTAGATAAAATCCGTAACATAGGCTTATGGTATTTTGTAGACTTAACATCATCCAAAATAAAAGATAAGATTAACAAACATTTTATAGATTTTATCGTGCTTACAAAAACCATACATTTAACAAGAGATTTAAGGAATTTTCCTGAATTTACAATAACAATATATTTTAGAAAATCTTCGTAGTTCTTGCCATGTATTTACAAAGATGGTACATATTCAACATAATCTTTTGAAATTTGTTACCATCTATAAATATAAATGAAGCATTTAACTAAATATTTTGAAGTGGTTTACCCTATATTTACAGAGACTATATATTGGATGACATCTTTACAAATTGCACCCAATATGGTCCATGTTTTAGAAGTTTTCACACTTATTTATTGTTGAGTGGGAGGTTTAACCACACGTTTTAGGAATTAAAGAGTAAGAGGATAAACTTAAGGCAAAAGTGTGAAATTGGCAAATGTTGAAAACAACAGTGTCTTAGTTGTAGGAGGGCAACAACATAAGATAGGTTCTAAGCTCCATAAACAACAATGTAGTTTATTTGTAGTCAAAGAATGGTAGCCTGAGGGATTGTTGGAAAAAAATTGCATTGAAAACCACAAAAAATGAATCACAAAAAGGATGTGGAAACATTAGGCAAGCTTAGTGATATGGGCATTTAAGTATTGCTATAATTTTAGCATAGTTAGAGATTAAGATGGAAATTTTAACACAATATTTTCTAAAAGAATATAATCAAATCAATGCAACATAGGAATAAATAGAATAGAACATTTAATAGCCCCTTCCATGAATATAAACATGCACAACTTTCCTGAACACATTTTTGCTAGGTAGCAATGAACTCAATATTGGTATAGTTTTCAATGTATTTTTGCAATTTATCATTATTTATGGGACTACCTCATTTGTTTTAATAAAATTTGCTTGAAAGTTTCATTGATTTTCTATGATCATTTTTTTTATTTTTCTTTTATATTCATGCCTTTTCTTTTAGTATCCATTTGATTATTTGCAGGTCATGGGCCATGGCCATTTCAATGTTCATTTGAGGGCAGTATTGTCTGGTGCCTTGTCCATTGTGTCCCGGTTGGTTTTAGCATTGTAGTGCTTCTAGGGTCATATATCCCTTGGGCACCTAAAATAAGGTGAATTCATTTATCTGGCAATGAATTTTCTTGATATTCTCGATTGACTAAATTGATTTTTATTGTAAGTCCCATTTCTTACTTCTAGTACATGGTTATATAATAACTCAATTGATTTATGTGACAAGTCCCAATTTTTGCATCTAGTATATGGTTACATAGCTCATAAACTCATTGGACTAAAATAGTTTTTCTTCTCGTAAAAAAATACATACTCAGTCCTCCTTTTCACAGGAAACAGAGTTATATTGGTCAAACATAGAATATCTTTTAACATACAGTCATTTTAAAGGACAAAAGAAAGCAAAGCGCAATGTTACGTTAATAAAATAGCAGCGCATATGACCCTACATAAAACCAAATCCCTAACTTATTTAGGATAGATTCATTCATATTTATGATCACAGAAGGCCAAATATGAGTCTTGCTTTGAAGAATGGCACATTCTTTTTTGTTTTCATATTGCACAATTATGCTAGAGTAAGGAATATTTTTCTTACATCCCAACCTCCCACCATTGATGATTATATTCATGAGGTAATGCTTATATGATTTTGTTATTACCAGAGTGCTCATTAGATTTCATGCGTTTGTCATAAATTTCCAAATAACTATTGTCCATTTCGAAGATTATGAATGATGGAAATCTAATACAAATCCTTATATTTATATAAAGGTATATAGTCCCTACAAAGCAATGGTAGTATGATTGGTAGTATGATTACATAGTTAAGGTTTTGAACTAACTGGATCTATGACAAAAAAGCTTCGTAGTCATTTTTATTTATTTTTTTTAGGTGTTCTGTTTGAGAAATATGCATTGCTTCTATCCACATTGAGGGTTATAGATGGACTTGGTCTTGATGTCAACCAAGCAGTTATAACTTGCTTCAATGGCTTCAAACTTAATATTTTTTAAGAAGAGGTATTGAAATTTTACTCCCCTGAGCCCTATCCATATAATCAAGCCCTCATTAGCAAGGATGAAGAGAGACAAGAGATATTGGGCCATATAATGGTGTGTACGACCCTACATAAAATTGAATCCCTAACTTATTTATGAAAGATTCATTCATATTTGTGATCATAAAAGGGCAAGTGGACATTGAATAAGTTAAATAAGGAAAGAAATCCCAGAGTTTTTTTTATAAATATGAAAAAATTGAATCCATAACTTATTAACATAGACAAAATCCCCAATATACAAAGCAAGAATAGGTATGGGGAAAAAGGAAAATGCTTAAGATCTCCATAGTCTAGACAAATAGAAATCAACAGCAATATAATGGTGTTAGCAAGGATGAAGAGAGACCTGATATGCTTGTTAGCAAGGATGAACGATCATTGAGAAATCACTAGCAAGAAAGATCATTGAGAAATCTTATTGCTTGTTGTCTGTCAAAGATACCTGATATGCTAGATAAGCACTGTTGGAAAAAAATGGGTGAAAGGGTACGACGAAGACAAGATATGGGAAGCAATTTATCTTGCAGGGAAGGCTAGGGGAATGATGGAATCCTGGAGGTTACAACTACAACTGCAACAAATTTCCAACTCGTGGGTAGTGGAATCGAGGTAATCTTGACCCAGGTCACAATGGGCACAAGAATGAAATGCCAAATGAAATGGCCTAAATTCAATATTCCCGCCCAGCCGTAGTTTCCCACCCAGGTAACCGCTTATGACTGCGCAAAGTAGTTAAACTGGTTACCGTGATTGGGCAGTTAATTAAAATGGTTACCATGACTGCACAAATTAACCATGATTAAGTGACCATTATCAAGCGTGAACAATAGTGTTTATGTTGATGACTCTATTCAACGACGACGGCGATGACTATTCGCTGATGACCAACACGTGCCGGGAGTTGGCACGTGCTCGTTAAGCTTATCGTAATAAAACAGCCTTGAGATTTTAGACAAAATCCTTCGCAGCTCAAAATCCAAGCTCTTAACGGGTAGTGATCGCGAGTTTCAAAACAATATTTAGGTGATGATGGGGAAGAATCTATGGTCAAATAGATCAATCCATTTTTAACATTTTGTTACACTTGGGCATGGTTTCAAAAGTTATTATTCACAGAACACAGCTCCAATTTATGACTCTGTAAATAGATTTTTTTTTTTTGCCAGACTAAAAACAAAGACTCTGTGTATTATGAAAACGATTCAGATATGCTCCGGTAGATTATTTTATGCCCATCTTAGTTCTTCATCCTTCTCATTCGGACGTCTCATAGATTACTTCATTTGTTCACTTGTGTTTGATGGATCATCTTCGATGAGCATGCAGGTGGTCGAGCTCTCAGGAATTTTGAATATAAATTATTTATTTAAGCTCCCTTAGTTTTGTAAAGCTATGAAATTTATAATTACATTGGCCTGTAGCATACCATCGACTACGTAAAGAGGGAGTTTTCTTTCAAAATTTTAAATAGCCACTTCTGCTAGTCTTGGAATCATTTTCAAATTTTTAGTAACTCTCGACTTGTGATGATCTTCATGTTTCAGGTTGGATTACAAATACCAGTGCTTCATATTTCTAAATGGACTTCCATTGAGTGTTGTACAATGTCAATGCCAAAACCATTTATTCGTAAACCGACAAGTGTGTGAAATTCATCAATTACATAAACTTACCTTTGTATTTCTTCACACACTTCTCCAACTTGCATTGTTAATATTTTACACCAGACATTAATAACCCAATATCAAGGGAAATCACTTGCTTCAGCGATGGAAATCAAGAATATGAACGTAATGTCGTAACAAAATATATGTCTTGCACCATGGTATTTCATAAGCACTCACTACCCACTATGCTCGGCCTGTTATTGCCTTGTTCACCAATAACAAAATATGTCTTACACCATGGTATTTTCTATAATCTCTAGCGAATTAACGTTGAATTATTTTGATCAAATATTAACTCTCAATTGAAACTCGAAATGATTTTTTTATCCTTATCAAACCCGTGCACTCCCATCTTGTGATGCAATTTAACACACAACTGCCTGAGCTATGACGTCTTTGCTTCACTCTCTTCAGTGCAATCACATCAACACGTTGATCTCTTGACTGACAATTATGTATGTGTACAATGTGTTTATCCCTATATTTAAGAGTGTTTTTATTTGGATTTATTACTGTGAAAAAAATAATTTATTCGAGTAACTCTCGTCTTTAGATGAATAACCCATATATTTGAGCGAGCCATTGTTCTGAACATCTCAGCTGGAATTTTTACCTGTCACTTTGTCATCTTGCATGCGGATGTCAACTAGGCACATATATGAAAGAATAATCTGACTGATCTTACATGCAACTATAGATCGATTATCAACATTGAGTTTGTTAAAAAGTTTAATGTTTTGCGACTAGAATTTTGGCTATCCTTCTAAATAAAATGTATAAGATTATATTGGTTGTCCAATTAAGAGGAGCTTAACCAGCTTGCACTACCCACACCCATGTAGATGCGTCATTTGCATTGGGCCCGCCCAAATCAGACAATTTAACGATCGTCACCAACTAACCAGCACACTAACCGTGACACCTGCTAACCCAACCACAGCCTAACACCGCCGGTTAAGCCAGCCGCACCCTGGCCGTGACCCACACCGTCACCGCGACCGCCAGTCGCATCGGTGGTTCAGTTTATTTACCAATTAGTATAACTTTGCCAATAAATTAAAAAAAAAGGTAACTTCAATTCGAATCACACTACAGCCTAGATAGCCTCTACAGGATTCGGCTTTCCCTTGATAACTTCTAGATTTCGTTAACTAAGAGAATGCAATACAAAAAGCAGTCTACAAGATCAACTATGCAATGTACAAGGATGATCTATAAACATTTTCCATATCACACTAAGTTAAAAAAAAACAAGCCGTTAACTCATATCCTCCAGCATTTACAAAATCGAATTGTGGAGTAACAGTTTTAAGTCACCAAAATAATGCAATGAATCCAACACAATTACAGTATATGCCCGACTTCTAATTCGATAGAATCTCTAATAAGAGCTGCTTTCAACATTTTACTAATCTTGCCCAAACATGTACATAGTTCGAAATTCCAAAACCATATGACAGCCATCAAATGAAAATAATCCCACATGATACTACTAAAGATGTTTATGATCTGTAGAGGCTCTACAACTCGGTTTCATATAACACAGTCCATTACAAAGCTTGTCCGATACATGGTCTTGAGTGATTCAAGGACAAAGAATAAATAGTAGAGTTGGGAGAGGGTGTATAGGATCAAACCCAAGTAGAAAGAGTCTTTGAAAGTCATGTTAAATTGAATTTCCTCTACATTTTGACTCTCGGGATGTGTAAACAACTCAGTTTGTGATAGTCTGACAAAACAGTAATCTTTCACGCACTTTTGTTAATAGAGGGCCTGTACAACATTTGCAAGGTTAGAAGGATTTCTTGGAGGTCTAAGACTGAGTGCAAACAAACCGTAATTAGACCTAAAACAGGGCTTACTAACAGTTCTACTTGATTTCTCTTGTATTCTCCAACTATAAAAGATTGCTAAAGTGGTTGCCTGGTTGTCTAATGTTAAATAAGGGATAAAAGTCAGTAGACAGTCTTAAACAACCAAGTTTAGATTTATCATTGTATGGAAGAACATGACAGACCTATTATAAGGTCGGAATGACTGCGTGAAGGGCAGATTACGGTGAATTGCGTCATTTTATTCAAATATTGAGCGCAGCTGGTGAAGAAAACTGTAGTATAGGGAGGATTTAGATCCAACAATCTTACAGGGAGAATTAGGAGACTATGTTCGGGACAAACGCATGGATGAAAGTATGGCATACTGTATGTAAAGTCTTAAAAGACTCTTTTCAGGTTCCAAATAGAATCGAGTATCTTCCATAGACAAAAGCAGGTCATTGAGACAGGAACAAGAGTAGATGAAAGGTGGAGGTTTATACGAGGTGTAAGTTATCTAAAGGCAAGTGAAAGTTCAAAGAGAAGATAACAGATCTCAATATCAGGTCTGCTTTATATTATTTTTAGATATCTAATAATAAGCTTGTTACAAAGAACGAACCTTCAAATATGCAGTTCCAAATATTCACAAAACATATTGATCCAAGTAGACATGATACCAATTAAACATCCTAAGATTCAATGTTTTACAGATAATGTTCATAATTTACATAAATGTTAGAGATTTCCTGCTCTCTTGAACTTCCTGTTGCATAAACGTGACGTGAGGGGACCGTTTCGCGTTAAAACATGACGGCTTCCTGTTTTTTGACAGCTGTTTTCCGTTTCTGTGAGAACCGCAACGACCAGACAGTTTGAACGGCCGTTACCAGGCAGAATTTTACTGTAGAATTAAACGGTGCAATTCGAAGGCTTAATAATATTTTAAAACTTTACATTAAATTATACTTTTCATTAAATAAAGTTGATGTTTAAAAATCATTCAAAGTTAGTTTATATTTTAAAACGTATATAATTATTTAAAAATATATATATTAAATAAAATATAAAATTTTACAATCAATTTTCTTAAAAATATATATATATATATATATATATAATTATTTAAAATTTATATTTATATTATAACATTGAACAACTAATTCTTGACAAATAAATTAGACTATCAAATTTAAGTTCTGGAATTGAGGATATATATATATATATATATATATATATATATATATATATATATATATATATAATTTTATATTAATATATTAATTTTTTAATAAAAGTATTAAAATTTAATAAAATATTAAATTTTATATTTAAATATTAAAATTTAATTTTATTAAAAATAAACCTTAAATAAATAAAATCACTAGTATACATATTTTGAATATATTTATTTAAAATATGTTTAATATTAAACAAATCATTATATTATATTTCATCCTGTTGTAATTGTACGATGTCTATCTACATAATTAAATTAAAACTATTTAATTTTATATTAAAAAAATGTGTATAAAAATTTAATTTTTTTATGGGCATCTTTTTACAAGGTTGTTTTTCATCACGTTGTCATTATGGTAATATTTTTTTATTTTTTTGTTTCTTGCAATATAGCTTAAACTATATTCAAAATAAGTGTTGCGGAAACAAGTTTCATGCCCTTGTCATAATCCCTATCCATGTCATTGGAGTCACCCAATGGAAAGTAATTATCATTGTTATCAGAACCTTCGATGGATGTGCGGATTATCAAAGTGGAGGTTTGCTAGATCAATTATCCTTAATGGATAATTGGGAGCTTGGTCTAATGGGAAATGGTGAATTGTTTGCACAATGCTATGATGAGCTAAGCAGGACACATTCTTGCTGCATCGCAATGGTGATTCTAAACACTGAACAATTCAAACTCGACCCTAAATGAAATCTTCATTCTGATGATAATATTTCTCACCTGATTAGGGCTACCCTAACATCAGGGTTGTTGCATATCTTGGTAGGGATGAGTTTATGGAGATATGGCCTTATGTAGGGTGATATGGCTCCAAGTTATAATTCCCTACAATTTTTTCTCACATAATAATAAAATTGTTCTTGTTTTATTTTGTCAACAATATTAATTATATTTATAATATATAAATGAGTAAGGTTCTTCTAATGTCACCTATATAATTTCATCATAATTGTATAGATTAGAATATTTCAAGAAATAAAATGACTGGACACTAAATTTAGATGTGACAAAGATGTACTGCACTTGTTTTTACAAATCCTAATATTGTGCTAATTATTGAGTCAAGGATTCAATTTAGTATATGTTTATGTTAATGAAATATTTGTGCTTGATTCATCCTACATCAATATTACAATTATAACTCTCCTATCAACTTCAACAAAACCATTAAAATATTATAAAAAATGCATCACTACTTTCTTCATTATCTTTAAATAGAAGATGAACTTATTAAAAATCCCAAATACACCATTTTCCCTTTTGGATTGAGATTTATTTTGGGGCAATCACTAGTATGCTCTCATTAGCATTTCATGAAGTCAAATCACTTTATTCCACAAATCAATGTGTTTGTAAAATTTGTAATAAATAACCAAAGTCAAAGGAACATTATGTATATAGGTTTTCAATTTATTATGACATTAATGGAAGGGTTATATTTCCACTTTAGAGGAAATCATTGTTCTATATGAGATCTTATTCATCAACATAGAGTTGGCTTCCTTAAGATTCATCAATAAAACTCTTTATTTCATTGTTTAGATTTAGACTCTTTTCTCCAATCTCAATTTTAGAGGCAAAAACATACCCATTATTCTACTTAACAATCATAAGTTGTTAAGAGAAAGATCTTACAAATTTAACTCTTGTGTTTTATGTTAATTATCCCCTTTTTCTATTGCAATATCTTATTTGAAATGTAATTTTGAATGAATTCATTTTAATCTACATTAAGGTTGCTAATATACAATATTATATATTCATATTTTTAACACATAACAACAATGATATGGAGACAATAAAACAAAATCAACATTTATATGATCATATGAATTCTATTAGTTAATTTATATAATTTATAAATGATATGATTTATAATTGACGACTTATCTCCCCTTTTATATTTGTGTGTTATTTTAGAAACCTAATTATGTTATTAGAGAAACCTAATTATAGTAAAATACCATTTTACATTAGGTATGTTTCATGTTTGATCACATATGGTCTATGTGCATACATTTCGATATTTTTAATAGACTTTCCTTTTTTTGGGCCTTTTGTCATCATCCCCTAACTTAGGTCTCCCTCATAACTTGAATTTTTGTGAACACTATTTTCATATAATAATATATCCATCAGATGAAAATTGTATGAAAACCTAAATATCGACTAATCATTTTCCTTTGTACAACTATGAATGCTCTCAAAATATCCAAAATATTTTTTTAGTGTCTTTTCCTTGGATAGCCCATATGACTATCCCCTTAATTTATGGGTCCTTTGTGCCTTCATTTTCACCTTTTAATGTCTTTTAAGGTCAACCCACACACACACACACAAACACACATATGCCCTTAAGAAATGCATGTGCACATGCATGTACATGCACACACACAATGCTTGGTCATTTCATCATTTATATTCTCATCCAACATGGTTTATGTGTTTGCAGTGTGTCACTATTTTTGGAACCCCTCTCCAATTGGCATTCTAATCACTTATGGAATTCTGTAATCTAACTTATAGATGTAACAACAAGAGACTTATATCAGGTTATAATTGAATTGAATGAAATTTTCAGTTGGCCACCACTTTCTTGTGATACTCTGCAAATCATGTTTCTAAAATTTGGTGGAATACTAATAATGCTTTTAATTCAGAGCTATTACAAATAAATTGATCGTGTTGACAAATGGAAATGCTAGATATAATTTTTAAGTATGATCTCTTATCATAATTAATTATTTTGTAGCATGGACTATCTTTGAATCCCATGATAAAAATCTAGTTTGACATGTACTTTGATAGAACTAGTCATGCAAAATTCTTTCCAGAGAGATTCTTGCATACATATCACCTTGTGATTATATTTTAACATTCAATGTGGGATGGTCTTCATGATAATTGTGGATAATAGTGGAATTATCTGGATTCAAATCTTGAATTAGATCCTAAACATGTGTTGGATGACATTACATACCAATAAATAATGTGGTGAAGAACTCATTTTCCAACACTATCAGAAGAATATGAGGATGATATAAATGCCCATGATCATGATGGGCACCACTCAAATTAGTTGTAAAGAATTGACATTGGATAGTGGTATAATTTTGTATATGTAATGAAGAAGAAGCTTTTTGATCATGATAGATTTTTGTATAATTTTGTACATGTAGTAAAGAAAAATCTTTCATTTAGTTTAATAATTATGTTTTTTCATCATGGGCCTTCCTAAATTTAGGGGCAAAAAATTGCAGTCTGATCTGTGGGAATTATGGTGGTGGTGGTCTATGAGGAAATCATTTAAATAAAATTGGTAGCCTATTTTGCTTCACTAAATCTCTAATAACTCAATATGGTTTATGCCCTGACCTTGATATGGATGATAAGGCAACCTACTACTACAATTGAAAGGAATAAATTTCATCCCATGTGGACTCATATAATTTATAATGCGCACATGTCATACAAATTTTTCTTGTGTTGCCTACTAGAATTTCCTTTCATGAGCTATCCATAAATACCAGTATGTCCATGCCTCTAATTTAATAAATTTAATGATTAGTTGATGGACAACAAGAATATCACATGGGCTTCTTAGTAATTTCACTTTTTTTACCTTCCCCTGATTATGTGAGCTTCGTAGAAAATTCCCTATTTTTAAAACCTTGTCTTCATTTTATGGGCCTCCTAGAAATTTATCTTTTTTTAAACCCTTTCCTGAAGCTATGGGATTATTATAAAAATCACATTCCTACGTGTGACTCACATACATATAATTAGTATGTGACACTTAAGATTGTCTATAAGTGCAACTACCTCGTGCATGCACTATTTTGTCCATTTCTTCATTTTGATGCATTGATTTTTATATGTTTTAAAAAGGGTTTTATATTGATTTCAATGAGGTTTTGTACATTCTTATATCCTTTTTTTTCATAGTTTCTGTCATATTTTTGTCAAGTGGTTTGAATTCTCATATTTTAATTTATATGTATAGTTCATGGCTTTTATTTATAGTATGGCATTCAATCAAAAAATAAAAATCCTCTATAACATATGGAAACTTGTGTTGACTCAATACAAAAAGTCCATTCCTAATTCATTCAATGAAATATTCTCTTTATAGGTTGTAATAGATGGCAAAAAGGTTGGAATAAATAATGAGCCTTCAACTACAGAAGCTAGGTGAGGGTCCATTTAATTGCAGTTGTATCAAGTGGGCCAATTTTCCTAACATCAATGAAAAGGACTTGTGGGTTGCCTAGGTTGAGTAGGATAGGGTTGATGACTTCATCAAAGGATAATTGAGAAGGGCATTGTTCCCTACAATTTTTTTTTTCACATCACAAGAGAAATTCAGATTTTATTGAAAATGATATCAAGATCACAATAACCTATGAATATGTCATGTGAGTCACCTCACACTATAGATTACAAGCTAGTGTCTATTCAAATGCTATTATTTTCGTTTCATTTACATTTTTTTCATCTAGCATGACTATTTATTTGTTCACCATAATCATGCAAGTACTAGTGTTCATATGGTCCCAATGACTTTCAATAAATTGATGCCATGTCAAAAGACAAGTCTTTAATGCCCAAGAAGGAAAAGGGTAGCTAGCTGGATCAAAGGCATATAAGGTGCAATTCTCATTATCATTTCATCACATGATGCATGGTCTATAGACTTGATCATGTGCTGCTCACATACAATCAATTAGAACACATGGAAAATGAGCACAACTATTACCATGGCTAGTAATATGAATAGTTCAAGGGCAAGAAATGTTTATTTCCTCACATCAGCTTCTAACTTAATGAATGGGTTCATAGGATACTATTGTTGAGAATTTCTGTTGATGCTATCTACCTTAAACACTAGGATATGGTGCATGATAAACTTGTATTATTTAGTGGTGAAATAGAGTGGGATGATTTCTTGAGCAAGGATGACATATACAATAGAGAACTATTGATCAAGGAGGAAAAATATGTGTACAATATTGATGATACAACAAGTGTTTCGGAGTGGGTGCTGACAAATCCTAACCATTGGTTTTTTTATTAGGGATACAATGGGAGAGAGATTGATGGGGATGGGGAAATCCCCTTCATATTGCACATCCAACTCTCACAATAGCTATAATGATTTTTGAAATTTAGGAAGCATAGCTTATTGGTGATGGATGCAACATTTGGGATGAATGCAATGAAGGTATTGTTCCAATGTTTGTAAGAGTAGTTGATAATATTAGTTATTCTAATGTTTTTAATGATATTAGTTGTTTCAATGTTTTTATTATTTTATTATATAATTCCAATTATACACACTATTGGTGTTTGATTCCAAACATGAAGGTGTGCCCATTCCATGGGTAATTATGTCTCAATCATGTACTATCAAAATAAGATAATGGATACAAATTCTTCTTCAAAGAGTGCATTTGAAAGACATTAAATGGACAATCAATTCCTTCATGGTCAACGATGTTGGTGTAAAGACAAAAGCTATTAGGTGCATCATCATTATTCTTATACTCATCCCCACCTTATTCCATTTACTTATGCAAAACTATTATGTTATTCAAGAATACATTCAACTGTGAGGTCTACTTATGTATTTGGCATGTTCATCACACATGGTTGAAGAATTTGATAACAAACATGAAAGATGATGATGTCAAGCATACAATGTTTTAAGACTTGGGGTTCATAATTCATAATTGTGTTGATGAGGACATGGATACAAGTGATCCAAGCAACAATTCAGGTGACAATTCGGGTGACGGGTCCACCCCAATTGATGACAGAACATTTGGGAGCCATAACTTTTGCACCATAACTCCAATTGACTCACAGTTTAAACCATTAGAAAGGTAAGAATGAAGATAACACCATGAGATGCCATAGAGATCTACTCAATGAAGTTTTACCCTTGAAAACTCAATGGAAGTGAACCAAATTTTAATTTTAGTAGTGCAGTATAAAAATAGTAAGTTTCTAAAAATAGTAATTCCTCAAAATTTTTTATTGTTGTAAATCATGGAAGAAAAACCACTTAATCTTCCTTGAGATTAGTGACCTTCCACATCTTTCCACCACCTTCAAAACATGTATAAATTAAGATGTAACCTGAAATGTAAAGTAGACATCTCTTCTCAGAGATAGGCATATGTTTGGGTCTGCAAATTTGATTAATAAAACATCTCTTCTCAGAGATGGCATTATTTGAATTATGTTTTTCTTGTTTCTTCAATTATAATTCAACCAAATATTTTGAGTTTTGGATCAACAAGGAATTCCAAAAATTTGTAGAAAGATATCAGTCCTCTCAGCCCACCTTTGTTGAATACTAGGAACAATGTTGGGCATACATGGTTGAAATGTGGTCATGATGTTGTCAAACACTTATGAATGCTAGGAATGACACCAATTCATCTATATAATCTTACCATTCCCATTTTAAATACCATTTATTAATCACATTAAGGACTTATGCACCTCACAGGGTGGATTGGTTGGTTCACCAACTAACAACATCAGTTTACATACATTATTGGAAGCAATAGCTATGAAAGGACACCCACTTCCATATGAACTTCAAAGTAAAAAAACATGAAAAAAAATTAATGGGTACAAGCTTTGAACATCCCAGATTCTCATGTTACCTTTAATAATATCAACCCTCGTATAACATGGGTACAAAGTATGAAAGATGAGATGTTACATTATCGCATCTTCAATGTAATGCCTTCTATGTCAATGGGTAATTACTCATTTTCAATCCAAGGATATACTTGAAAACATGTGCTCAAGGTGGACATGGTGAGAAAGATGAAAACTTAGGTAGTAGTAGAGGATACATCCAAAATACATGGTATTAATGAGAGCTTCAACAACATCAATGTTGAGTACCATGTATGTATTTTTTACCTCGTATACTATATGCATTGCCAACTTCAATGCGATTGTAGTTTATGTAATACATTTTCATTACCTAGGTCAATGATAACAAGTTTTGAATTGAAAATGAGGGAAAAGGCATGGATGTCAAATATTTTCACACTAAAATGCATAGTGTATCAAATATATATATGCAAGGATCAGGCCATGAACTAGAAGGTGTTGCAGAAAATTTGGTGGATGACACTGAAGACTAGTTGAGGGGGGTTGATATTATAAGTCTAATAACTAGTTACAGTCATATGTTTTTCATATTTTTTGTCATTTCTAACTAGATGCTTTTCACTTTATGAATACATCCCATATACTGCTATATTTGATGATGTTGAGGCCCTCATATGCAGAGCTTGAGAAATATTTGATATATGTTGTGTAGTGGATAGAAGAATATAAACTACGGCATTATTCAAAAACTATATGGCACAAGGTTACAACAAGGTCCAGATTAGGGTGATATCAAATGCACAACACACAATACCTCATCCA